>BMAU01013238.1:617500-1217500 GCA_019973935.1 Trichonephila clavipes
TTGAGATTTTTACCGTTTCAAGTTTTATAGTTTTTAATCTTTCTAAAAATACCTTACTTTAACCTTTAGGGTAATTAGAAGTCCTTAAAACCTATTTTTAAATAATCGTTGAAACTGGGCCACTCCCATTTGAATGGCGAAAAATTTAAACAAAGTACTTCGTTTTTGCTTAAAAGCTGAACGTCTGATTGTAATGTCGTAACTCCCAACGGAAATCGGCGTCTTTTGTAGACCCGACAATCACACGTGCATCTTGCAGCTGCAGATAAAAGGTTGTGGCATGGCCGACCTCGCAACCCCTTTTTAGACCCCCTAGGAATCGAACCCCGCCGACCGGAGGATGGAGAAGAGATTCTTTGAACTTACTCGGGAGCGGTGGCCAAAGGATTCCTCCTCTCACAAATTATTGGACTCTAACAATCTTTCATTTAGTTTAATAACTTTAATGTATAATTCAGTAAATAATATTCAATAGTTGTGACGTAAATAAACTCAATATTTAAAGTAACCAAGAATACGCTACCGTTATTCTTTTAAACGTTACACTGATATAAACCAAAACATGTATCTTTTATTATAAATTGAGCCTTTTATTTTTTTTATTTCCTAGCCAATTAGAAGTCTCACTGTAAACATTAAAATCAATTTATCTCAAAATGTAAATTTTGATGTACCCCTTTTATGAGAAACTACTGTTCATAGGTATATAAATTTTTTTATCATATCTTTATAATGATGACTCAAGTTGAAATTAACTTTTTGTAAAAGACTCAAAAATTAATTTTTTACGATTTTTTTTATGTGAAAAATGGGTTAAATTTCGTAATGTTTGATAAAATATTTCATAAAGTATTAAAAAAAATCGAAATTAGCGAAAAGCTAATAATGAGAAATAATGGGAAAAGTATACTTTAATTGTATGAAAAATTTCAAGCATTTACATGCAACAAATTTTGAGAAAAGTTACATCGAAAACAGCCAATTTAACATTGTCAGTATATATAGAGAAAGGTTTCCAACTCCCTTTAAGAATAAATAAAAGTGCTCTATCTGTCATCAATCAAATGTATGAAAGAAGAGATTGTTATACATGGAGTATGGTTTTTCCCATAATAGTTTATCATTTTGATATTAAAAGGAATCGAATTTACTATTCAGTAAATGGATGAGAGTCGGGTATTATGGAATAGTCGGGTAAAATGGAATACCAAGGGTTTGGCTCTGTTTTTAGCTGCTAATGCGTGCTAAAACCTTGAAACACTGAAGACTCTCTCTCTCTCTCTCGTGATGCATTGCAATGAGAGTTGACCACTTGTTTTGCCATACCACTTGCTACAAAACAAAGTGTGTTTTACAATTTTCAAAAAGTTTTGCAGTTAAGTTTTCAAACTTTTTAATCTACTAGTACACATGTGACTTGAAATTTAAAGTTTAGCGTTGTGGCGTTGTGAATGGGTAGCGTGATAATGACCTCACAGCAAATTGCAGAAATAAAACTAAATTTTATTTGCTCAAATAAATAATTATTAATAATGCGTCATGGAAATGTCTCTTTGCCCCAAGCCGGTATGATCAGTCTCTTTTAGGCGTTGGATTTATTCTCCCACACATTTTTGCATTGCCGAAGAGGGCACTTCCCCATAGTTTTTTTCCTGAAGTTCCGCTAGATAGCTTCCAAAACGCCACCGGCGTTCATCCTCTTTTTTTCCTCCTACTCTAGAAAAATCCTCTTTCGTCTCGATTTTGATCTCGATCTCCTTTCTCACCAGAAAATACCCCTTTTAAACTCCAGGGGTGGGTCCACTACACGCCACTCGTCATTTCTTATTGGCAGGGCCACAAAAGTCTGCACATGGCCCTCATTAGTGCCTTATTGGCGCAGACCTAACAATCGCTTTCTCAGTACTTCTTGAATGCACCGACGCCAAACGGCTCGTCCACACATCTGGATACTTTGTCCACCACGTCGCCATTCTTTCTATGAAGCAATTCTCCCGTCATCCTCCGAGGCATCAGTCTCCTCCGTCACACAGGCCCCGTCAATTGCCACACAAAGGTACACGGTTATGTCTATTATGGCTTTTAGACATACTGGCGTTGCAGACCCGAGGCCAGACAATGGACAATGCCCACAAAGCCACGTGCACTGTCTCCAACTGACAAGCGAGCCACCTGCTCTAATCTATCAAGCTAGACATGTATAGAAGAATGTGGGTCGTATCAGTTCGCCGTAGTTACAGCATAATGTACACTAAAAGAATTATAGTTTGAATATTGCTGTCGTTTTTTAGCTGACAATGTTTTGTCCTTCAGTTTAAAGGTTCGTTTTCCAAGATGGCGTGTTGGATATTATCGAATACTAGATATTCTATAATACCCGACACATTCCATTCTGATGGAGCAATTGTAATAGACTTCATGCCATTAACTTAAAAATCAAAAAACAAATATGTGGAGTGTGTGTGTGTGTGTGTATCTTCTGTAATTGAAAATTCTCCGAAGATCAAAGAGGGAAATTTTTGACTCAATGCTTCAACTGTTTTCTGTAAGCTCACCTTCACTGTACTGGATTGTGACTTTTCTTATTAAATTCGGAGCAGAAATAAATTTCACACATTCTTAAAAGTATGACTTTTATAGTTAAGAATAACTACGTTTTAACTAAGTCTAATTCGTTTTTCAATGGTTTAAACCACCTATTCCATAATACCCTCCATTTATCCTTTTTTTTAAATGATTTTTTTATAACAACAAAATAAATATTTTGGGGGGACAAGTGATAACTCCTTAACTTCCTTATATATCCATGATATTTTAGGAGATTTTTATGAAAAACCAATAAAGTTATTTTCAGAAATGTAAATAGTATTCCATAAATATCCAACTTTCATGTATATTAATTATTACAAGATCAATACATAGAGACGTATTATAATTAAGACTTAATAATAAATATGCTTAAAATCCTTTTTTGTCATAATATTTTTTTTAAAAAAATTCATTTTATTCTTTCACTGCTATTTATAAAAAAAAGCATTCAACACCAGAAATTTTGATTGTTATTAGCATTATCTTCATTTAAACTAAACACTTAAAATTCATCCTTTAAGTATCACTAAATTAACACTAAAGAACTGTAAAAACTCACGTATATTTAATGAGAAATCCTACGAACAAGTTTAAGTGCAATAAACGATGGCGTGGAGGATTGTATGAATACGCAAAAAAGGAAGCAAAGTTAATGTGTTCACCAGATTAGCAATTTTGGAACTTTATTTAAAAATAAAAATGGCGTTATTAAAATATTTTTCTTTCTTAAATATTCATATAGTTAACTTTTGAAGACTTTTTTAATTCACAAAGAAAGCATTCAGCTAAAAAGAAATTACTTAGGAGATATAGATAAATATGAACTCTTTCTTCATGTGTTAATCATTTTTATTAAGATTTATTCATAATGTGATGCTAATTTATTTTTAAATGTCTATCCCTTTGATTCAACGTTTTCAATATAATTTTTAAAGCTAGAATCGCTTCATTTCAATTAAACTCGTCGTAGAGCAACACGAAGGCTATTCTTAACGGACTTTGAAATTTTATTCCATGGTCAAATGATAACTAAAAATGTTTGTTATTTATAATTCCTCAACTCATATATGATGAAGACTGCTCTTGCGAAAGATTACAAAGTCATCGCTTGAATAGAGTGGAAGATTGGGAAATTAACTTCTAGAGTTCAAGTTTAGAATTTGTGTTATGACAATGGTTCGAGAAACTAATATATCCAATTCTGTCTGATAATATTAAAGTAATAACGTTTTGTGCTTATACAAAAACCAGGGTGTCCAAGGATTATTGGGACAAACCTTAAAGGGAAGTAGGGGACATCTCAAGGATTCAGATTTGAACAACCCATTGTCGGAAACGTCTTCATTCGGTGCTAGGTGGCTCTGTTCACAATAGCATTTAGAGAAACAGACATGCGTTATTGCAGTCATTTGAAATGACATCGCCCACAGCGGAGTATGGAACATTTTACAAACACCGAGCTAGCAGGTATACGCCTGTTTTTCGGATTGGCAGAAGGAAATGCACTAACGGCAGAAAGATTGTATCGCGAAAGGTGCCCACATAGAGATGCTCCAGACCACCGGTTGTTTGCTAATTTGCATCGCAATTTGTGTGAATATGGATCATTACGAGGTAATAGACATTGAGAGGGTGGGTCACGAGTGACTCGAACTCCCAACATGGTACTCGGATTCCTTCGAACGGTATCCAACACATTTTGTTCCATACATGGAAGAAAATGTGTTAGAAAAATTTAGACTATTAGAAAAATGCAGTATTTCTTATAAGAGGGATTGTGACGAATCTTTACGGCACTTTTCCACTAATACTCTTAGGCGTCTTTGGGGATTGTAAATTCGCGTATATTTCCAATGAACTCTAAAAGAAGAAAATGGGACATGCAAATCAAATAAGGTATTTAAGGAGAGCGTTGTAAGTTAGCTTTAAGAAGGCCAGGAGCAGTAGTGACGAGGTTAGGAAGATTCAAGTGGGGTAATAAATTAAGTACTGCTGTTATTATTCAGCGAATTATAGTTCAGTAGATTAATCTACCTGGAGAGAACGACATTACAGCCAGGTGGTATATTCTAACTTAGTCTATCTTACCACAAGCGTTAATAGATAATAAAGTTATTTAAACTTTAATGAATGTTAATAATTCAAGTTGCGTGTATTTCTCGAACCTCCTATTCCGGTAAACCCGTTCGATATTGAGCTTAGTACTTGTGATTAATTTTAAATTTTGTAATTTAATTTAATAGTAAAGGTAAATAAATCCCTTTGACGTAGGCATAGTGCTAAATATTTGTAATTAGAAGGTTGATATTTGAACTAAGTGAATAAATATAATTTGTTATTCTGAAAATGGCGTCTGGTAATTCTTTGGCCCAATTCAATCTTAGTGTCCAGGGTGGAACCCAGGGGGGTCCTCACAGAATTTTAAAATTTATGAACTCTCTTATATACCTTTGCAAGTCTTCAAAAATGCATCATTTATACGCAACTTTACTTTAAAAAAATATCAATTCTACCGTTGATTTAATTAACAAATGTTGATTAAAATATTACTGATAATATAATCCGTAATGCAGTATTAAAATTGATTTATTTCATTTTCATAGAGCATCTTTCTGTCTACCACTCATTGATGATGTGAATGAATTTGTAAGCTCAACCTTCCCACAAGAAGCGCCGCCGTGTAGGGAAAACAATACAAGTGACTTGGTTCAATATTATTGGGTATAAGGGAAAATTCCGTCGTTTTTGAACACGTGCACTTTTATGCTCTGTCGATCCTTAGCCAGAATTCAGTTCCGACTGAAACCGGTTTGAACAGTTAGATCAGTACACTATTCATGATTTATACACATTTTTTTGCATTTTAGTCAGTTTTTTTAACCTTGTAAAACTGAACATGAGGGGAGGGGAGGGGAGTGCACTAAGGAGATTGCATGTTGCTTGAGTTCCAAAAAGAGAATAACGAGATAATGGCAAAAAAAAAACTTGTGTGACGTGTTTGGAGATGAATCAGTAACAGCTCGAACATTCCAAAGATAGCTTGTGAACTTTTGCTTCGGTGATTTTTCTTTGAAAGATGAACCCACATTAGAAAAACCATCAGATGTTAGTAAGGAAGTGATACACAGTATGAACACAGGATATATTCCACGTTAACTTCCACAGAAGTGGGCATCAAGCTTGGAATTCATCAGACTACTGCTTTGGATTACATTAAAAGGCTTGGTTTTGTGTCCAAACTCTCTGTTTGAATGTCGCACAAACTAAGCAAAAAAAATTTAATGGACAGAATTTGGATATGTTCTTCAAACCTTACTCGTCACAAAAATGAACCTTTTTTGGACCACTTGGTGACTGGAGATGATAAGTGGATAGTGTACTATGTGGGAAAAAGACTACAACCTAAGGATGATAAATGCTTTATTTAACAAGATGAAGGATGAAATATCTAAAATATATTAAACAACAAAGGATAACGTCTTTCTCCTACATCTAGAGCTTAGCGTCCTCAACGTCCGTCTGCGTCATTTCCCGTGTGTCCTTTAGTCGGACATTCCTGGTGGGATGTGAAGGACTGCTCCACCCTAAGTAACAGGGGGAGGGATTGTGATATTGCACAAATCCAACCCTACAGTAAAGACACGTGGTTAGGAAAAAAGCATGTTTCCAAAGGGAAGACACCACCATCCACATCCAAAGCTGGAGTGCATCAAAAGGTCATTTTGTGCTGTTGGGGGAGGCACATCAAGGTCATAGTGCACTATTAGTTGCTGAAAGAAAATGGAACCACGGTTACTCTTCATAACTTAATGTTTTTAATAAAGAAATTCAACATAAACGTCTATCTTTGCCCAACATAAAGGGTGTGGGATACTTCATCACAACAACGCTAGACTACACGTGACAAGAAAAGCCGCATAAAAATTGTAGAGTTGGGTTGGGAAACTTTACCTCGGCCAGCATATACGAGGTATGTAAATTAAGTAATGAGACTGGTATCGTAGTGTTTGATCTGGCAACACTGGGGAAGTGGGACATGGAGGGGAGGTAGGTAAACATGTGATGCGTCATCAGTATGAGTTTGAAGTCGCTGAGTCAAGTTAAGTGTCTGTAGTGATTTGTTTAGTAAAACAGATTTTTCTTGTGTGTTCTGAAATGAGTGACGACGAGCAACGATGTGCTACCAAGTTTCGCTTCAGACTTGGACACAACGCAACGGAAACATTTGAAAAACTTCAGCACGGAGACAGTGTTTTGTCAAGGGCCCAGTTTTTCTGTGGTTTAAGGCATTTTCAGAAGGAAGAGAGTCAATTGAAGATGAACCTCGCAGCGGAAGGCCCTCAGTTTCGAAACCCGCTGCAAATGTCGTTAGAGTCCGGGATCTTGTGCGTTCAAGATCGTCGCTTGACAGTCAGAATGATTGGGGAAGAGTTGAATTTGAATCACACACCACCGTTCATCAGACTTTGACCAATAAATTGAAGATGAGAAAGATCTGCGCCAAACTGGTTCCGGAAAAACCTTTCTCAGTGAACCGTTTCTTGGCCAGTAAGAACATTCCTGTTGCTCCTCAGCACCCTTATTCGCCCCAACTTGAGCCCTTGTGACTTTTTCCTTTTACCGAAATTGAAGAATCGCCTCATGGGACATCATTTTGGGACACTGGAAAACATTGAAACGACTGTAACCGACCAGCTGAAGGCTATTTCAATGTCCGAGTTCCACCAGTGCTATGAGGAGTGGAAGAAACGTCTCCAGCGCTGTGTGGCTTCAGAAGGCAGTTACTTTGAAGGAGACAATGTTGAATTGTAAGTTTATTGGAATAAACAAGTGAAAAAAATCAGTCTCATTATTTAATATACACACCTGGTACTCCTCATACCACACCATCCGACTATCATCTGTTCAGGTCGCTGCAAAACTTTCTTGATAGAAATAAATATATAAATAATGAGGGTGTCCAAATGGCAATGGGAGAATACCTCTTTTCCAGGGGGTTAGATAAGCTGCCTGAACGCTGACAGGCAGTTGTAGCTATATAACAAGGACATTATATATATATTTTAGATTAAATTTTTAATAAAAAGTGAAAAAAATTGTTTTTTCTTCAGAAAAAAACGGCAGAATTTTCCTTTACATGCAATAATATAGTATTGTGTCCTATCATTATGGTCAGAGGTGATCAACACGTTTAATTATTTTACATATTTTTTTCAAATTGAATAAACAGAGTATTAAGTATATTGTCATGTCTGTTGTAATTTCGGATCCAATGGCATCTATCTGCGTCATAGTATTTTCTCAATAAAATAATAAACTCACATTTATCTTTCGTTGTTCGTCACCATTATATGGCCAAACAATGACAGAAGCGAGAAAGTGACTCACAACAGTTAAAAGCTTTGTTCGAATTGTGATTTTAGCTAATTTTCTCATTTGAACTTCTATTTGGAATTGGTGGTGCAAAGCAAGTTTTGTAAAGAACAAAACTAAAACCTTCTATGTTTAAAAAATTTGGTAGAATTTTAAACAAAATGGAGAAATAATATAATTCTAAAAAAATTATTACTGCACACATTTGAATGCTGAAAACGTAAGAACATGCTTTCGCAAATTTGATATCAGAAGATAATACATCTGTTATTTATAAAGTTTACATATAGAGTTATTAACATAATATTTAAATTAACTATCTCGGGAAACACGTTCCTACAAAGACTCTTCAACACAAGCAGAAATGCAAACCTGTTTCCTCCAATTCATATTTTCATTGGAAAAAAACCTTATTTTTTTTACTGATTTGCATGAAATATTCCGTTCCATCTGCTCTGAGACAACAGAGCTAACTAACACTCTGCTGTCACATCTTCACAAAGACAACAAAGTAATCATAAAGAAATCTTTTTCTACAACAAAGAATTCGTGATAGTCAGTTCTTAACTGACATATGGTAAGCGACATACAGATTCCTCTGTGATTATATTTTACATAAACCAGACGAAACCTTTCAAACAATGGGATTGAAATATTTTCCTTGTCGCTTGTATTTTTAGTGTTGTATCTATTCTTTTCCTTGTGTAAATTCCGAATTTTTCTTTTGACGCGAGAAACGATGCTTTGCTGCGTTTATTTTTTTGTATCTTTCCTGTCTCGCCTCTAGCGCGTGCTTACAGGACAGCATCTCGGATTACGAGGAATTACATTTCTACAAAAAAATTTCCAAAAGACAGTCGGTTAGAAGCACTGGTAATTATATCTAAGCGACAAATATCTCTAAAGTTTATTCTATGCTTTATGATAATCATCGAAGGAAGCGCCGAGTGAAATTTATTAGCTTTAATTTTTGAATATTTCATATTTTATTTTTTCCTTTATATCACAGCGTTTCCCAAATTGTGGGGCGTATCCCCTAGGGTAGCGTTTCCCAAATTGTGGGGCGCGCCCCCTTAGAGGGGCGTGATAACTCTTCGAGAGGGGCGCGAGCCTATTGAAAAATCGAAAACAAAAAATCATTTTTTTTATAAAAAATAAAGAATGTTTTTTTTTCAGGTATAGAAGTTTAAGTTTTCATTACTTTCCTAGATGGCGACCGATTGAAAAGCTGTCAAGTGATTTATTCTCAGTTTGGTTAGGCAATTCATCAAAACGATCATCAAGCAAGGCGTTGTTGTTGTTGTTGACTAATTCCTCCTGTTCGTTGTTTTATTGCAATTTAAAGTTCTATACGTCTAAAAAACACCCTTTAAATGTATCAGTACTGCACGATGTATTTTATTATTAATTTAACAATACAAAGTTAAGAACCAGTTGGATAACTACCAGTGATCCCACGGGCTTGCCATATATAAATTTGTATACAAATGTTATCTTCATAATTTGTACTGTTTATAATTAATCCCTTAACTGCTGATTAATTGATACGCAACCGTTTCAATAGGCACGTGTATGTGATGTATTTGGGGGAGGGGAGAGAAAGGGAATAAAAATAAGTCAACCCTCTGAACTAAGTAAATCCTTTGCAAACGCTGTAAAATCCCTTTTATTGCATTCCAAAGCCTTCGGAATAATTTTATGGATAGCAGTGCACAGAAACAATCGTACTTCAGAAAGACGTATATATTCGTTCGGGGCAATTAACTTTTCACTGAGCAAAACTTTTATACACGCCAGAGCACTTTAAGAGGTTAAAGTCTTATTGTAGCTTTAGCGTCAAAGTATTGAAAATTTGAACAGGATATATAAATATATATAACGAGAGTGAGAACTAATAGTATTGTACTATTTGAAAAGTGGATGAATAAAAAGTATTTTATTAACGATTGAAAATTTGAATAAGATATATAAATACAGGGTGGTCCTAAATTCACGTTAGAAACTTAAAGGGCAGGTACAGGACATTGTAACAATCATTTATTGCATAGTGATGTATGAGCGCAAGTGACGTGGTTTCCACCACACCCAATCCATCGCATCCATACTTGACATCCAAATTCGTGCGCACATCGCTGAAAAATTATGTGATCCGACATTCGTCTATCAGAAAACTGCGCTTCATACATTCATATCGCAGCTCTACTGTGACCATTTGCACTGCCATACATGTAATACATGTCTGCTTTTTCGGCATGCCTCCCATCGTAGACTTCAGCACCACTGCAAATTGCACTTTCCCCTACTGAGATGCATCATGTTGAACGGTGGCTAGATAACTATTGTCTCCTGCCGGCAACGCAGCAAATCGATAATTCCATTTCTCTTTTCTTTTATTTCCCCTGTTTGCGCCTCACCTCCAGTGCGCCACTTGCGAACAGGGGCGCACAAAAAGGGGGGGTCCTGGGGGTCCGGACCCCACCCCAAAGCCCTTAATTTTTTTCCGATTGATTATAAATCTAAGTATATAGTACGTAAAATTTAATTAAGTATTTGTTATTAATGATTAATTTTATTAATTAATGCTAATTATTTATTCAATTAGTTTTTTACTGTGTTTTGTTCCCGAAAATCGACAAAATCAAAAGGAGCATGATACAAGAATGGTGAGCTTTCTACCCGGACACCCTTGAAAATTCCTGTGGGTGCTACTGCTTGCGACCATACATTTCTGTGCAATAAATGATTGTTATATAGTGCCCTGTATCTACCCTTAAAGTTCGTATCATGAATTCGGGACCAACCTGCATATATAGGGAGAGTATGAACTTCTTGTAGGAATTGAAAAATCACTGATTTCATAACACATACTCTCTCCTTCCTGACAATATAACTTTTCTTTAGCTTTCTAAAAAAGAAGCTACATTTTTGTCCATAATTTTTAAACTGTTCTTATCAATTACCACTATTACCTCACACTCTCTATATATTTATTTATTTATCTTGATGGAATTTTATAAATGATGATGTTAATGATGGAAGTTAATAAAATGCATTTAAAATCGCTCGATTGAGCTGAAATTTTATATACATGATTATTTTGGATGACAATACAATTTAATTATAATTTAAAAAAATGAATTGATTAAAACTAATTATTTAAAGAATTACAAATGCAGCCACGTTGGTATCATTTTTGGCGATTTAGCGACTTGTGTCAAAACTTGAAAAGGTTTTTTTTTCTCGCGTTTTAAAGCATTCAGTTGAACTGAAATTTTATATAAACGATTGTTTTGGATGACAATACGATACTTAAATGATAATTAATAAAAATTAATTACCACTTAATGTTATGATTTTGTCATATGTATATACATATTTAAATTAATTGTAACTATTTAATAAAAAGTAGCTAAAGTAAAATTTTTCTTTGTTGATCTAAGTAGGAATTGACTTTAAAAAAAAATTTTATATTACTTGTTTTTTAGTTAATCATGTGCCTTTCTCCCGCCTTTTCGTCAAAAGTGAATGAGGAGTTCAATACATTATAGAACGATAGAAATTGTCTCCAAAGGCCCAGTCAACAACATTCAAAGTAAAACAGTTTAAAAAATTGGGCACATATTGAAGTCATCCTCAATTACGGGTACGTCAGGTTCAAGCACCCAATGGAAAAACCTGCGCCAGTTGGTAGAATTCAATACAAAGAAAAAAATATTCCATGCAATTAGTTGCAAAGAATTGTTTTAGTAACTTAAGGTAACCGACTACATTCGGAACCGTGATTTTCAAAAGCGCATAAATGGATAATTTTCATGATATTCAGTGTCACTTAGATTAGAATGTATGAATAAAATTGTTTCAAGGACATTTTGACAAAAAAAATTTAAATACAATATTTTGGCAAAAAATAAACTTAGAATAATCTTTTTTCCAAATGTTCTCCTTTTGTGAAATATGCTTCTATTAGAATAATATTTTGCCTGTATATAGCTCAGACCTCTGTTCAGATGCTCAACTAGAATTTTTGAAATATATAACTCAGATATGGGTTTATTCATATTTTACGACAACAGAGGAGTGCCATTTTAAGAAAAAGACGCGAATAATTATTTAAATTGGTGGTAACTCTAAAAATAATGTGAATTATTCAAAAATTCTATTTGAGTCTCTATAGATATGTCTGAGCTATATACAGGCAAAATATTATTACAATAGAACCATTTTTCTCTAAAGAAAACCATTTTGAAAAAAGATTATTCTAAGTTAATTTTTCGCCAAAATATTATATTTAAGTAAATTTTTTTTTTGTCAAAATGTCCTTAAAACAATTTTATGCATGTACTCTAATCTGAGTGACACAAAATATCATGAAAATTATCCATTTAAGCGCTTTTTTAAAATAACGGTTCCGAACGTAGTCGGATACCTTACTGGAAATTTCTGTAATTTATACTTTTTTTTTTACCATTACTATTAGGTGTGTTCAAATGAAAGTGATTCGAAGTTTCGCATGAGAACAATTTTCAATGTATTTTCTTGAAACAAACGCGATTGTGAAGGGGCATGTACCACGCACTCGTGCAACAGATTTGTGATAACTGCATTCTAAGGACTTGGCATTCATTTAAAAATGACTGGTATGGATACAACTGCGTCCAAAACGGATCAGCAAACTGTAATAAAGTTTTTAACACTGGCAAACTGTAAGCCGGAATGGATCTCAGTTTACAACATTTGTTGCGCTTCAGAGATGACGGTGACGACTTTGTGCAGCATATAGTGGCAGAGGATATAACCTGGTGTCACCACTTCCAACCGGAAGTCCGTCAGCATGCAATAAAAACATCCCTACTCACAGAAACCCAACAAATTCAAAGCTCAGGATTTAGCTAGAAAGGGGATGTTGATGGCCTAATGCTACGATACTCAACCGCCTTTTTAAGTGGCCCTGTCATGGCGGCCGGGTGCTCTGAGAAATTCACTTCTTTAAGAACAATATATTAAAAATTTGGTGTCAAGAAATCAAATACATCAATTTTGCTTTTTGTTGTCAATGTCGTACGAAAGCGAATTGAAATTCTTTTTCTATTTGTAATGTTTACGGTTAGTGATAACAGACAACAGTGGAGTAGCAGCAATTTTATGGGTGGAACTAACTTTTAACTATCTTTCATATCTTACACAAGCGAAAAATATTCGGAAAAAAAATAAATCATTACAAGACGATTGGGAGGTTGGCTATTTTGAAGTGAAAAACAAACATGGATAAGTAATTGTTTGATTTGTCACGAAAGTGTTGTATTTAAAAAGTACCAATAAACAGGAGTCACGCATTCAATGATACTTTTCTCACAGATCTCTTTAGAGGGGTGACAAATAGACTTTTTCTTGAAAAATCTTTACGATAGCAACAAAGTGTTTTATTAGTGGTAATATCACAGCAGAGTAACAAAGATATATCCTATGAAGTTTGTTATAGTATTGATAATCATATGAGACTGTTTACTGATGCAGAAATTGTGAAGGAGTGTTTCTTAAATGTTTCTAATTTAGTGTTAGTAACAAAAATAAAAAAATAAAAAATAATAATTAGAAAAAGCAAAACAGGAGTTATAATATTTTGATCAATTTTCCACATTTTAAATTTCCAATATTATCTCGGTCTTAAAGCATTTCTCTCCCCCCCCGCTCCCCCAATTATCCTCATGCTACGGCCCGCATGATTTGGCTGACATATGCATGCGGCCCAGCAGGAAAAAAGTTTGAGTACCCTTGGCTTAATGAATCAACGATTTCACTCCGACGATGGCGTAAAGGCTGTAGTTCTGAGCTGGTTCCATGATCAACCAACACCATTCTTCGCGAATGGAATTCGTAACCTTCTTAAGCAATGAGCCTAAATGCCGCGAGTGGATTTCTTTTAACAAACTTTGTGTGCATTTCACTCATTAAATGTTGTTGTTTCTATCTCTGTATCTGTCTCATTTCTAACCCTACGCATCTCATGGATACACACTTCGATTTACTTTCATTGGAACACTACTTATAATAAAATTAATATTAATAATAAAAAATATTTTTCGAACGAATCTATTTAGATTGTTCGTATTCTTCAAGAATCAGCTTCCTACGTAACAATACTAACTACTATTCATAATACTCAATGAGCTTGTGACGGGGCTTTATCGCGCCTTTCACCAATCCTCTTGAGGAATCTTTGGGGCCAGAATGGCATTTCAATCCAACCTTCTCAAGAAGGAAACTAGATATGCAGATTAGTGAATGATTATATATATTGGAGCTTTTGTATTCGCAAAGTCGGCTGCATTCAGGAGAGTATTATAGAAGCCAGTTAGAAGCCAGATAGTTGCATAGTAGCCGGATCAAGTCAGATAATAAGATATATAGACGATTTATATTAGTGGAATAAAGTACAAGAGAAGTATATAAAGCTTGGTTGCTGACCACCGTGGTGTGATATCGGTAAGCGACAGATTATTAAAGTTTAATTATAGAGCATATTTTAGCTAGTTAAGGAATCGGTTATAGATAAAGGTTCGGAGGTTAATTTATCACAAAGATAGTGATCAGGATTTAATGCGCTATTTACTAAGAATTGTTAATTACGTCATATCACTCCTGATCATTTACCTCTAAGTAAAACTTGTGCTGCATTGCTTAGTATAATTGAGATAATAATAAACTAGATTTATTATAGAAGAATCGAGGGGTCAATCTTTTATCCCTACAAATCTAGGTCGTGTGGATGAAGAGATGATGCCCCCGGGCAGGGGGGAGGTATCACAAGCTTCCTAACAATGAAAATTACATCAGCTTTATCCAACATTTCGTTTGTCTAAAAAACACTTATGCAATACTTGAAGAATAGGCAACTGTCGTAACAAACTACAAGATCAAAACTGCACTGTAGAATCATTATATCGTTATAAATCATTTATGGAAACGGATATCAATTCCGCAACCGCAAATGAAATATTCAAACGAATTTTCGCTAATGGCAAGTCGAGACTACATTCGCTGTTGTACGATAGGACAACAATAATTAAGATGATATCTTGTTAAGTTGTCCGTCTCGACGATGCAAATTTTAAATGTTTTGAAAAGAAATGTTAATTTCAATCAAAGCTTTTAAAATCCATGCATAGGTTTGTGAAAATCTATTCATACTCTCAACTGTTAAGAAGCCATGAATAAAAGATTCTTCGCAGATCTAAACAGTGATTAATTTCGAATCTTGTCATAAATGCATCTGAAAGTAATCATGTATGCAATTTGTGGCACAGAGTTTACAGAAGATATTCATCAAATGAAAATGTATACTACAATTTAAATAATAATGCATGCGTATATTCCATAATTAAGTCTGTTTTCCTAGATAATATTTAGAATTAGATAGCAGTTATCCACTCCTTCGTTGTGTATTTAATGATGTTGAATGACTATATATTGTTTAAGCCAGTGCTTCTCAAACTTTCAATATTTGCGACCCAATATTCAATCATAATTTTCATAGCACTCCCTACCACACAATAACAATGTGAAGAATTCAATAATACTATACGTTAACACTAACGATACAATACGACTTGAACCTGTTAAGTGCCACAGGCGTATATAGACGTCTTCCTCAGCCGAAGGTTAAATGCCCAAGACGTATATATGCGTCTTACCTATGTGCTATCTTTTCTGTGCACTGCTATCCATAAAATTACTCCGAAGGCTTTGGAATGCAATAAAAGGACCTTGACAGTGTTTGCGAAGAATTTACTTATTTCAGAGGATTTGCTTATTTATTCCTCCCCCTCATCAATACATCACATACGCTCGCAGAGAAAAACAGGAACATTGGGGAGCGAATTGCATAACTTTTAATTGACAGTTAAGGGAATTAATTATAAGCTGTACAAATGATCAAGATACGTGTTAATTTTTGTATATAATTTTATATAGCACACCCCTGAGGTTACTGGTAAATATTAAACTTGTTCTTAACTTAGCATTAACTTAGTATTGTTAAATTAATTATGAAATACATTGTGCAGTACTGAAACATTAATAAGTGTATTCTTTCAGTGTAAAGTGTGTATTTTATTTTTTTATTATGTCAGAATGTATTTTGTTTGTTTCCTTTCTGTAAAGTAATAATTTTTTTTAAATAATATTTTGTTTTTGACGTTTCAATACGCTAGTGCCTCCCTCTTAGAGTTATCATGCCCACCTAGAGGATCGCACCCCAGTTTGAGAAACGCTGGATTAAGCTATTGATATCCAAGACCTAGCGCGCGCATTCACACTCTTTCGATTTTACTAAAAAAATTTCTTATAGCCCTCACCTCTTGATTTAAAAAAACAGGACTAAAATTGATATATATATATATATATACGCCTCCGTAACCCCTCCCCCAGAGAATTGATAACAATAAAGCCCATTCATAGAGCATCTTTACTCAAATTAAAATTTGCTTGGCAAATTTCAAGCCTATAGACCTAATAGTTCAAAAAGGGAAATGTTTGTTTTTAACGCTCCCGTAACCCCACATTTGGGAGTCCATTACCGCAAAACATTTTCTTAGTAGATTTCTACTCAACAAAAGAAACATGACAGTGAAATTTCAAGTTTGCATGTCTAACAGTTCGTGATGCGGCAGTGATTGAAACGCTTTGTTTCCTAGACATATAGATGAGGACAGCGAATCAAAAGACACTCACTCTTACGAAAATAGTCTCTATGATGGCAAAAATATAAACCTAAATCTAGTAACAATTAGTTAAGAAATGATAAAAAATTATATGTAAAATGTTTCATTTACTTAAAAAACGGGTCTATACTGCTTTTAATTTTACAAAAAAAAGTAACTTTGCAAGTGTGTAATTTTTAATGGATTAATGTAATGGACACCACGTAATGCACTATTACGTGGTGTCATCACCTTTTGAAACTTTAGAATCATTAAAGTTTTCATGGGGAAAACAATTCTAGTATATGGAAAATTTCCAGGAAAGATAGGCTTATTGTTTATTAACATCGCATTTCCAAGTATTCGAAAGCTCACAATTTTAAACCACGGTAAAAAATAAACCATGCTTTCTATCCAAGCTTCTGTATTAACGTGAGAACGTTGAGCCTCTACCTGTTGAACGTGTATCAGAGATGGGCCTTCGGTGAAACCAGGATTCGAACCCATGACTGACAGAAACCACACCGACCACTACTTTATGACCATGACTACATGGCTGTCATTGCCACTCACAGTTGGAGAGAAAGATAATTCAGTTACATGTTTAACACTGAATATCCACGGTTCAAGTACGTTTTTCTTGTATTCTAAAATTTACTATAATCAAAAGCCTTTTGCTATTAATATCCGAAAAAATAATTAAAAACCGAATAATTGAATTAAATACAAGCTGAAAAACTGCTACAACTTTAGTTAATCCAAGGCCTTGGTCAGATTTTATGTTCTTATCCTATAATTGTTAATATCTAATATTCATAACCATAAATTCCAAAAAATTTCATACTCTATTCCAAAAATGAACATATTTTCTCCAATAAGGAAATACAATCTCAATCTGTATAACAATAAAACAAAAATTAATCACGAATTTCATTATATTTTAGAGAAATAGTACAAAAAAAAAATTTCTGACATAACATATTTTAAAAAATCCTAAGCCATATTGTAAGGTCGCTAAGAACAAAAAACTCACAAACCCATAAAATAGAACTTAAGTCTCTTTCCATTTATCTTTTATCATTTCGACAGCAGTTCTAGGCAGAAACAATCCCATTTGGATGTCTTCCAGTTCCCTTTGTTATACTACAGAATATTAAAGATGTGTGTAAACACGAGAATTTTTAAGTATGTTGAAAAATTCAATTGTTTTCTACGTTAGGTAAACTTTTTCTGTGTGGTGTTGCTTTCATTAATACAAAGTTTCGTTAATACATCCTGTTGATTCTTCCATTTTTATACTACAATAGAACATTTATAAATATATTTAGACAACTTTTAATCTGTTATATAGATACACACAGGAACATTGAAAATAGCGACCCAAGAAGGAAGCTAAGTACAATCGCGAAACTTTGCAAATAAGTACAACGTAATGTGATACGCAAATGATCCAAATATTGTGCCAATACGCATGCTCATACACGCCGAGGTGGCGCTACAATCAGGAAGAGGGTGCTATATAAGCCAGCGCAAATTCGAAGATTCATAAACGTGACGATTACCCGCCGATTGTAGGAAGCCTTTGGTAAGCGAAACATGCCAGGTAAACGTGCTAGAAGACATTTCTCACAGTTAAGCGAGTTTGAGAGAGGCCTGGTCGGGATGAAAACTGCAGGCTGGTCGAAGCGCCGTGTTGCTGGTTAGGTGGATCGTTCGGAGTGTGCCGTTAGAAATTGTTGGGAGCAGTGGACACGAGAAGGTACCCACGCGCGGAAAAACGGGTCTGGAGCGACCAGGAAGACCACGAGGAGAGATGATCGAAGGATCGTGCGGCAGGCACTTGTGGACCCCACAGTGACTCGTTCAACGATACGAGCCGACGTAGGCGTAGCAATTGTTCCACAAACAATTTCCAGACACCTTGCAGAAGCAAATCTTAAATCCAAGCGCCCTTTCCGTGCACTCCCTTTAACACCGGAACATCGGCAACTGTGTCTACAGTGGTGCCAAGCCAGATCAATGTGGAATGCCACAGATTGGCAAAAAGTTGTGTTTAGTGATGAATCCCAGTTTGTTTTGGGGACAGATGATAACCGTGTACAGGCGTGGAGGCGCCCTGGTGAGCGGTACAATTCCCCCTACACTGTTCTACGTCACACTGCCCGCACAGCTGGTGAATGGTCTGGGGGTATGACGAATTGAGTACGAAACCTCACAGCCAGGCTAGAGATATAAATATGTACAATTTATTTACAGAACATTC
Organism: Trichonephila clavipes; assembly: GCA_019973935.1. Taxonomy (NCBI): domain Eukaryota; kingdom Metazoa; phylum Arthropoda; class Arachnida; order Araneae; family Nephilidae; genus Trichonephila; species Trichonephila clavipes. The sequence continues at coordinate 636,425 of BMAU01013238.1, forward strand.
TAAAAAACAATCTTATATCCAGAGCACATTTATGCCTTCTGCCTCCAGTCGGGACCCTCAAAATCGGTCCTCCGCATGTCCTTTCCAGACGAGTCTATCCGGAACGTAGGGGAACGGGATTCTAGGAAACCCTTCTCCCCCACTTCCTCAGGCAGCAACACCATTCGCTGCTGGGGTCCTGGAACAACATTCGCCACAACTCCTCTTTCCTCTAGAGAGAACTTTTTCTGATGAAGGAAAGTTCTGTTCTTTGAAGATTCACTAAAATCACTCAGGAGATATCACTTAAAAGTTCTAGATAACACTACCTTTTTTAACAGTGTACGATTCCCTTCTGGCCAGAATGACATACTACAATACAATTAACATATAAAAATTCAAAATAAATGAGAAAATCACAACTTATTAGATATTGACAAATTACACTTATCTAATGAATAACTCAAATCAATAACACAATCATATTTACTCAAATCTCATATTTATGAACTAAAAAAACATCAAACACTTTACACATCTTACACACAGTCTACTCTAGAATCATTCTAATGAAATGATTACATCACCATATTAGAAATATATAATTTTTAAAAATAAGAACAATTTTTTTGAATCAGAAATGTTTCAAGAATCACACAACTATATTAAATATTGAGATATATGCACAACATTCAGTATTATTATCATAATAAATCACTTCTCATAAAAAAATGCTTATATTCAAAAATTGGTCATGCCTATAGTATGCATGTTTAAAAAGATACGAATATCATTTTGATTGTATAAGAAAATAGTATACCTAATAAGCAATATTTTTCACAAAATGGTTTTTTAAACTACATAAACATTTTAGCTTTCAATCAGAGAAAATACTTTGAACACATTAAAATGTGAAGATTTTTTTCTCTCACAAAACTTTCTCAGCACATTCACACATACACATAGATTTATAAGGTTTTATTTTAAAAGAAATCTGGATCAGAAACAAATCCAGTTTAGCAGCATCTAACTTGCACATTGCTTTAATAAGAGCTACATTTACGATTTCGTTTATGACTAATTAATCCTTGACAATGAATATTATTAGCAATTACAACCTGATTCACAACCTTAATAATATATTACACTTTATTTTGCACACATACAATTATTAATTATATTATTTAATATATCAGTCTTCCTCACTTAATTATAAAATTTTAGCATAAAAATGCATACATAACATATATGTATCCCTGGTCAAACCTTATGACACATATTAATGGAACTACATTTTTTTTTTTTTCAGGCGATTGAATATATACATTTTTTTAGAAACCGAAATTAAGTTAAAGTTTATGATCTGCATACAAAAAAAATAAATAAAATTGTTTCGGGTTGAAAAATAAATCGTTTCGTGAAATCAGGGGCGTATAAAACTGAATTAGTCGACAGATTTTCCTCCAATTGCTTTAAGAACTCTGGACATTCAGAAGTCCATTTAATTTCACCTTTCTTTGGTTTTCTTTTTAACTTTTCTGTCACTGTCTGGTGGCACCTCGGCGACATAGACATGCCAGGTAAAATATGTTTGCCTCTAGTAAATGCAATAGGAAGGGGTTCTATTGTATCAATATATAACTCATGTCTTACAGGCACTAATTGTATGGATGCTTCTTCCTAATCACTTGCCTCATCACTCACGCCATTCTCTGTTCCCCGAATCAAAGGGGCTGATTCTTCACTCCTCAGCTGTGCTTCCATAACCTCACAATCCCTAAAATTTTAACCAAATTCCCATTGTCCGTGCCCTCCCCTGTAAACGAAGGCACAAAATCCTCCCCATTTTCAACTACACATTCTCTCAATCTAAATGGATCATTCTCATTTTCTAGGCGTGTGCTCTTTTCTGCTTCTTTTTTTCGTTGTCTGCGAGTCTGAGTATCATTCCCTATTTCCGGTCTTGGTAGACCATTCTGTTCTGAATCCGGTTCCAGGAGTTCAATTGTTTGATCCTCCAAAAAATATTTTCCCCCATTCAAATGTCCCGGACTAACAACTGGCTTTGAGACCACGTGTACTGGCTCACACTCAATTTTTCTTTCTGCGGGTTGCAAACAAGTCATACCATCATCCAGAATATGTTTGATCGAGGCATGCTCACCTGTAAACATCTCTGGTGCAGCATATTTTTCACAACCTACATCTAATGAGACTTCTGTAACCTTAGGGACAGGCATCTCAACCTCATTCTCCTTACTTTTAATAATACAGGGATTGAGTGAAACGCTTTCGGATTTACCTTTTACTTTATTTAGAGTTGTATTTCTTTAATTTAAGAAGTGTTTCTAAATCATTAGTGCTTAAAATATGTCTTTCATTTAAGTCAAAATATTTGCTGACACGCGACGTGCTAGCTTTTAACCTTTTCTTAATTATCACATTTAACATTTCTCTAACGAATTCTTCTTCGTAATTCGGGCTATTTACAATAAGATTTCTAAGGTCTATATAATTTTTAGATCGTCGTTTACTTTTTCACCTAATTGTTTTGTAATATATCTTAGTTCTGCTATTCGACATTTTCCTAAATAAGCCATTTTTAGCCAAAAAGTTTTTACAAATAAAAAAGAATATTTCGAGCCCCACAATTAGAATGAAATATCACTTATACACTTTTTCTTAAGAAAATAATAATAAATAGTAAAATTCAAAATTGGTAATCATTAAAAAATAATTTTAAGCAAATGTATGCCTATACTTAATTATTAATAGCAAAACTCCAATATGTATTTGATAACCTAATAATATTTGTAACACACATATACCCACTATTTATAGATATAAAAATACTTTTATCAAATGTTATAGGAGAATTTTTGCAATGAAAAAAAACTAATTTTCATAAAAACAATAAATTGCAAAGTATCAAAAGCCAAGTTCTAAAAAAAACCTTCTATTCTTCATACAAAATAGTTTAAAATAACTATTTAATATTTATTTTTTTTAAAAAAAGGAATTTTGTGAAATACTTATAGATTTTATATAAACCTTTCTCCAAGTAACTTGCGTAATTTTAACTAAAACACACCGGAAAGGTAATGAATAAAATACACAGTATTACATAATCATGTTATTCGCAAAAAAAAAAAAAGAAGAAATACATATGTTTAAACTAAACAATTTCTCTGCTATCACAGGATGTGACTCGTGCAATTTAATATATATATATATATATATATATATATATATATTCTCCAGTAGATAATTAGCTTCCCTAAATTATATGCTTATAAATAGAGAACCAATTAGAATAACATGAGAACAATTAAATCCCAATACATAGGATATGTAATACAGTTTTAGTCACCTAAATTTCATACTTCAAAACACAAACACATTTTAAAAAATGCACAAGATGTGATTTAAATAATTTGGCCAGACAGAAAGGAAATCGTACCTGAAATATATTTTCGTTGATCCGCACTACGTAGTTAAGATTTTTAGTTTCCGGGCGGCGCTTCCAAGACCAGGTTGATCTTATCTCTTTTTCTTTGTAGACGGGGCGGCGTTTCTTTTAAGACCGGGATGGTCTAAATACTTTTTCTTATGACAGGAATTGTCGTTAGCCGGTGTGGTACTTGTTTCAAGACCAGGGTAGTCTATATACTTCTTCTATGAGCAGAACTTCTTGCGTGCCGGGACGGTTCGTTGATCTCTTCTAAGATGGTGTTATTTTTCTGTCCTACTCAATCTTAATTCATTGATTATATCTCTAGCCAAAAATTGCATTTGAGTAATTATTTATCTCCGTCGGTGCCTCCATTAAATAGACTGTGAAGTATTGAGTACGAAAACTCACAGTCAGGCTAGAGATATAAATATGTACAATTTATTTACAGAACATTCTAAGAAATAATCTTACATCCAGAGCACGTTTATGCCTTCTGCCTCCAGTCGGGACCCTCAGCATGCCCTTTCCAGACGAGTCTATCCGAAACGTAGGGGAACGGGATTCTAGGAAACCCTTCTCCCCCACTTCCTCAGGCAGCAACCGTTCGCTTCTGGTCCTGGAACAACATTCGCCACAGAGGCCATAGCTTATGATAGCCGGTCCACTTTAATTGTGATGCGTGGAACCTTAACGGGCCAACGTTACGTTGATGATATTCTTCGACCCCATGTAGGACCTTTCCTAAATAGTCTCCTAGGGACAATTTTCCAGCAAAATAATGCTCGTCCGCATACAGCAAGAGTTGCTCAAGACATCCTACGTCATTTTCAGACTCTTCCATGGCCAAACCGCTCCCTCGATTGGTCCCCTGTAGAGCACGTGTGGGATCAGCTAAAACGGCAGATGCCACCGTGTCACTCTGTGCATGATTTAGAGTTGGCTGTTCAAGATTTGTGGGCCCATCTGCCTCAGGACAACATAAGGTGTCTAATCAACTCAATGCCGTACCGTGTGGTGGCATGTATTGCAGCTGGAGGTGGTCCAACGCGCTATTGAAGTTGCCCAGTATTTGTGTCGTTGCACACCCTGTATTCGTTTAATTGTCTTGTTTTTTAGATCAAGTGAATATCTCATCTGTGTCATTATGTGTATTAAGTTTCATTTCAATCTGATGCTTTCTTCTTGGGTCGCTATTTTCAATGTTCCTGAGTGTATTTCCGATAAAAGTTGAATGTGATTACATTTCGAATCAGTTCTTTATGTTAAGAAACAAAAGTAAAACGTTTTGAAAACGGTACATCAAAAACAATGTAACTTGTATTGATAATAAAATAATTATTTTCTACTATAAATATAATAAAATATGTTAAGAAATTATAATTTACATCCTCTGTCTCTAGAAAAAAGGTTTTCCCAAAAAATTCCCAAACAACTTAAAGTAGTTAATACAAGATAAGTTATTATTGAATATGAATGATAAAGTGATGTTGAGTGCCATGGCTTAAAGCTTCATTTACATTTTGTAGGAATAAGGCAACATAGAGACATAACATCGTTGAATTGCGCATAATTTGTGAATAATCAACTTTAGGTGCTCTTTTATATTTTGATTGTTACTTGCTTTTAATGTTTCCATCGACTTTCAATCAGTTAATGGGTCACTAAATGCAAGATAACCCTTAATCATCCTTTTAAGTTTGTGTATGCAAATTCAGGCTAACCACCTGACCGGAACATCTGCTCATGCACCTCAGGGCCCATGGTTGCGTATACTGAATTGGGCACGGAAAGCTTTGGCCCTCATAGGCTGTCACGCCACTGAGTTAAGTCTGTGTCTGAGAATGTGATTCATTGGGTTTTCCAGGTGTCCGAAATGGCTCGAAATTTAAACTTCGATTCATTTCACACTTAATTCATCGTAATCGTTTGAATTTGGAGACTTAATTTTCCAATTTCGCCTTTTAAGTCTTTGTTGCGGCTTGGCTTTCTTTCTTTTTGGTGCTGACATGTGTGTGGTGTGTCCTGCCTAATTTTCACTCTATGCTGTATACGACTTCTTTGTAGTATGTGTTGAAACATACAAGGTATATTGCTTTCTTTGCAATGATATAATGCTTCCGGGAAAAAGAGTTTTACAGGGAAAGTACTCTTCCCAGTATTAACTTGAAAAAGACTTGGCAACCATAGAAGATGTGAGTACGTTTACCAGATTGGGGACCTTATCACCCTTGGCAACATATGTGATGACAAATAATAACGTCATAGAACTAACGACGTTATTGAACTCGACTGACTCATTTCTGAACTTCACCCATTTTTATATAGCCTCACGGAAATATCCCGGACGATCGATTACAGAGACTACTCGTTGGTTCGTTGGCAATATAATTTGGCGCCAAATCTTTCACCAAGGGTGATAAAGTCGCCAATCTGGTAGCCCTACTGACATCTTCTAGAATTGCCATAATATTATTCAAGTTAATATACGTACTAGGAAGAGAACTTTTCCGGTAAAACTCCTTTTCCCGCAAGCAATGTATCAGTGCAAGAAAACAACAACACACCGTGCGTTTCAGTATATTGCACCATTTTGATGGCTATTGAAGGCGTTGAGTTCCTTCTAATACGTAGAATCCTCAATTATTTCACACCATTTGGCCTTTAAAATATCGTTACTCTATTCAAACTTCACCAGCCATTAAATCACTCTAACACATAATTAAAATCCATCTAAAAGTCTACTGAAAAGTGTTCGAGATATGAGAATTTTAAAAACATCCTTAAGATTAAAAGAATATTTCAAAGATTGCCTCAAACAAAAGATATACAGTTTTCTACTCAACATTTAAGAAGGATTTCATGCAAATTAATAAAATAACTAGATTTAATTTTTTTTAAAAAAATTAAGTAGTGTTATTTTGAATAAAAATAATGAATTGTTAAATATAATCAAGAAAACGATAAAAAAAATTGTAAAAACAAGTAATTAGATATCTGGATTGTTCATGCTATAAAACCTTTTAATTCGAAAACTCATGTAATTCCCTCTAATAATTCCAGAAATATTCAAGAGAACATGTTCAGAAAGCAGCCGTCGTTGACTTATTTAGTTATTGACTTACTCATCCCGCGCTGTTAGGAAACTTAATAAACACTACGCATGTGTTTTTTCAAAGTTTTCTAGTATATGGCCCCCTAATGTTTTTTCCTGAATATTACTATATTTAACAATGAGATTCTAAAGAAATTTGGTTTATAAAATATTTATACCTTTCTCTTTCTAATTCTGCAAAGTATAATGGAAAAAAATCGGTTTTAAAAGTTAATTAACAATGTTAATCAAGTAAATTAATTATATACAACAAATCACAGCTCAATCCCACTTGAGTTTTCAAAAGTGTTATCAGCCTTTTCTAGCAGGTTATGAGAATGACGAAAGTTATTAAAGGACGTCTCCTTTTTTTTAAAAAAAATTGCAAGTGATTTTGAATGTGATTGGTAAAAATATTGCTGATTTTCGATGGAATAAAGGTTAATTACCTGAATGAAAGGAAATTATTTTATAAACTTAATGATACTTTTTAAATTACTACCAATGAAAAAACAACCCTTTATGCATACCTTTTTCTCTACATAATCATATTTTGAGCCACCTTGAGCGTATTACAAATGCGCCCCATATTAAAAATCGAGAAACTGAAATGCTTTATTCGAAATAGTTTTACTCCTACCTTTTAAAAAGTAACTTTAAAGACAGAAAAAGTCGTGGAGAGTACTCGAGAACAGAATTAATTAATCGGAGGACTGAGAATTGCTTTTGAGACGTCAAAAAGACAGAGGAAAACAAATGATATAGTTTGTCACGGAGAGATGCCCCTTTTTCGCACGGAAAAAAACACTCCTTTGTAGTGGACGAGATGTCGTGGCAAAAGAAAACGAACAAAGCCTGTCTGTGGAGTTTTATATGGCTGGAGTACTTGCGGTTCTGTCTTATTCGATTAAGTGGTAAGGTCCTTTATCAAAGATTTTCTTTATTATTCGAAATAAATATCAGTACAAAAGAACATCTTAACTCTGATTAATTGAATTATGTTTAGTTTTCAGAAAGGTGAGTTTAAAAGTTGTAAATAAGTATAAATTTGCTGAAAATTGTCCCCTCCTCTTTGATGTAGAGGTTTGATTTTGAGAAAATTTGCTTCGAAAATAATCGTCAGAACAATGTGCCGTTTTTTTTTCTCTTCGCTGTAGATAATGCAATTTTCGATGAACTTAAAACTTTAAGTTTTCAATAACTTTCTTATTCTCAGTAATTTTGACACTATTAAAAAATGGAGTAAGTTAAATACTAAAACACAAAATATGTTTAAAGTTCCCTCATTTTTCTTTAGAAAAAGAAATAAATTTACGAGTAAATTCCAAAAATGGAACTTCAAAGAAACCAAATATTGCAGTTTGTCTATCACTAGCTGATTTACGTTTTTTTTTTGTGTGTGTTTTTTCAGATTTATTTTCCATTATTATGCGAGTATACTATTGTGATCAAAAGCATCCAGAATGCTTCTTTTAATATATGACATAGATACTGTCTGTAAATTTGTATCCAACATTTTAAAGATTTATATAAATATGTAACACACTGAAGAATTTATTTCATTTTATCGTCCGAAAGAATAAATTTGTTTCTAGAAAGAATTTTCACTTTGCGTTTATTCTAAATATGGACTATCACTGAGCAAATAACATGCTTAAAATTTTGTTTCTGCAATGAAATTTCCACTACACAAACACATTTAAAATATTGCAAACAGCTTGTTTTTCATCAGGAGGTTGTACATTATGAATTTCTACCAACTGACCAGAGGGTCAATGAAGATAATTATTTGAATGTTTTGCAGCATCCGAGGATTGTTGCTGAAGGACCTCATAATTTTGAACTACGTTCAAGATACAAGTACAATACCTAAGCTGAAACCCCTTCTCCAAACTTCCACACCAATGAAAGGACTTAAGAGCCTCGACAGATCTGACGTGTACTAGCATCTCTACACGGCGGGTCTTCAGACGCTATGTGTGTAAGAGAGCTATGTTAACGTCTCGCTATAAAGCTGCACGCGGGCTAATGGCGACGGATCTCGTAATTTTGAACCATGGTCAATTGACAAGAACGACACCTGAGCTGGCACCCCTCTCCTAACGTACTACAGTCGGACCTCTATATAACGAAGTCTCTAAATCCAGAAAAAGTTCGTTATATGGAAAATTCGTTACATAGAGGCTCATATTGTAATATACTTTACAAACAACATAAAACAAATTTTAAATTCATAAATACTATATATTAAAAAAAAGAAATAATTCACACCTTTTTTTAAAATTAATATATGTTTATTTTATATATCTTACCTATCAAAAAAGAAAGGAAAGAAAAACTGCCAGGAAAACAAGAAAAAAGAATGTCGAAGAATTCACTCTATTTTCAATATTAAGAAAATAATTTTAGACTAAAATTAATGAATTTTAAGAACATTTTATAATTTAAGGCATGCAAGTAATATTAAACAAACATTATTTTATAATTAGAACATGGGGACACGGGACAACTCCAATGAGGGTGAAAGAGGATATCGAAGATATTTCCAGTGAACTAGGCAATGGGGGTTAAAGGTTGAGCTTCTTGGATGAAACGTCCATAACTCTATTGATCTCGGCGAGTTGGGATCTTGTAAAACCAGTTCCAGATTTATGATAACCATAAAATGTGTTAAAAAGAGAATAACTTAAAATTTTTTCAGAAATACTTTTAAAAAAAAGAACAAAAATTGAATCACAAAAGAAAAAGTTCGTTGGATAGAAAATGCACTTCGATATAGAAAGATTATTTTACGAAGATCGTGAAATGTTCAAGGCTCCAGGAAAAAGTTCGCTATATAGAGGTCTTTTATATAGAGATTCGACGGTATGTACAAAGGATTATAATCAAACAAAAAAAATTCAAGGGCTTTGGGGGGAGAAGATCCGGACCCTAGGAAAGACGCATATAAATGTCCCCTTCCCTTCTATCTATAAATCCAAAATGTCTTCACTCCCTTAGGTTAATATAAATTCACTTTGTTTGACAAGTCAATCTCAAATCATTACACAATCGATAGTAATTTTCAAAAATGTTAAATAATGGTTGGAATTTTTTTCCTTCCTAGCACTATAAAACCCTCGTTCCACGTTTACCACACAAAAAGGACGAATAATTCGCAGTTATAAAATCCAGCCAGATTTTATTATGAATGTTTTTACGATCTAAGATTTATGTAGATGCAATCTAAGTCTGTTATAGCTATAGTAGAAAAAAATGTCGTGTAATTATGCTTATAATATTAACCGTTTCACATTTTTTTGTTTCCCTTTTAGATTCTGTTCGTAATAAATAATTTAACTTCAATATATCTCTCATTTCTTGATAAACAATGATTTTCAAACTATTTATTTGATGAAGGGCACATCTGGAACAACACATCATCAACTGTTTGGATTAACTTATCTAAACAGACTATGCTGTATTGATTACTTAAAGGAAAAAAAGTCACTAATTTGTTCCCTAAACTTATTTCAGGTTCTGAATATAACATAAAGCGAAAAACGTTTAACGCGAAAACGTTTAAGACGAAATATCGGTTAACACGAAATACAACGGTCGCAACAAACTACTATATTTTTGCATGCTTTTTTTACTCTTAATACTAAACGAAAATTATTTGACACAAAAAGATTTCCATCCTGGGAATGAACAAAATACGGAAAACACCAATCGGATTGGACTGCATCATCGGAAGAATTCATTGCAGTAGATGATAATTTGTGTACAGCCCCAATTATGGCGTGAGGGAGGGTGAGGAAATATTAACGTCGCACTGTTCAGCTACACGAAGGCTTCTGGCGACAGACATAATTTTGAACCAAGATCAAATGATGAGGACGACACCTGAGTTGGAACCCTCTCTCCTAACTACCACACCACTCCAACGGGAGGACGTTTGAGCTCTCGACAGCATAACGGGCATCGCTCCCCTGGACTACGGGTCTTTAGTAGTACTTGACTCGAATTCATGCCACGTCCGCAAGAGCCCGTTACTTTGACCGCTAGGTTACCGCGGCCTCTGCCCCAATTATGGCAGGCAAAGACTTAATACTGAAAACTCAAAAAATATCATTAATGCAGATACTGACGACGAAAATGAAATGAATAATGTAGCTCTTGTTCCCACGTCATTCGAATTAAGGAACATCATGAAAAGTATGCTCAGTTATTTAGACTCACATACCAGTGGTGAAATGAGTAGCAAAGTGGAAAGCATCGATTGACAATTTGATGTTGAAAAGATAATATAAAGAAAATTATCAGATAATTTTCCAAAAACTCAACAAATGTTTTGCTTTTCAAAAAACTTGAAAATTTTGTATCAAATTTCATTAAGGTCTTGTGATTGTTGTTTCATTGGTTTTTACTAAATATTATGCCCTTATAAATATCTATTTAAATAAAATGTACTCTTATAAACTTAATTTTGTTAGTCTTTTAACTCGAAAGATATTTCAGTCCCCTTAATTTCGTGTTAAACGATTTTCACTGTATTTTACTAAGCGAATCTGGAATTGAAAAAATTCACTGTATGATATGTGGTAGTTTTTAATATTCTAGTCTCAACAACACGAAAATTGTAAAAAAAAAGTTCTTTCGTATTATTTTTTTAGTTGTAGAAACTAATTACGTTGTCACTTGTTATTAGTTTCTTTAATTTACTTATAATATGGGATGCTAATTTAATTAACGTTTATGAAAAATTTTTAAAAAATATTATATTTCTTGTCCCAAACATTTTAACTTAATTATAGTCTACTTTAAACATTTACTTAAGAAACACGGGGTATTTTGCATTAAAAAATAAATTATTTTTAAAAAAGACAAAACATGAAAAGTATACTGCATTTTATAACAGATTTATATAAACATGCTTCAAGCAAAAATTCATCTTTCAAATCAACAATAAATAAAAAATTAACTGGTCATATTTATCAAACTTATACATATGAACTTACACTTGACAGTAAAACATATGATATTTGATTACACAATTTTATTCAATAAAAAAAATTTTAATTTCTGGTCTTACCTGAATTGATGAATAGGCAACACATCGCCAATCCATTGGAGTAACAGCTACTATCCTTTATACATTATGAACGGATAAAATTTATCCAACATGCGAGTCAAATCATGGAGGCACACAATTACTTGTTTATTTATTAAATAGCTTTTAGATAGTCCTATGGGATATTAAGTAACAAAGAATATTATTTCATTTATTCAATACTTTGGCTATTCTCTTTTAGCCTAACTTTAACGTAAATAAAGTTTTTTTTTGTTCCCTGGTTGAATATTTGATTGGTTGATTGTTTATTTACATCACTTTCTGAAGCAACACGAGTTGCTATAGTAGCCTCGTGACCGACGGGCCATGAGTTCGAATCTTAGGCCACTGATGAACCTCCGAGTAAAGGAACTGACGCACATTAAGTTTGTCAAGGCTAAAAATCCTCCCATTGGCGTGGTGTAATAGTTTGGAGACTAGAGTGCCAGCTCAGGTATCGACCTCGTCACTTAACTGAGTTTCAAAGCTACGAGCTTCGTCACCTATAGCCCTCGTGTTGCCTTTTTGAGCAAAGCCAATAAACTCTCACTCACAGAAGCAATGGATTCTTAATGGATGTCGTAATTTTGAGCAACGATCAAGTGACGAGGACGACTCCTGGACTAACATATATCTCCCTAAGTTTCCACTGCATGTCAAGATAAGGAGTTTGAGCCTCAACAGATGGTCGAGGCTCAATGGTTTTTCTACACGTAGGATCTTCAGTATCAAAACTTGAATCTGCGTTTCACCAAATGTTCACGTCCAGGACCGAAGCATGCTGCAAAAAGCGTAAAAAATAATTTATAGTTTTAAAAAAAAACTAAAAAAGTCGCTTTTATAGTGAATTGAACTAAAAAGCAAAAGAATAATTCTTAAAATAAGAATAAAATGATTAACGAGAAAATTAATGTCATTGGGATAAAAGCGTGGGGTGCTTGCTCTATATTAATTGTTATAATTTCTTACTAGTTCTGTTCCGAAATGCTGAGTTAGCGTAAAAATGTAGTACAAAGCACCCCCCGCTTTTACCACAATGACATTAATTTTTCTCGTTGATCATATTTTATTCTTATTTTAAGAATTATTCTTTTACTTTTTAGTTCGATTCACGCTCTATAAAAGCGTATTTTTCAGTTTTTTTCAAAAAAAAAAAATTTTATTTTTCATTTTTTAGTTCGATTTACAATAAAAACCTGTTTTTTAGTTCTTAAAACTATCATTTATTCTTTGTAGAATTTATATCCTTGAGTTTGATATTTAGAGCCGGAATTATGTAGCTCCTGAAATTAGTCTTGCTCTTCAATGGATATTAATTAATGGGTCCGAAGGGTATTTATTCTCTCCGTTTACGGGGCCTCGGATGAGCCTCCCTATCGTTGTATTTCAAAGATTCCATCTCTATAGATACAGGTCTTAACTAATAAAAGTATGTTAAGAATAAATATTAAATATCAATCGTATTTTCACCTTTTAAACGTATAGCGAATTGTTAATTCCTATCATCACTTCTAAACATATTGCTTTGTCAAAATGAAACAATATTTAATAGTTAGAATATAAATTATTTTTATTCCCGTTTGCGGTTTTAGGGTTGCACCTTAATATTTTAGGCACTAAATCTAGAATTAGTCGCCAAATCTAGAAATGGCATATGGAATTAGTCGCCAAATCTAGAAATGGCATATGGAATTAGTCGCCAAATCTGAAAAAGGTTTATGCAATTACTCGCCAAATCTGGAAAGGATTTGATGAATTAGTCTCCAAATCTAGAAATCCTTAAATATGACGATCCTAATCAGGACAATAAAACAAAATTATGAAACAATTGTATTGGCATCGGTTCTTGACAAGTGTGCGAAATTTCGAATTAATCTGACCTTTTAAAGTGGGTAAAAATCGAGTTCAAAGATTCCATTACATGAAAGTGAAACTTAAAAACACGTGTTAAAAATAGATGAGTAAATGTATATTACCTTCACATTTCAAACTAAGGGTAAAGTTTTGGGAGACGTACGTTGTAAATCTGAGCCGTGTTCAAGTAATGAGGACGACACTCCACTCTCCTAACTTTTCCTTCAAGCCAACATGATGATTTTGAGCCTGGACAGATTTAACGTCCATCAACCTCTTTACATGATGGATCTTCAGTGGCATTACAGCTTGAACTCATGACACACCAACCACAAGTTCATGACCGCATTCACTAGGCTACCGCGGCTTGCAAAGTCATGATGAGTGATACTTCAGGTCACGTGTACGAGATCTAAATCTTCTACAAAATTAGAGATCTCCCGTCCAGTCTTGTGTGGAGGACAAATGCATATTAAAACTATCGAGGCTCAAAGTTCTCACGTTGCTGTGGATGTGAAGAGAAAGTTACTTGCTGAAGTTTCGATCTCGTCATTGTGCTGTCGAAATTAGGACGAAATTACTGGCAGAGTGAATATTAACGTCGCACTGTTGAGCTACTCGGGTGCTTTTTGGTGACGAACCTCGTAATTTTAAACCGTGGTCGTATGACGAGGACGACACCTAAGCTGGCACACACTCTCCTAATTTCCACACCAAGGGAAGACGTTTAAACTCTCGACAGATTTTACGTGCATCGCGGATCTTCAGAGGTTCTTGGCTCGAACTCATGACACGCCGGCCACGAACCCGTTACCTTGACCACTATGCTACTGCGACCGACGAAATTACTGTTTGGTGTCACAAGTACTGTCTAGTGGTGTCATCTAGCAGATGTGACATTGATAAATGCTAATATATTACCATTGGTTCACTGGCGTAGCTAGCTCTTAGGGGTCCTGTATAAAAATTCCTTCGGGACCTTTTCTTAGATATGGGAGCCCCGTTAGCGGGACTGTAGTTACACATGTTGGGGCCCCGTATCATAGATACGGCGGTAGCTACGCCCCTGCATTGGTTACAGAAGCAAATATTCCAATATTGAATACCGCATTTTTCCTCTCCCCATTTGTTTTTGACTAACTTCTAATGATGTTACCAGTAAAAGTACAAGTCTTCCATTCTTAAATTTAATTTTTCTTACTCTCAGCATTTTTCAACTTTAATTTTTATTTTAAAAGCAATTTCTATTGATAATTTCAGTATTTATTCAAGAGTATGAAACAGTCAGAAAGGCATTCTTAATTATTACATCAATATATTGTGCTAAAAATGAGTGCGTTGCTTTTTAAAATCAATAACGTATGCAATTAATTATACCAACCCCCTTCAAAAACAGGAAGTTTATCAAGTAATTTTAGTTATAGAAGTGTTAAATTTACAAAACTAATTTTTCCAATCTGAATTTTCTTGGTCGATAGATGGCAGCACGAACAAAAATTTAAATATTGGTTTTAGTTGTAAACTATCCGTCATATTTAATCTAGATATATATTTTAAATGCGAAAGTTTGTGAGGATGTTTGGGCGTCTTTCACGCAAAAACAACTGAATGGATTTTAATGAAACTTTACAGTAATATAGCTTATACATCAGAATAACACATAGGCTATAATTTAGAGCATAGGCTATAATTTATAAAGATATTGTGAGATGTGTCCAAAATATAACGATATTTGTCAAGTAAGTAGGAAAAAATTTTGCCATCTGCAAGCAATTCGGCGTGCGCTGCAAAAAAGCCCACGTCAGCATATATCTTTTGTTTGTGAAAGAAGCCTTTTTATTTTGACTACGCAAGGTTCTCGCTTCTAATTAATTCCTGTAAACAGCATAATCCCTAATTTTTTTTATTTCAGAATAAAACTAAGTTTTGAAGGGAGAGGTTGTTATAAATCTCTCTTTATTTGAATGTTTTTTTAGTGATTTTATTATGCACATTTGGTAGTAAGAAATTGGTCTTTTTTCAACATAAATACTTTTATTGCTTCTGGTACTTACAGTAAATAAACTTTGTCTTTCACACTACATCATTTGGACATATTTCCACAGTTTGTTTGTGGTTAGTAGTTAATTATAACGCTATAATTTTAATTGAATAGGCGGATATAGCATTTTTTTAAGTATAAAAATAATTATAACTACTGTACTGTATTTTTTGGAGTGAGTGAATATTAACGTCGCACTGTTCAGATACACGAGGGCTTTTGGCAACGGACCACGTAATTTTGAACCATGGTCAAGTGACGTGGACAACACCTGAGCTGGCACCACTTTTCCTAACTAGCACACCACACCAACTTAGAAGGAATATTCTACCAATACTTAGCAGGAATATTCTTTGAAATCCGCTCTTCCAAGATATATGGCAGCACGGGTTTTATGATGAGCATTTTAGGGGGGAAGGCGAACAGTTTTGCAGCAGATATGCGTTTTCAGCTAACGGTGTTTTCAGCGGATTGCAAAGATTATTATTTTTGTCCCAATAGAATAGTTTATTTCAAAATTTAAGTGTTTTATGTTTTTGTATGTTAATGAAGACCTTAGAAAACGATTTGACTATTTATTTTAAGTGAACGGTGTATATAATTAATTTTACAGTGGAAAATCTTTAATTCATTTAATGTCTCTAACGGATTAAATTTCCCAAAGTGGAGTATTTCGTTTATGTATATCCCTTAATTTTCAATGCAGTGATCCAAAAAAATATATTGCATGAAAAAACTGCAGTAAATCATAATGTGGTAGATAAAGCATTAACGTGCATCGCGCCCCTACACGACGGGTCTTACAAAGCTCTAATAAAGCTCGAGCTATGAAAGTAGCTAGACATTTGCCAACTTGACTCTATCGTTATTATTTCGCTGTGTTTTTCATTGAATCGCCATTATAATTTAAGAAACGGCGTTTCTTGCGAATATTACAATTTTAACATAAAATAAATACAACAGAAAGTAACATTAATGTATTACACTTTCAGATATAAATTATTTACGCTATTTTAAGCGTTCATTATGCATTGACAATGAGTTACTTTTGCTGAGAAGAGATCAGCTTAGGGAGGTATTTTCAAAAATTGACCCTCAAGAGTGTTACGGGGAGAATTTTATAAATAAAAAGAATCCTTTTTATGAGCATACTTAAAAAACATACTTAAAATTTAACAAAGGTGATTTTTTTTGTTTTGTTTAGCCGAGATATGCGAAAAGCTTTGTTTAATTTGCAATTCACGTAAAATTAACTCATTAAAAACTTCTTTATCCTTCAATCTGTGTTGTTTAATTTTTCTTTTCACCCGTGCGAAGAACGGGTATACCAGCTAGTCATCAATATTTTAACGATTTCTAGAAATAATTAATTATTCTTCAGGCCCTAACGACAAATTAAATTTTTAATACATATATATATAACATTTCAGAAATAAAAACTCGAAATAATTCAGTGTTTTAAGTGAATCGACTCATAGATTGCTTATTATTTTGGAACTAAATTAGAGCTACGAGTTTGGGTGGAGAGAAGTTGCATGTTATCATTAATTAGAGTAGTATCGAAAAAGATTTTTCACTTTTAGATCATATAAGAATTTATGTTTTCGCTTCTCTATCGAAAGGGTATTGTGGCTGACAAGATTGTTTGTAGAGAGATTACTCTTTCAATAATTCTACGTGAATTGGAGAGAGCGTGACAAATTTGGTCTCTAAAAGTCACTATATCTAGATCTGTTTGAGGAGATATTTTCAAAATCCTAGAAGATTCTTTCCTACCTATATAACGGTGACGCAGAGAAGCAACATTGGAGTTTAATGACAGTGACTATGCATTTCGTTAGCCGTATGGAAAATTTTGATAACGGATTGGCAATTGCTATGCTTAGTATTTGAATAATTAGTAAACAAATTATACATTTCTGTTAGAATAAAATGCACTGTAACTATTAGATAGTTAAAAAATAAATTGTAATTTACTCCGAAAAATATTGCTTGTTGTTTGTATTTTCTGTATTTGAAAGACGATTGTCCACCTAGCAATATTTTCTGGTATCTGTCCAACACTATTAACATTTATGTAAGATAATTTTGTACAAGAATATAACTGATAATTCTCTAAATATCAGTTCAGTGACGTACAGAGAGATATCTCTCTTAGTGGCGGAGGAGGTGGACAAGATAGCCGAGGGATAATCTCAAAGGTAAAAATTAAGTCTGTTATTCTAAGGGGCGTCTTGTGTACGCCTCTACATCAGTTAAATCTGACTGTAAGAAAAACAAATTTTATTTTTGTTTTCATTTTGCAAGTACATTTTTTTAATCTTGTAAACCAGGAGATTTAAAACAATCGTCAATATTTTTCTTCATTATTAAAAAGAACACAAACATATTCATAGTATTTTGTTTCCATGAGAAATGCTTGTTTTGTAAGCTGATGCAACCTAATATAATTTACTTAGAAATTCCAGTGATATTTTTTATAAATAAAAAGTATTTTATTACTTAAAATTAACTATAAAGGCATAGTTCAATGCGTGAAAGGAAACAAAAAGAATCAAAATATGAAATAATAGCAATCCAAAAATAGTTTGCTTCTTAATTGTTTTGCTATTATCAGATAAGATGGCTCCCAAAAATTAATAAAATACACAGAAGTAACTTATTCTTTGTTATTAGAATTCTGGGTGCATATTAGAAACAAAAACGATTTTAAAATATAACAAAAAAGGTATAATTTTAATAAATAGAGTGTTTTGGAAATATGTATAATAAATTTTTCAAAGGTAAAACAAATATTTATGAGGATTCAAAGGGAATCATCTTAAAATAAAATTAATTCCAATAAGTCCTTTCTTTAAGAAATATTTATTTCACAAATAACTAAAGCAAATTACATGACAACACAACATAAGTGCATAATACATATGATAATTCTTATGAGATCTGAGAAATCAAAATTACAAACTGAAAATTAACAACTTCCTTTTAAATCCACAATTTTTTTATAGAAAGATTCTACTAGTGTGCGTATGCTATATTTCTTCCTCCAACATTCAATATGCACATCATTTTTAGATTGAAAAATTCGGATAAGCTTTCAAATACTATAATTAACTCTTTAATTTTTTCATTTACAAATATTAAATAATAACACTCTGTGCTACAATTTTATTAGTTTACAAAGGTTCGTCGAAGAAGTTATAAAAAAATAATTGATTGCATAGATTTAAAATTTAGAAACTTGATAGGAACTTTATAACTTCAATATAGGTTTTAATATAGTATAGACTAGATTAACTCATTTGAGTTGATTTATTTTGGTAAATATAATTTGTGTGCATGCTAAATGTTGGGGAATATTATAACTGAATAAAATACTTAACAAAGGGAGAAACCAAAAAATTCTCTATTAATTTAAAAAGATGACTGAAAAAAATTTCAAAATATTGAATTTTAAATTTACAGAGGTAGAGTGTACAAAAAAAATTTTTGGCACAGTACGAATTTATAAAATTAAATTATTTGACAATAGGACATTATATTTAAAAAATAAAAATAAATTACTGCATTAAAATAAACACTAAATATCTGAACTTAAAAACTATGTTATAAAATAAATATTTCATACATGCATTGTATTTTTTACTTTAATTACCTGATAAAACAAAATACACATATTAATAAAAAAATTACATATATTAATTTATGTATTCTATTATTGTTTATCTTGTAGATTTAGATGAATCATATAATTTAGCAACAATAATTAAACTTTTTATAAATTTAATATTAATTGATATACTTTATTATTATACATAAATATATTCATTTAAACTTTGATACATACATATATTTATAATGGCAAGAATCAAAATTGTTAACATTTAATGCATAGAATTCTTGAAAGTAAAAATTTAATATCATGATAAGGAAATTAACCTAGAGAATTTTGACTAAAATGTATTCATAATATAGTGTAAGTAGTTATACCAATAAACAAAACTTAAACAGTAATGTCGTAATGAAATTCAACAGTTATGAAATCGACAATACAGTTGGAGCACATGCATAATACATGAAAGACAAATACAAACTGTAGCTAGTTCAAAAGACACCTATTTTTCAACATATACCATAAAAATGTTACCAATAATGCCTACCAAACCATATATTGATAGGTTTCTAAGAGAATAACAAATATGTGTATACCTTATAATTACAGTGTTGTAGTGAAACTGTTAGAAACTTCTTTTTTATATAAAATGCAATAACAATATGTTTTACAAGTTTGAAAAAATGGAGCATGGCACTTATAGCGACAACATTAAAGTTCGGCATTACTGGAAAAATGTGGCTGAGAAACGTTTACTTCTCTAAAATTACTTCAAATAATTTATTTTCTACTAGCTTGAGATGAGAATTCAAATGAAAAATATTAATGGAAATTGGTCACATTACATTCATTTTAAATTCCTTTTAAAAAGTAATAAACCAATAAACACAAAGGAAAATTCAAAATGTAATGAATTCTTTTTGAAGCCATAGATTATTATGTATATGAGCATGAATTGAAAGTGCATGAAAAACTGTGTATACTAATACATTTCTGATTATTTTGGCTAAATAATGTTGTTTCATAAACTATGTTAAAATAGAGGGAAATTTTAAACTCTAGGTTTTACATCAATTTATTTAGGGGAAAAAAAGTTTAAAAAAATTTCATACTGGTGCATTTTACTTTCTGACAGTTATGTGTCAGATTTTATACTTATATATGTATATATACAGAAACACTGTCTGTAATAATGTTTTTCCCCCAACAGAATTTGTAAATTTGATCACATTTACATTTGTGGATAAATGAAGAGCTACAGCAATACACATTTACAAATCACAGAATAAAAAACACTAAGATTACACAGCAGCAGAAAGATTTAAACTACAAAGGGTGTAAAAGTATATTCAGTACTTAAATGTAATATAATACATTACAAAACAATACATAGTATTGTAGCAAATTAAATTCAGCGATTAACATGGTTCGCATGCTTTAATGATTAAAAAATTCCTAGGAACCTCTCAAAGAAATAATATTACTTAAAATTTAACATTAATTGATCAATGAATTATATCAGTACCTCTAAGCAGAAAAAATAAATTATTTGCAAAATTTTATTTAAAAAAATAAATTACAAGAAAATTTTCAAAACAAAAATGTCTTTTTAATAAGAAATGGTTAAATTAGAATTATAACAAGGAATTTTAAATTATCAATAGATCATATTTTTGCATAAGCTCTCTCTATATTTATTTTACATTTTTTTAAGCCAATAAGGAATAAAATCCTGTGGATTAAAAAGTTAAAAATATGAAATATGTTTCTTTTTGTGTGTGTGTTCTATAAAATAGACAATATCTTAAACTAAATTCTCTCGTACAAGAGTAATTTTTTCATTGAGCTTTCATTTCAGAAATATTATATTTAATTCATGTAAGGATTTCAAACAGACAACTCTTTGAAAAATGAAATATTATCCATGGAATTTTAATGATGCTAAAATGTACACATAAAGCTTACGAACCATGCATAATAATTCAGACAAAAACTTGCACCTGCAAGTTTACAAACTAGTTCGAAAAACAACACTTTGGAAATCTAAGTTATAAAGATAGTATTTAGCGAAATGGTATCACAACACACTTGGAAATGATGCTTAAAAATTTTATTCTTTGATCACACACTATAATCAATGTGAGTATCACATATAGCAGAGTAATTATCACGATTGACGCAGAGAGGCACCTTATGAGCACTAAAACTATTTTGATGCTAAATGCACGAGTGCACTGGTCTAATAGAAAGTAATTATTTTTAAAAATTTGATTTAATTCCTTTTATGGATAGCATTGAAATTGAATAGAAATAAGAGTGATCAAAACCAGTTCATTTCAAACATTTTCAGCATTTCCTTAATTTTCACACAATTTTAGAATGCATATATTAAATGCTCCCTGTTTTTTATATCTCACTTTTTGGTTATATCAGATGAAAAAAATAAACAACTCCAATTTGACAGTAGCTATTAATAATAACCACGAATTGACAGCCTCCACCAAAGTGCAAAACATACTGCTAGATTAATTTTTATTTCATTCCATTCTGAATAAATTTGCATCATATATCTTAGAATGTGAAACGTAACAAATAGATCTATTATTAGGAAGTACAACATTCACTAATTCTATTGATTATGCAAAATTTATATAATAGATAGAGCTTTTGATAAATTAGTTTGTATCAAAGTCTGAAACAAATGTTTTATGATTCAAATATGTTAATCATTAGTAAGATAACATAAATATACATTAATTAAAGCATAAGATTTAAGTCCAAAAGCATGGGAAATTATCCCCCTCTTTACCCCCCAAAACAGATTAATTTAACTTTACACGTTTCATTAAGAGGATTTTTGTTGTGATTATCTAGAATGGTAAAATTAACATGTAACTTAGAAAACATTCAAAATTCAGTTATTATACATGCCAATTTTCCTCTGAACCAAATAACATGAAATTTAACTATTCAGTTATACAAGTATCAAGCATTATTAAGCATCATATAGTCATTTCACACAGTTAGATTTAATAAATTTAATACATTTTTAATAACAACAGCCAATATTCATATATCATATTCAAAAGACATTAAACACTGAGTTCATGCAACATTGATATACACATATAAATATTCAAGCAGAAAATTATTTAAGCTGATAAATTACACAATTATATATCAACAACAAATATTTACAATCAGTGAATACAGTTTCTTGCATTTACTTTGAATATAAAAACAGGGAAAGAATTGTTGTAAACCATTTCATAAATTAAACAAATAATTTATCAAAAATTGGAAGGCAAATGATTTTTTATGATGAAAAAAAATCAAATATTGTAATAAAGAAAAAACATTTTTATAAATTTTCTGTTTTCTCTCCTCCTGTTTATAAAGCATTCATGGGAAACCACAGATATAGTATTTAAACTTTTTTTTCAACATATAATCAATTAAAGTTATCAATAAAAGTTATTTTAGAAATTGTAATGTGATTTTTTTTGAAAAATTTACAAGTGCATAGATACTGCACAAAATTAAATCATTTCAACCAAATCAGGATTATAATTACAAATCATTTTCAATTTCTCAACACTGTTTATATTGGCTTATTTAAATGCATTCTTTTTTTAAAAAAACAAATTATCATTTTAACTATGAACTATTAAAAATTATATTTTATTAACTTTAAAATATTCTTTTTTACTTTAGTTTACTTCAGTTAGAAAAAACAAAGAATTAATGAAACTGTACAGTAAATTTTAGAAAATTTATATCTCACACTAAACAAAAACATTTGAGAAACTTTGCTTATGTTTCAAATTTCATTGAAACACTAAAATTTGTAAGCTTCTAGAAATTGTACACAAAGGGTAGAAAAGACTAATAAATAACTCTAAAAATCAGGCACAAGCTGTACAGTACCTTGTTAAGAAAAAGATTCCATTTCAGTTAAAAATAATTTTATATCAGAATAAATATGATAACAAAGAAAAAGAGAAAAATTCTTTAAATATATAAATTGTAACTTCTATTACTTAAATTTGTAATAAAGTAAAATACTTTTTTTAATGAAGTATTTAAAAAAGAATTTTAAAGGTAACTTATTTTTTATTCTTTTACTTAAAAAAAATCATTTTTAACAAATAAAAAGAAAAATCATAAAATTTCATACTTTGATATACTGAAATGAAATCTAATTATTTGAGCAGATATCAGTTTGTGAAAAATATTTATATGCAAGTTGAAAGCAAAGTAAAACTCATGCACAGCAGACATTTCTGTATTATTTACAAAAATCATATCAACTGCATAGTTGCACATTTAATATATAAAGCTTATGGATTGTAAATACGACTAGTTCGACAATTAATTTTTAAAAAATAAAGGGTGCAGCTACTTATTGTAACAGAAACAATATGTAACACTATTATCATGACTTATATCTTTTTTTTTACATAACTTATTACTATCATGTGGTTCAATAAAAAATGTTATCACACTTTTTACAGAAAAGAAACTCATCTATAAAAATATTTAAGCAGCCTTATTCATTAAATATAATGTCTATAATAGCATTAAGTTTTATCATTTTAATTTTTTAAAGAAATAATGTTAGCATGAAAAACGAAAATAAAAACAAAAATCAAAAAATACTTAACTAAACTGTTTTACAACAGTTATCAATAAACAAGCAGAACTTATGATACTTATATAATGAAAGATTAACTGTGAAAAAAAAATTCAAAAATAAAATAATTCGAATTCTTTCCGAATTCAAAATATAGTTTTTGATTAATTTGAATCAGTTTACTACTTAACGTGCACATAATTCATGTACGTTCTACCACTGTAACAAAAAGTTAAAAAATCACCACAACACACACAAACTGAACAAAACAGATAAAAGATCACAGAGTTTGTTTGAACACATCAATCATAAAAATGAATTGAAGTACAAAACTTAAGTGATAATTAATAATGAATTTAAACATTATCAAATTCCCTCGTTTTTACTGCACATTCATACTGACCAGCAGCTGTGCAATTATGTTTTCAATGCTAAAAACGGCTGTACAAGTATTTGCAAAAGAAAATAAAAGTCAAAGTGCAAGATGTAATTCAAATATACACAATTAATATCCATTGCTAAGACCAGTGTCATTTTCCCGCAAAAACTGTTCT
Organism: Trichonephila clavipes; assembly: GCA_019973935.1. Classification (NCBI taxonomy): domain Eukaryota; kingdom Metazoa; phylum Arthropoda; class Arachnida; order Araneae; family Nephilidae; genus Trichonephila; species Trichonephila clavipes. The sequence continues at coordinate 660,736 of BMAU01013238.1, forward strand.
GCGAAACTCTCAACTAAGACACAATAATTCCAGGATTGTTTGATTTAAAGCAGAACTTTAGTATAAGAAAAAAATATAATGCAAAAAAACTTATTTAAACGGACAAAGCCACAGCAAGGGAAAATAAAATTAAAAACAATTTCTGGTATTTCTAAAAAAATGGGAATTTCGCATACATGTATTCACATATCATAATTACAGTCAATATTCTTGCAAATGGGCATATTCTTTTACAAGGCAAACAAATATAAATTAATGTTTGATTAATTAAAGAAAAATAATTCTTAATTTATAAGATTGGCATTAAAAAAATTTGGTCTTTTACACTGGGATTCAGCATACTGGAGAAAATCTTTATCACTCTAAAGCTCGTAACAGTCCAGCATAAGCATTAATCTGAATAAAGCAAGACATTTGATTTCGATAGCACAGCAAGACAGTACCAACCATTTAAAAAGCCCAAAATTTCTAAAGAAATCTTTCACTTGTGAAAGTAATTACAGTGAAAAGACGTCATATCCAAATCATTATTAAAGACAAATATCTCACAGAGCCATGAGGATGAAATGGATAACGACGGGAGAAACTGTTCAAACAGTACGGTAGGCACGTTTGGAGTCATTATTCCTATTTCGCCCTGTAAAGCAGAGGCATCCACTAGTACTGTTATTTCTATGTCGTTTGAAAACTTTGGGTGGTTTCTCTTGCCACTGGCGTTCTCTAACACAGCGCTCATAATAATCATACTCTTTGAGATACCTAGAGATAAAATCCATCATCATTACAAAGAAATATTAAGGTTCCATTGGACATGAATGAATAATGCAATAATATTTATCAATAAAACAAAATCAAACTCATTCTCTTAAAAGGGGAAATAATTTTAAAAGAGAAACTTTAAGTAGTTTATAAAACCTTTATTTATTTATTTTTATAAAGATTAAAAGAAATCTAGAGAAATAGACACATTTCTAAAATTACTTGGCCATGATCATTTTGAATAATCAATTAATCTTTAATTTAAAATGTACAAAACAAAACTTCTAAGGTGTTAAAATTTTGTAAGTTATGTATAAACAAATTCTAAATGTTATTTTTAACAGACTGAAAATTACGATCAGAATAGCTATTGCAAAAAAAAAGTTATATTACAAATAGCATATTTACTCGAAACTAAGCTGCACTTTTTTTCCAATGTTAATGATACTGAAATTTGAGTACGGCTTAGAACCGAAGGGAAAAAAATTTGTTGGATAGGGAAATTAGAACAATTACAGGTCCATGCATGTATTTAAAAGTGTATAATAGGGGTAAAATAACTAACTATTCACTTCTTACTAGTTTACATTTTTTGTTTATTTTAATTTACTAAAATGGATATTTTTCATTTTTCACAAAAACCTGTTCAGTTTTAGATGTGCGGCTTAGATTCGAGTAAATACGGTATATTACATAGTTATTAAATAATTATATAATTAAAAGAGATATATACTCATACATTGTAACTATCCATAATATTTAAAATAACAAGCAATCTATTTATGTGACAATAAAAGAAACATTGAATTAAACTGATTAGAAGTTACACTTTAAAACACACATGACTGAATATAAGTCTTTGTGCTGCAAAAAATTCCCTTTTGAAGGCTTGTACTTACTTCACAGACAAATAATTTCATTATAGTTGAATAATATTGCAATTAAAACCAAGAGAGATATTTTTCAAACATTCACTTTTCCATCAGATTAAATTATACACTGTATGTTCAATTCTTACAAATGTTATTAAATTGAATGAAACTAAATTAGATATCAAGTGCCCCAAAATTAATTTCAGTACTTAAACATTTCAAAGAACCTTCGTAACTTTCAATTTTTAATATAATTAAAATACATGATAAATAAATGAAATACAAAACTAAAAATAACAACAGATTACTAAATAATTAATCTGATAATAATAGCCAAAATTAATGTGAATAATAATTATATTGTAAAATATTTACAACTGTACATTTAACAATAAACAAATACTAACCATACTGGTGGCCATCTATTTCTATTCAAGTATGCTTGATTTTCTGGATGAAGATTTCTGAGCAATTTTGGTGTTTTTCTACAAATGTCATTATAATTCACAGCTATGTGATACAAACACCAATCTGCTAATTGGTCTGCATTGTGCATCTAGAAGTATGAAAATAGTTTAAATTAATTGTAAATTTGAAGTCATTTGATATTTAAAAAATTTAATTGTAGAAATTAAAAACTCCATCATAATGTTTGAAAAAAAAAGTTTCAACAAGTTTTTACTGACACAAATTTTAACACACCATGATGCATCAAATAAAATCATATTTTCAATTTAATTCTAACACTAATTAAAAAAAAGGTTGCTATTCAAAAAAATTTACCTGTATTGTCACTATTTATTTCCTAAAATTTTTAATCATTTAACTGAAAATGAGGGAAATCTATCTGCTTTATAATTTACACTGATTAATAATTTGCATCAAATTATTCATTTAAGTGCTTCTTCTCACATAGTGTTTTTCCCAATAAGAAAATAGACAATAATGAGAATTTTTTTTTTCCTAATGGGGTCAATTCATGACAGTTATGTGACAAAGGCATTCACACGTTCACTACTTAATTCGAAACTGAGATTAAATTAACTTGTGTACTTGTTGTTCTATTTGTAAAATTTAGATAAAATATCAAGTTTCATAATTCGGTAAAGATACTCAAATGTAATGAAAAAAAATTCCTCAAAATGGTTTTCAAGTTAAAAAATAATTTTTACTTTATTCGTGTACTTTTAAATTAAGTATATTTTGCTTACTCCAGTACATAAGTATTGTAGACCAATATGTGCTTTAAAAAAGAAAGTTTCTGCAAATAACAAAATTTGGCAACAATGACATGCATGGACTGATTACCTGGAAACATATGATTATATTTATTGATTGATTATGACAACAAATGAATTTATGAACTAATTGGCTAAAACAGTCATTATCACATGATTATGATGTCACAAGAATTTACCACAATTTAGCCCATTAAAAAAGCATAAAAAAATTAATCATAAATATCAATAGTAAAAATAGTATTTTTGTAATACACTCAGGAACATTGAAAATAGCGACCCAAGAAGAAAGCATCGGATTGAAATGAAATTTAATACATATAATGACACAGATGAGAGATTCACTTGATCTCAAAAACAAGACAATTAAACGAATACAGGATGTGCAACGACACAAATACTGGGCGACTTCAATAGCGCGTTGGACCACCTCCAGCTGCAATACATGCCGCCACACGGTCTGGCATTGAGTTGATTAGACACCTTATGTTGTCCTGAGGCAGATGGGCCCACAAATCTTGAACAGCCAACTCTAAATCAAGTACAGAGTGACACGATGGCATCTGCCGTTTTAGCTGATCCCACGGCCATGGAAGAGTCTGAAAATGACGTAGGAAGTCTTGAGCAACTCTTGCTGTATGCGGACGAGCATTATCTTGCTGCAAAATTGCCCCTGGGAGACCATAGAGGAAAGGTTCTACATGGGGTCGAAGAATATCATCAACGTAACGTTGGCCCGTTAAGGTTCCACGCATCACAATTAAAGTGGACCGGCTATCATAGGCTATGGCCCCCCAGACCATTACACCAGCTGTGCGGGCAGTGTGACGTAGAACAGTGTGGGGGAATTGTTCCGCTCACCAGGGCGTCTCCACACCCGTACAAGGTTATCATCTGTCCCCAAAACAAACCGGGATTCATCACTAAACACAACTTTTTGCCAATCTGTGGCATTCCACATTGATCTGGCTTGGCACCACTGTAGACGCAGTTGCCGATGTTCCGGTGTTAAAGGGAGTGCACGGAAAGGGCACTTGGATTTAAGATTTGCTTCTGCAAGGTGTCTGGAAATTTTTTGTGGAACAATTGCTACGCCTATGTCTGCTCGTATCGTTGAACGAGTCACTGTGGGGTCCACAAGTGCTTGCCGCACGATCCTTCGATCCTCTCTCCTCGTGGCCTTTCTGGTTGCTCCAGAAAGTACCTTCTCGCATCCACTGCTCCCAACAATTTCTAACGGCACACTCCGAACGATCCACCTGGCCAGCAACACGGCGCGTCGACCAGCCTGCACTTTTCATCCCGATGATCAGGCCTCTCTCAAACTCGCTTAACTGTGAGAAATGTCTTCTAGCACGTTTACCTAGCATGTTTCGCTTACCAAAGTCTTCCTAAAATCGACGGGTAATCGTCACGTTTATGAATCCTCGAATTTGCGCTGGCTTATATTGCACCCTCTTCTTGATTGTAGCGCCACCTCGGCGTGTATGAGCATGCGTATTGGCACAAAACTTGGATCATTTGCATATCACATTACGCTGTACTTATTTGCAAAGTTTCGCGATTGTACTTAGCTTCCTTTTTGGGTCGCTATTTTCAATGTTCCTGAGTGTACATAAATCTTATTCTTGTTACATTATTTTAAAAGTATAATTATTGATACGATGGAACTTAACTTGTAATATTTTTTTGTGGTCATTTTATTATTTTTTCAGTCCATTTTATATATATGTTTAATTTCACTTGTCTTTTTATTTAACAAAAGCTGAAGATTTAATTATTTTTCAATCAAATTTGAGATAAATACTCCATAATGCTTTAAAGTAGCATTGAAAGAAACCAATTAAATCTTTTGAAATTTTTAGGCTAACAAAATATATGTCTAAGATAAACTAAACTCAGTGGCACAACAGTCCATGAGGGTCAAGGCCTACTGTGCCCCTCTCTGCTTTTGCGACCTTGTTCATTAAGGTGCGTGAACAGATGACCCTATCAGGTGGTCAGTCTGATGCGAAAACCTCCAGTGCTTAGTTCCCAAGCAAGCTTAGTACTCATTTATCGACCCACTGGAGAGATGAATAGCTTAGTCGACCTTGCCCAGCCTGAGATTTGAACCCCGAACCTGTGGTGTAGAAGCGCGATACGCTACCACTCAGCCACTGGGTTTCAAAATATATGTCTAACAAGCACAGATTTTCAACAGAAAAAACATAGCTTAATGCAAATCTTTTTTATTGTTTTGTAAGTCATATAGAGCAAAAAGCGAATAAATCTATATAATTTTTTAAGGAATATTCTCTAATAAAATTTACTTATTAGGTTGTGAAATAATGTACACAATTTCCAAATAATTAGTATTATTTACTGCATTGCAATTATATCTTATATGACTTTTTTCAATATCTACCTGACAAGGCTCTAGTAGCCTTAGAGCATGCTCTGTGGTATCCTTTCCTGCATTCGAAAACTTGATCAAGTCATGGATGACTTTCTGCTCCACAAGACCCACCAATCGGGGCAGACACAATCGATTGGCAAGTTCCAAGAGCTCGAGGCAATTGGAGGGAATCACAGAATCATCAATCTCATCAGTATACAAATACACTAAGAGTTGCTGGAAGCAGCATTTGGTCACACCAGGAAAATGAACCTATAGGATTTTTTTTAAAATAGATTCTTGAGAAACATAAGACATGTAAACTATTTAACATAAAACCACATAAAACATAAATAAAAAATTCATTTACCACATAAAATAAAAATACACATATTGTTCACTAGTGTATAAATTCCTTCAAAAGAAATTTAATAAACAACTTTAAATACCTACAGATTAACAGATTTTAAAGTTTAGAGTGCATGACCGAAATTGAGTAATAAATTCAAATAATTAATAAGTAAAATTCACATACATAATATATACCCTTTACTAGCATTCTTTGCAGAAAAATATAGCCTATTTAAGAAACATCATAATTGTTTTTCATCTAAAGTCTTTATATAGAATAATAGAATATTTTTAAATTTTATAAATGTAAATTGATAATTAAACATGCTGAAGTAGACAAATCAAGTTTTTAACAATAATATGTAAAATTTTAAATTATAACAACAAACCCAATATATTTTTAATTTTTAATAAATATAAATGTTAAGATATCGTTACAAAATTTAAGAAATTATAAAACAATCATAAAATTATTTTATATTTCGGCAATAAAAATGAAGGATTTCCCAAAATTTGTTTACAAACCTAGAGAGAATTAAGTACATTTTAAGCACACTTACAACTTTTGCTGAGCTTTCTCTAAAATCTCCACGGAACATTGCAGCCATGACATCACATCGTGCCATTAATATAGGTTTGTGTGCACAACAAAGGCCATCTTCTAACTGAAAATAAACATCTGGAAAAAATACACAAATATTTAGGAAAAAAAACAATACAGAGTAAATAATTATTTAATTACTATCTAATCAATCAATGTTCGAAATTCATATATAAGTAATCTTGCTTGTTAGATGAAAGCATTGCACTAACCAGAACGATTATTAATTCCAGAAGATAATATAAAAACTATCCTAATATATAAGAATTTTCTTCAATAAAAAATATTAACTTTTAAATTTAAGAAAAACACTTATTTATTTCCTTATTTCAAAATATTAAATATAGATTGCATGTCTTTAAAAAAAACACAAAAATCAATGTAAGCCATTACTTGTCAATTGGCAAATAAGAGAATAATATCAAAAAGAAAGAATTTTATTCCGCTTTTAGGTACAATTTTACTTGGAGTGAATAAATATAACTAATTTGAAGACAATTATTAAAATTAATAATTAAAAAGAATATTTATTTAAAAATATGTAAAGTAAACGCTCCCTAATTAATATTTTGTCTCTTTATAAAAAAATTTATTTGTTGTGACTTTCACTAATTTAACAGAAAACATTTACATTTTTAAAAAATAAGAGGTTTTGAAAAGACAGATTATAAACTTATTTACAGAAAACCAAATTTTTTTCAATTATTATTTTTTTTAAATTACACCCGCCAACGTTGTTTTGGATAAAAGACATCTTGCAGTTCAATACGAAGCAGAAGTTATGCTAGCAGGAGGGAGAACTCCTTAGTTATCTTGCGTGAGAACATGAAGATGACGTATAGAGGGACAATCAAAAAGATGCCCGGCAGTATAATTATTATTTTCATAATTTTATAAACTAATTTTTTTTAATGAATTCTAACTAAATATCACAAAACCAACACATTATCATTACTAAATAAACTTTCAAGCCTTATACCTAATTACAATCCAGACACAAAGAAACATGAAAGTGGCAAGTTCTAATCCTGTAAATTTTTAGAAATATTACAAGAAAACTTTTACTACATGTATTCTGCTTTTAAAATCCTGTATTTAAAGCTTAAGTTATTGGACATGAAGGAAAAAATGACACCTTCATACTTACCAGAAAAGAGTCCTTGGTGCAGGCAGACCTCCCTCATCCGGTTCCTTACCTTCTGCGCAAACTTCTGATGCAAATCCGCACTGAAATCTTTCTGGGCATGTTGTCCAGTACCAATTATTAACTGCACAGGAGAGCACAACTCCCGGTCAAAAGTCTGAACAATGACAATTTTATTTGTCGCAAAAAAATACTAATAGACACTCAATAAAATAAAAAAGAAAAAAAGATGCTACAATACTAACCTGTAGTTCTGGTATGTCCATAAGATCTGCTGCCTCTAACAGCTCAGTCATGTTTATACACATCTTCTGATCTAATCCTCCAGTGTAAAGAAATCTGAAATGGTCCATTATATATTAAGAAATGTGTCTGTGTCTCCTAAAACAAATCCCTCAGGACTGGTGAAAAATTAATAAACTACAAAGCAAAAACAAAAGAAATCATTTTCTGTAAAGGATTAATTGTATGAGGAATGTTAAAAACTATTAAATATTTATTTGGAGTAAATATCCACAAAAAAATGAAACAATCAACACCAACAAGAAAAATATAATTTGATATATTAAAAATAAAGATTAAAAACATATCTTAATATATTTTTAGTGCTTAAATATAATGTAAAAAATGTCAATTGTATTATTGAATTATAAGATGCTAAAAAAATAATAATGCTATAAACGAATATTAACATATCTATGGAATTCACTCATAAAAAAATAATTAATATATTTAAATGTGTGTGTGGTGTTATTTTTATGAAATACAAGGATCTCAAGTTTGTCAGATTACTTAAAGAAATTTGAAACAGCAAATGTCTTATTGTCATTTATAGGCTGTACCCCCTTTCTAAAATATGTTAAACGTGATACCATAAAAAAGTAGTACAAAAGTTTTTTGTTTAGCATATTTCACAGAGATATCACAAGATAAAAGCTTCTGAACCATAATTTTAAATTATATTACATCATACAGAAAATAAACATCGGCATTTATTAACTAGATATTTTAGCATTACAACATAAATATGGCTGACACATTATTAGATTACAAAGAAAACAAAAATTTTAAACTATAGCTGAGTCAAAAAAAAAAAAAAAAAAACTTTTCATCTGACAAACTCCGATATTGTAAAGTTTATTTCTTAAAGAGATCTTATCAATAATCTTACAATTACGTGGTCCATCGCCAAAAGCCCTCGTGTAGCTGAACAGTGTGACGTTAATATTCAATCAATCAATTAATCAATAATCTTACAAACAAAAAAAATCTAATTTTACTAGTAAAAATTTTGCATTCTAGACACTACAAGTATAATTTTAAATATAAAATATTCTTCTATATGTGTGTGAGCATTTTTCCCAAAAAAATAAACATATAGGTTAAAAAATTTAATAGTTGTAAAGGTCACAATGATTGGTTATTAAAGTTAGAGTTAAGTACAAAGACAAGAATGTTGTTTTATATCAGTTGAATATATATATATATATATGGATGAAACAGACTTTATTCTTTAAACTGAGTGAATTTCTTAAAAGCATCTTAAAAAAATACAATTCATACAATCAAAAAATATTTGAAAAACCATGTCATCCATTCTAATTGCGGAGTGAACACATATAACATGATTATTATAAATATAATATCATATTAAGAAAAGATTTAACAGATTTCCTGGCCAAAAATATCTCACCTAAGACAATTCTGCATTGCACTTGGTGTTATAACATTAGCCAATGTAACAATTGTCTGTATAGATGATGTCACTCTTCCTCTGTGATCCAGACCCTCACAGCGTTCTATGCTTATGCATTGATATGCACGATGGTCTAGAATCCGACGGATACCAGTCTGAATGTTAGTCCCATGGGTATGTGATTCTGGATGAATCTGGCAACTGGAACGTCTACGGACAGAGCCATGTCGAGTCTCACTGACATTGTTTTGATTTGCATTATGGTGACTTCGGGACAAACAGAAAGAGGCACATGTGATGACAGAGTGTGGGCTTTCAGTTAGAAGTTGTTCAGTGTCTGTGTTGAAATTGCCAATGGAGCTATCAGATGAACTAACCTAGCAAAAAAAAATTATTCATCAATGAAACCTTCACTGTTCTGTTAGTCAAATGATATTAAAACATAGTATAATGTAAAAGCTTTTGTTAAAATTTTGTTCCATGGCAAGATGACAATTATAAACCAACACAAAATACAAGTGTATAACAAGTATACAACATTTAAAGATGCAATTGTGATAAATTATAAAATCTCTTAAATCAATTTCATTACAAAATATATTCTGAATGTACTATACACTGAAGCTTCACCTTCATGTATTCCATAAAATGATCTCTAGTAGACTCATTATTTGAAAATGAAACCTTCTATCAGACAAAAAATGATTTTTTATGAAGATAAAAAAAAATTATTTTAACTGAACTTTTGTTTTTGTACAAAATATAACAAAAGAGATTTTATCTAGGATAATTTCTTGGAGACTTAAGCTTATTGTTTGTCACTTTGTTCAATGAAGCAAAATCCAACCAACTGTTTTTAATGATAAATGGGTGTATTTTAAAATGGAAGTATAAAAATACTAGAGCTCTATATATTAATCAACTTTTTATTAATAGAAAAATAAGATTTTAGTTCTTTTTCAATTTCACTAAAACAGTAACTTTCTTTTCTTTTTCTTCTTTTTTGTACTAGAAATATTTTTTTTTCACACATTGGGAGTATATTATAGGTAACACGTTTTTAAATTATGGGTAGTTTTGCATATAATGAAAATATATAGGTATAGTAAAGTTTTGAAACTAACTACAAAAATCCCCTAATATTTTGAATAAGCTCAAATCAATTAGTAATTTTTTTCCATCACTAATTTAACAAAACTTTTATACTATACAATGTGTTCATTTTGAATAAACAATTTCAAATATATATCAAAACAATTTACATTATTGTTGAATACATAATAAGGAAATTTTAATCTGCACTTGAATATTATTTCTTCATTTATATTACTATTAAAAAATACATTGCAAATATATTTTAATGAAAAACAGGTTAATATGAAGCTACTACATTCTTTTTTCCCCATGTGTATTATATATCTAACAAACAAAATTACCCAAGAATTAAACCTTCATTAATAAACATCGGTGTTTTTCCTACACACGTAACAACAGTTCTCTAAAAGTTTAAAGTAAATATATATCTTCAGCTTTATATAAAAAATATATAATACTATTAAAAACTTGAAAATGAAACAGCATTAGTACAACTTACTACACTAGAATCACTAGCACTTCTTCCTCCTAATGTTCCCTCTGCAGTTATATCAATGGTGAACAGTTTATAAAGGGAGTTGCAAACAGCAGACAGCACTGACTTGTGGGCAGCAAAGCCCACTTTCCCTGTCAAAAAGATGACATCTGTATACATTTGACTATGGAGTAGAGACAGCATGTCATCTTCAAACTGAGGCGGTGGCACTATTACTTGAGGAGGCCTTGGTTCAGGTGGACAGAATGGAACCTTAAAATAATATAGTTAAACAATTAAATAAAATAAAAATAATTAATAAGTTTTTATGAATTATACAAAAAGAAATTTTCAATTTTTCCTTAATTTTAGCAAAAAAATAGTGAAAAGTTGCTATCGTTTTAGTAATGATTCAATAGATAATATATGGAACTATTAAGAATTTAAATTAAACCCCACTTTATATTAAGCACTTTAATACATATAACAATTTATAAGAAATACATGGACCCCCATGAGGATGTAAAAGTAATGAAACACAACTTGGAATTGACTCATTTAATGTCTGAAGGTATCCAGGAGGTAATCCACACTATGAATCCTGAAACTGGATACCCAATAATCCCAGAACATTCATGAAATAGCCATAGCAATGCTTGAGGTAGCAATGAAATCCAAATTTCATAGCTATCTCGAAGATGCCATGTTCCATCTCTGGTGTGCCAACTATAACATCATGTAAAAGTCAAATAAATCCTGATAACCTGCCAGTGTAGCAGCAGCTTTTCCAGACACCTGTTGTTTATATAGGCACTGCTAATCTCATTGCATTACATATATTGATTATCAACTTCCATCATTCGCATATATGTGGCTGAAAGTTTTTTCAGCTCTTCAGTGTGTGTGCATACATTAAGAAATCAATACTTTTACATAAACTTATAGGAAAAATAAAAACCTGAGCATAATTAAAAAAAAGAATTATGTTATGCTCAATGATTAAATATAAATGCCCTTTTTATGTAACATTTTTCTTTCATTGCCACAATGTAATCAAAATTTATACCATCAAAATCTTTCACCCAAACATTTTACTCGCTCTATTTATTTGCTAGACGTGAATTAAGTACTAAACCAAAAATCATATTAATTAAATTGGAAAAATTGCTGATCCAGAAAAATAGATTCATGGACACTGTCATATCAACACAGAAAAAAATTAAGTAATAATTAAAAAAATAATTTCAAGCTAAGTCATATCTAATAAGTTTAAGATGTGCTAGCTTATTTAAATAATGAAATAAACTTTTATACCTGCAACAATGGACGTTGCACATGTTTTAAATTTGTCATCCAAAAACGCTGCTGCCTCCTGGACAATAATGCTGCTCGAATAACATTTTCAAATACCTCATTCACACCAAAATGAGTTAAAACACTAGTTTCATAGTATGGTGCTCCAATTTCTTTTGCTATAGATCTCCCTTGTTCTGGTGACAGAATATCACTTTCTCTTAAGGGCCTACATAAACAAAATAGAACATTATCAATTTCTTTCACTCTAATTTTATTTAAAATATAAATAAAAATTAAGGTTATTAACTACTAACTGCTTTATTAGCTACATTATCTTGTACATATACATTTGTGTGTGAAAATAAAACCAAAATATATATTTTTTTAATCTAGGAATACTGTCTTGCATATTCCTTGATTGAAGAAAAACTTTCAAAATCTTCCAAAAGAATAATGAATCAAGTATTTGAGATTATGAGAGAGAGAGAGAGAGAGAAAATGATAAATACTTAATTTATATATTAACTTCTCTTGATGAAATATACATGAAAATTTAGGCTCACAGAGGGGGATATCTATAAAATGAACATATTTCAACTGTAAAATCTCTTTACTTCACAACATAAATTTTTTAAATTCCGATTTGCATATAAAGTGTAAGAACATCTTCATCTCCAAAATATATCACATATAAATATACTTATGCAAATACTTTCAAGCTGTGTTCTAAAAACAGAATTTTATCAAAGTGATAGGGGAAGTAAGGTTTGAGGAATATATAAGATATAATCTCAATGAAAATGAAAAGTAAAGAGCCATAGAATATTTGTTACAATACAGGAGTAAATATTCACATTTTTTCATTTTTTCAAAGACAATGGAAGGATAAAATACCATTGTAAGCATCACAATACTTTGAGTAGAATTTTAAAATGTAAATATAACAATTTGTAAAACAAATTAATACTATACATATAAAAATAAAGTAATTTTTGATTTACTATGAATATGAATATTATTACAAAAATGTGTGCATATTAGAAAAATGTTAGAATAAAATCATGCAGGCAGCATGCAACTATCTACTAAAATTAAACAGGAAAACACTAAAATATAAAAAGAACATGTAATGGTAACATTTGTTGTCATTACATAGATTTTCTACTAGTCCATATATCCAATTATGTATTAATTCCCAGGTATTTTTCTTCATCATAAATACCCTTTTCTTATATTCAAAATAATCTTAAAATAAAAATTAACAAATGTTTATCATTTTTTGATACATAAATCATAAATAAGTAAATCTATGCATTATATAGTTTCTTTCCCTTTTTTAATGAGACTCAATTTTGAACAAATAAGTATCTTATTATTTAAATTAACTTTCAAGTAAAGCAGAAATTTAAAAATTGTTTCAAACAGATATATGATTGTTCTAAATTTAAAAGTAAAAAACTAATTGATGCTCTAAAATCTGACTCAGTTGGCTGAAAATATACTACATAAAATCATACTTTAAAAAATATTAGATCTGATGAATTACTTTGAATAGCAATTCATAATTTTCAAATGTTTTAAATTTTGCATCCAAATTTATATAATTCTTTTAGTGATACATCACCAACATAAATTTAGAATATCAATACTAAGGGGAAGGTACTAATTCAACTAAGAGGCTCTTAAAATCAGTGAAACCACTTATAAGTATCCGATACCTTCCAAACTCTGGAAATCTGCTTGAGACACATGGATGATTTCCCCTGTAAAACAAGAGGATTTGTGAATTAAATGCCCACATGATTAACAAATTTCTGGGTAAGCAAGGATGGACATCATCAACTTGAAAATACTATTCTACAGCAGAAATGTGTTAGAATTGTCGTTTTTTTTTTATTTTATTTTATTGTAGTACTTGTTATAAGCACAGGATTAGTCTAAAAAGCAATACTGTTGGAGAAAACAATTTGATAATTCTAAGTCAAGTTAAGATTATTATTGCTAAGCTATGAACTTTTACTATAGATTATGTCCTCCTTCTAAGTAAAAAAAAATAAAAGGAACAAAGATATCAGAAGAAATTAAAATTTTAAACTTTAACATTAGTTCAAACAGCAACCATGGTCAAAAAAGAAACCAAGAAAGTGAAAGTAAAGTCTATACTTTTCACAAAAATTTGATGAAGGGTACTATGTTAAAGTTGAGAAGAAAAGTACTAAATACGAAACAACTAATAATTTAGTTGTACATTCATTTTTAATGCGAATCAAGAAAAATGATTTGGTACATGCAAATCAAATATAATGCATTAAATTAGATAAAAAAAAACCCAGATAAACCAACATTACAAATTATAAGTTTTTCAAATGTTAACCTAATACATTCAATGATTTAAATCAAAATACATATTAAACACATTAGACTTTATGTAAAAAAAATACTTTGTATGTAGTATACATAATGATAAATAAATAATAGTAGTACAAATGTTTGTAGCATACACGGTATTCCAAGTTCTCCTCGTGCTGCTGCTGTGGCTAAATTTAGACTTTTAACCGGACATGACTGCCTTTGTGCTCATCTGTTTCGTTTTAATTTAGTGACTTCACCTATCTGCGTTTTGTGTGACACTGGACAAGACATGACTGCCGCTCATTTGGACGAGTGCTCTGCACTGAATGATCTTAACTATATTGTAAAAAGGTATTGGAGAGCCCGTTGCCTAATGACCTGATGGTCAATAGCCTGGCATTTGTAAAATAAATAAATAAATGTTTGTAGCATACATGAATAAGTTTTAAAGAAAAATAAGATTAAAAACCATTTTAAAATAAAAAAATAAAAAGATCACAAAAATATAACTTAAAACTTTCTTTCTGTCCATGAAAGAAATCCAATGGTATTGGATTTCAAATAATTTCCACTTCAAATTAATAATTTGGATCCATTATGAAATGTTGATAAAAATCATAGTTATTTAAATAAAATTTAACGCCCAGAATTCATGCATATAAAAAATTCAAGTATGCACCACAGTGTTATAAAGCCATGCAATTGCTGGTGTAAATAGCTGAATTTTTAATACCTTTCAGAAATATTTCACAAATATAATCAAAGTGCTTTAACTGGAGCTTTAAATATTAATTAATTAAAATTATGGCAATTTTTATTGAAAATATTAGTGATGTACATGTAATTTTTTTAAATGATTAATAGCAAGCTATATGCTCAAAAAATTTTTTCAGTATTAAGGATTTTAGATAAAACCACCAGTACACTATCATTTAGTAGTGCAAACTTTCCGCAGTGCTTTATTATAAATAATAAAATTTGTACAAAATATTAAATTGCATAAGATATAATAAAATTGCATAGAAAACTCCTAGTATAAATTACTGCATAAAGAATTTTCAATGTAAATTTAAGCTGGGAACTAAAAAAAAAAACAGTGCCAAAATGCTTTATTTCTTTGTCTAGCAGTTATTATAAATTTAAAAATTAATTATTTTGCTATAGTACACAAATTTCATTTGCAATTGAAAATTTTCAAACACTGTTTTTAAGTAATGTTAAACTCATGAAAGTTTTGTCCAAATGAGCATAAACTTTTTTTTTTCAGATAACAGAATTTTGTTCAGAATGTGAGTGTCTAAGTAGGGCTTAAATCACGATAAAGGGATTATATGAAAAAAATAAATGAGAGCAAAGAAGATACAACACACTGAGATAACATTGATTCTTTTATTTATTCAATTTCAGATCAAAGCAATTCCTAAGTAAAGTTCAGAAAACCCTAAATATCAAGTCTATCAGGGGACTTCAAAGGTAATACGAAATAGGGAAGGATGATATCGTTTTGGTAACAGAATAATGGTGCATGAGCAAAGAGTAAAAAATTTTTCAGCTCAAACTGTTTAACTATTATTAACAACTTATATTTTGTTTGTGATTAAAGCATAAAAAAATTTATAAATCAAGTGATATATTTACATAAAATAAGTAATGAATAGTACATTAAAGATAAAGTTTATCATGCAAATATACAAGAAATAACTGTTTGCATTTTAGTGAATTGAGCCATAAAAATACCTGAAGAATGGACTTCGGTCTCTGCAGAGACTGAGAAACTGTTCATCTCTGTACATGTAACGCAAATCATTTTTACATCCCACCAAAACAATGGGTGTACTTGGACAAAATCGACGTATTTCAGGATACCATATTACCTTGCAGTTGCGTAATGACATTGGATTTGCAATTGAAAAGCAAAGCAGCACCACGTCTGACCTAAAAAGCATTTTGAAATCATTCATAAATGGAGATTAAATAATTAATGCATGCATTAAAGGTTACATATCAAATAACATTACTTGCTATAATTCATACTTATGAATTGTTAATCATCTATTATTTTTATCTTTTAACAAATGAGTTGAAAAGTTTTAATAAGAAACTGAGAAAAAAAGACCAGCTGTATTTATTTGTGCACAATGGTGTATCTTCAGTCAAAATGAGAAAGGGTTTTTTTTTCTTTCAAATCAACTGATGCATCAGTTTTCGTTATATATTTTTAATCTATAAATTTTATTAAAGATATGCTCTAAATATTACTTAGAGACAATCAAAATGAAAATAAGCATTTTCATTTAGTTATCCTTAACAAACTGCAATAAATAAATTTGAACTGAACAGTGCTTTTAATTAAACTATTTTTCTATTATTAGGAGCTTAAATTGAATTGAATTGAATTTTTTATTCTTATTTTTAGTTTAAAGAATTTACATATATGTCTTAAATATAACTCTCAGTGACAGTTAAATATGATTAACACATTTTCTTTGAGTTGCATTTAAAAATTTTTAAGTCCATTTCTTTATATGCTTGCATGCTTCAAGGATTTTACTTTACATTTTAAACACAAAAATTATGAAATTTCAGTAATTTAAATTTAATTACAAACAGAATAATATAAATCAGATACACCAATATTTTAAAAGTTTGCTATCTTGGTACTTTGTATAAATGGAACTATAATGCATCTTTTAGTTATGATTTAATACATGCTAATGCGTGCATTTTACGTGTGAAATATTTTTACCCATAAAAAAATAAATATCGATACCATAAGTATATGTAAGAATCTAAACAAGTTAAAATAGTTAGATCAATATACATTTTAGAGGGAGAAAAAACTTTACAACTTAAATTACACTAAAATCTAGAAAGAAGTTGCAAGATCTCTGCTAATGTAAAAAATAAAAAGCTCATTTTGAATTCTTTATTAAACATAAAATAATTATATCTTCATATTCTTCACCAACTTACAAATTCAAACAAAAAAATTAACTTACATGCATAAATAACAGTAGGTTTAAAAGTTGTACACTTTTTCCAACAAGGGACAATTTACTACTTTTAAAAAGTAAGATTGAAAATAATAAGATTAAAATAATAAATCAAAAAATATTTGGAATAAAGAAAAAAAACACATTAAAAATTTAATTTTTTAAAAATTATTAATCTAAAGAAATTCCACACAAGAAAATAATTTTTTAACAGATCTATTTCCATTCTCATATTTGGCAATTTTCCCACTATAGCTGGCACAGTTATATAAATGCAGGTAAGTTCCCATGACAACTTTAAGCCAATATTTTCAAAAAGTATGTGGGAATCGAACATATTTCTTGAGGTTGAAACAGACTGGGTGCATTACGAAAATATGATAATAATAATTGTAAGAAATAAATATAAAAAAAATATTAAGTTCCTTAATGTAAAAAAAAGAAATGTTATTTTTACAAAACATATGATAATAATAATTGTAAGAAATGAATATAAAAAAAATATTAAGTTCCTTAATGTAAAAAAAAAGAAATGTTATTTTTACAAAACAAACTCCTACTGCCAACCATTAAAAATTTAATTTAAAAGAATTTTGTACTTAAGTTTAAAACATGTCATTTTTAAAGTATAGCACATTTCCAAACACATTCACACAAATAGATAGTTAAAATTTCTATATGTTAAAATATATTTAAGATTCAAATATGAAACAGGTAATCTTTCTCACCTTCCATATGCAAATCTTCTGTCTTTATCATGATCTCCAAATGTGTCCCACAGTCTCAGAGACACATTGACACCATCTACTACCTCACAGGAGCGTTCCAGAACCTACAAAGCAGACAGAACAAAACATATTTTCAAAGATAATTCACAAATCTGTTTTCTTTCATTCAAAGTAAATTTAATATCTATTTACATTGAATATGATGAGATAGATAATGTATGATACTCTTTTTATTATATGTAATAGCAACTGTTATTTAAAAAATCTTACAAATTAAAAATTAATATATCTTCAAAACAGAGATGATGCGAAATTCAGAATTTCGGTTGCAGACACAACAGGTTAGTTTCCTTTTCAGGTATTCAGACAATAAATATTTTTATCTGTATTTCTCCCTCCTCAAACGTATATTTCTTTTTTATTTTCTAAATTACTATTATAAATTCAGTGAGTAAAACTTTAGAGACTTCTTGAATTCATGACAAGGCCTGTATAGAGTTTTCTCGGCAGAATTTTGTTCAGATAAATATAGAGTTCCCAGACACAGAAAAATAAAGAGTAGGAAAAGAGAGACAATCTTTGCCTTTTGTCTCCGTTGTTTAAAGCAGAAAATGGAATTGTCAAAAAAAAAAAGAGGTTCATCATTTGGATCAAAAAGTTTTATCAATAAATTCCAAAAATAATTTAAATATTAAATGTAGTTTGAATGTGCTGAGAAGAGGCAAGCACAAAAAACAACTCAAATACACATACGTACGCAATATGATAAATTGGTCATAAGAGCTTATTTTGCACAAACTTTTAAAAACTGAATCATTCATTTTACTAATAATTCATCTCAAAACTAACTGAAGGATGAATCATGTAGAAAATGTGTCAGTGATTTTTAACAATAAGTATAAATTAATAACGAAACAATTAAAAATGATCTCTAGATTAAGATACACCCAACATTCAGTGCCGGTTTATCCATTGGGCCAGAACGACCCGGATAATCTGGACTTAACCAGATTTTCTGGTTATAAATTTCGTTCCCCCAGTGCCAAGAAGGTCTGGAGATCTTCTGCGCCCAGGTCCCGAAATGAGCGTAAATCGGCACTTGCTACATCGGTAGATATCACGTTTGTACTCGCAAAGAAATCTGTTGAAAAAAGTAGTACTACTTTTTTACGTATGCAAAGGATAAGTACAAAAAATATTTGATTAATAAGGCACGATCATTAAATAATGCCTTAAGACTTCTTGAAACCCTGGGCCCTTATGAAAAATTAAACCACATCTGCTACCCTTTTATCGTTTGGTGTAGTATATACAAGGTCGCTTTTCCGTTTAGGCCCGTGCCTAGGACGCAAAAAATTTGGGGGCGCGAAAAAAGAGAAACAAAAATTAAAATTAAAGCTAACGTACTACCACCTAGCGAATCGTGAGGGAAGCATTTCAGCCCTCAAGATAGTAAAGACTGAAATGAGATCTACTATGGAAAATGAAAAATTTAACATTTTGATGTTGTATGCACTCAAAATGATAATGCGATGGAAACTGATTACAATGATGTTATTAATGATCAAATAACATCATTGTTATTAATGATAAACGGAAAAAATCATTCGCTTTTCGAAGGAACCCTTCGTTGTACAAGTGCAATGACAGTGTCTCAGAAAAGAATGAGAATGTTGTGAAAATAGCCCTGCTTTGAATGGCTCTGGGGTGGAGTGATGTCACGCCCCCACCCCATGATGTAATCTCCTTTTTAGGGCACTCCGAACGTAGCCAGCAGAGGTGTTGACTTAGCAGGCAGAGAGTGAGGTCATTGCTCTACTGCCTTGCAGTGTAAATAAAGCATTTTTAACTGACCCCTCTGGAACTCTTTCAAGAAACCAACAGCACCCAGCATCGAGTAGATGCAGTCCATACACTTATGAATTCGAACTTGAATATATGTTACACTCAACCGTAACAGAGAATGTCGAAAAGTAAAAAATAGTTCAGCGATGGAAAAGATGATAATTAACAAGTTGAAAACAGTTCATATAATAATGTATACTCTATACTGTAATTGCAAACGATTTCATTATTTTACTATTCTTATTTACAAAAGGGTGGGCGGGGTCCACGATGCCGTAAAGTAAGAAATGAACAAGAGTGGCCAAACCATACCACTATTCTTTCCTTACCACTGTCAGTCCGTGACACGGCGGTTCGATAGGTAGTGGTAATAGAAAGACTATCGAAACAGCAAAAACAAAGGGAAAGAGTAAGAGAAATGCCTCCCGAAACCTAACAGGAAAAGTAGAAATTGAAGGAGGAAGTGGGGTATTATTATCTCTCTGGAAATAGAAGTGCCTAGGGTGCCGGGGAGGTTCAAAACGACTATGAGTATATTCATTTAAAGTTCACCAAACGCAATCCGTAACAAAATGAAGTTATATCAGAGAATACATCTGGGAATAATGTTTCATGATTCAAATCCTTTAGAGCATGATCTTATTGAAATTAAATCAAAAACGAGATGAGCCCCCTCCCCACCCCTCAAAGGCTAAGGCCCTGGATCGGGCACAAATGGCCCATGCCTTAAAAGGTTCCAGGTGCGATCATCAGAATGAATTATGTGCTTTTAAGTGTGATTTTTATACAATGAATTCGGATTTTGCAGCAGAAATATTTTTATTTTCATCAATGTATTTTTAACAGCCATTAACAATTTAACATCCAACGGCGCAAGGGTGGGGTTTAGACCCCTAGCTCCACCTTTTGTAATGTTTAGCATAAAGATTAAGCGAAACATGCCAGGTAAACGTGCTAGAAGACATTTCTCACAGTTAAGCGAGTTTGAGAGAGGCCTGATCGGGATGAAAACTGCAGGCTGGACGACGCGCCGTGTTGCTGGCCAGGTGGATCGTTCGGAGTGTGCCGTTAGAAATTGTTGGGAGCAGTGGACACAAGAAGGTACCCACGTGCGGAAAACCGGGTCTGGAGCGACCAGGAAGACCACGAGGAGAGAGGATCGAAGGATCGTGCCGCAAGCACTTGTGGACCCCACAGTGACTCGTTCAACGATACGAGCAGACGTAGGCGTAGCAAACAATATCCAGACACCTTGCAGAAGCAAATCTTAAATCCAAGCGCCCTTTCCGTGCACTCCCTTTAACACCGAAACATCGGCAACTGCGTCTACAGTGGTGCCAAGCCAGATCAATGTGGAATGTCACAGATTGGCAAAAGGTTGTGTTTAGTGATGAATCCCGGTTTGTTTTGGGGACAGATGATAACCGTGTACGGGTGTGGAGGCGCCCTGGTGAGCGGTACAATTCCCCCCACACTGTTCTACGTCACACTGCTCGCATAGCTGGTGTAATAGTCTGGAGGGGGCATAGCCTATGATAGCCGGTCCACTTTAATTGTGATGCGTGGAACCTTAACGGGCCAACGTTACGTTGATGATTTTCTTCGACCCCATGTAGAACCTTTCCTCTATGGTCTCCCAGGGGCAATTTTGCAGCAAGATAATGCTCGTCCGCATACAGCAAGAGTTGCTCAAGACTTCCTACGTCATTTTCAGACTCTTCCATGGCTGACCCGCTCCCCCGATTTGTCCCCTGTAGAACACGTGTGGGATCAGCTAAAATGGCAGATGTCATCGTGTCACTCTGTACATGATTTAGAGTTGGCTGTTCAAGATTTGTGGGCCCATCTGCCTCAGGACAACATAAGGTGACTAATCAACTCAATGCCAGACCGTGTGGCGGCATGTATTGCAGCTGGAGGTGGTCCAACGCGCTTTTGAAGTCGCCCAGTATTTGTGTCGTTGCACATCCTGTATTCGTTTAATTGTCTTGTTTTTGAGATCAAGTGAATCTCTCATCTGTTTCATTATGTGTATTAAATTTCATTTAAATCCGATGCTTTCTTCTTGGGTCGCTATTTTCAATGTTCCTGAGTGTATATAAAAATACAAATAAATGTTCTGAAATTTTATGAAAAAGCCTTGCATGAAAATGTTAAACTCTTCAGCAGATTTATTACTATGATGTAAAGTTTTTGTAAGAAAGAATAATAAAAGAAAAAATTAATTACAAAGGAATGGCGCTTCAGTACAATAATAAAAGATCGTTTTATCTAAAAAAAGTAAGCATATTTAGAGGAAACAGATTAACCAAGTGAAAGAATATAAACCTTACTTCCAAACAAATAAACAAAACACAATCACGTTTTTTTCTGTATTTCAGCCTGGAACATACAAGAAAATAACAATGAATTTAAATAACAACGAATTTGAGCATTATGCAGAATAATCTAGAATAGTAATTATATCTCATACATAAATAATTTCGAATCAATGAATTTTAATAGAACCTCTTCCTGCAATTCTTTGTTACTTCAAGAGAGAGAAAAAGAAAAGAAATCCTAAGGGTTTATTGCCAAGAACTTAAATACCGATATTTCGCTATGTGCGTAAGTGCCAAAACATCTCGTCCTCGAGAGGTCCAATAACTTCATTTCTTTTACAACAACTTTCAAGAAAGCGCGGGATTTTAAGTACAACTGCACCTAGAACCACCAGACGATGAGGATTGGGGATGTTGCGTGTCGGAACTGGTGCGTTTCTTGTCAAGTCACGTGTAACAAGCAGCGGAGACGAAAAGCTCATAAAAATACAAAAGAAAACGGAAGAGAATTAAAAGCTAGAAACAACGCAAATTATATGGAAGAGAATTAAAAGCTAGAAACAACGCAAATTATATGGAAGAGAATCAAAAGCTAGAAACAACGCAAATTATATGGGACTGATTATACTCAGAACTAAAAAAAAAATAAGAGTTAGATTGTGCCATTTTGAACCTTTTAGTAGGACTTTGTGTGTAAAATATATTACTTTGGGGGATTATTTTCTTCTATGAGAGATTTTTTTTCTTTAATGTTTATGTTTAACAATGTATATTTTTAAGGAAATCAGTCTCCCGACAATATGTGTGCATTCAGTTGCTTTCTCTCAACCCTCCAGCAGCCCGCGCTTGATGGAAAACGAAAATTTCAATGACACTGATATTATCAATAATTTGATAGATTATGAAGACGAACAAGAAGAACCAGATTTTTTCAGAGCGGATAAAAATATGCAGGGATCCAACTTTCCAACAAATTGGAAAAGCGTTTTCTTTAAAATAGATATCAATTAAGAAAGGAGTGTAAAATTCCAAAAAAGGCTTCAATCATGTATATCTCGTTATCGTGACATTTACAAGCAACTGACCACCCGACCTTCGTCACAAAAACATATCTCTTATTTTAAGTTGCCAAAAAATAAATCCATTGAAATTGTACCTTGAAGTGACGAAAGTGATTTTGAACTTATTCATCACAGGGCTTTGGATTACGATGAGTAACAATGAATTATGTAAGTGCATTTTGAAAACTTATCCGTGTGTACTATGAGAAACTATGTTTTTAAAATGTTTCCATGTGTAATATTTTATTATTTATTTTGTTATGGAAGTACTCTTACACAAATTTCGTAAATAAATGGCATATTTTATAAATGCGACTTTTTTTGTGCCGTCCCTATCCACCGCATAAAAAAAAGTTTTCTGTGGTATTTCCACGAATTAGTTCGTTATATGTAAGAATTTATGAAATTTTTGAATATTTTTTGTGCGTTTATTTTTATGCGGTCCCTATCTATCGCAAAAACAGGTTCAACTGTATAGGTTAAATAAATTAGTGGCAGTTTTACGCAATTTATTTATTGTGTTACATTCATATCATCCACAGATGCAAGCACACTTAACTTTAAAATCATTTTATTGAGACAAATGTAACCTATCACACTTTTTTACAATTTTTTTAAATAAGGAGTGGCATCGTTTGTATAAGTTTTCATCACAGTCTTCAAGTTAACTTGCATCTAGATTTACTCTGGATGGTCAGCATGCAAGAAAAATTTTGCTCACAAATATATATTTTCTAACTGTCTTAACAGGCCACAAGAAGAAAAAAATTTGAGACTCGAATGTAGCTCGTAGCCCACTATTTACCCACCTCTGCATTAAGAAGTTTTCTTTTTTATAAGATACTATTAAAGTATAAAGTGGTGACACTTTCACAGACAACGACGATTCCAGACGAAAATATTGTAATTTAATTCGAGGAAAACTATGAGTTAATGCATATTTATCTATTTGTTCACATTTCCGAAAAAAATTCAAATGGTGGCACAAAAAAATTTTCAAAATTACAATAATTTTTGATCAATATCTATAACAAAATATAAGGCAATGTCTGACAAAAAAAATTATTTTTAAAATTAAATAAACTTTTTGCAAAGTTCAGATTTTTATTACAAGAAATCATTATTATGATTATTATTAATTGAAAATTCATTATTGTGATAAAATAAATCCGACAATTCCCAGATTTCCTACAAGTACAATATAAGTTCCTTTCGAAGAAAAAGGTGAAACGAATTTTTGAGAACCGCAATATAAAACAAGAGCGTTCTAATTATAGGCTTTTATAAGACTCCCTCAGGAACAATGTGCAACGCGAAAGTGAAATTAGTCAGTTTTATTTCAGTAGCGAGTGAAAGTAAGTGGTAAGTATGCAATCTCTTGGTTGCAAAATAACTATTTGTACTTAAATTCGTCCTTGATTGAAGCGGTACCAAAAACTGAACTTAAAACTATCAATAAAATTTTAGTAAAAAAATTAGTTGCTCTGTCCCAAACGAAAACGCCTTCGTCAAGCAAAAATATAACAAAAAAAATTACAGTCCAATACAGGTCTAAACTTAAGTTCAGAAAAAAAAATCGGTATTAAAATTATCGATACAAAAAAAAATATCCATATGGTAACTTCAGAAATAACAGAGAAGAAAAGAAACATGAAATAACACAGAGAAAGAATATCAATATAATAAAAGTTCTCAAATCTAAATTAAACATAAGCGCTAAAATCAATAGACATATTATGTAAAGCTGAGCATCTCTAAAACGTTCAATATGAGCTCGTGAAACACCGATAAAAATCCATACGCCATATTTTATTTCAATACCTACGTAAAATCATAGCTAAATGTCCAAACACTACATTTTTATAAAAATTCCTGCCATTTTTTGGTTATATAACAAAGTTTTATGCGATAGTAAATTGAATATAGTACGTAATAAATTTCGACGGAATGGTCAAGTTCAATCTTTTTGCAAAATCAATGTTATGACTTTGAATGAAATGCAAATGATAAAAGAAATAAAGGAATGCCAATTCACGATAAAATCAAAATTGTTTGGTGCGTTTTCTTCTACTGAATATGCCAAAAAAAGAGAGGCTGTATTTGTGACACTGACTGGACAGAGAGTGCGTGAGTGTAAGCCAGTTAGTTCTTAATAATATTCTGGAGCCATTATATTATTAAGTGTTACACGAAGCATAAAATATTGGAAAACTTTGTGGTCTTCCCCGTTTTACTAGTCTTGACGAGGAAATATTAATGTTTCGGGGAGGCTAGGTTTCCACTAAATTAATTTATGAATAATATAGCTCGATTTACCGGTTTATAAAAACACAGGATTAACAATAAATATGAGATCTTTCTTTCAAAAAAGGGCGATATTGTATAAATATTTCGAAAATCCGTGAGAAAACAGAGAGAGAATGGGTCAACTGGGGCTGGGCGTATCGTTCTCTATTCAGACTCAATACGTTCATGATATGAATAATTTTAATCGTCAAATGTTATTACCACACTTCAAAAAACTGGGAATTTCGAACTGTGTGTCAACAAAGAACAGTAACAACACTGCATTATATGTGATAAGTTTCGTCCATGTCTAGGCATAGGCCTAACACCGTATATTATCATTAATCAATTAGTCGAAAGGCGGAAGTAAGTCGACCCGGTTTGTGCTTAGGTTTATGAGATCGTGAGTCATGCCCATTTGTGTGTTTTACACTATTTAACAACGTATGCAATTAACTGTCAATTTTTAAAGGCCATAGGTGGGGCCTGCTTTTACACAGGGGTGCAGGGCCTCAAAAAATCTGAAGACGTTCCTGATAGTAAGGTGACCATTTTTTACAATGAAAAGGAGGACGAAAAATTTAAGAAAAAATTATTATTTATATATGTATGAAAAGTTTTATTAATTCAAACAAAAATACGCTAATTATGCTAACATCCTTTTTAATTATTATATTAAACGAGTATTTTTCCATTGAATGAATTTTTTTTCTACTTATCATTTTTTAAATATATATGAAAATTCGCGCAAAAAATACCCTTCATACTGAATTTTACGGTAAGCAATGTAGCTAAAATATTAACATTCAATTTTGTGTGATTTCTCACTATTCTCTTCACAAAAATCATTACCAACTGAAAAAAACCTCTTTTAACAGCTGCATTACTTCCAGGGCACAGCACAACGTCAATTCAACAAGAATAATTACATTTTTATATGAAATGTGTTCATTTTTGAAATGGTTTAAGTAATTTTACCCATCTTTTACCTATTTCTCAGCATGTTGATTTTCCAATTGTTCTAATTTATTAGAATTTAAATATACATTCAATCTTCTTTCTAATTCAAATATACAATTGCCATCGATTTTAATATCAGGCATTTCTTTCGATAAAAACTCAACGTAATTTTCTATATCTGCCCAATTTGCTTGCGACAAAGTCAAAAAAGAACCATTGAAAACTGTTATTTCCTATGATATTTGTTTCAGATAATCCTTCGACATTTTGGAAACCTGTTTGATTTATCTCTGAACATAGAGATTAACAGATCCATTCTAAAATATTGAAAAGGAGGGCAAAAAGGGGGACACTTTTCGAGGAAGGACAGAACCTATAAAAGGAGGACTGTGCTCCCTAAAGGAGGACGATTGGACACCTTACTGATAGTAAATCTTTTGTCTGCAGTAATTTTGTGGATTGTTGTCAAAGTATAAATTCAGTATTTTTCCATGTAAGAATTTTGTTCTTTTTTTTTACATACAAGCATGCAGTGTCGTACACAAAACTCTCTTATGGAGGGGGTTTATATTCTGAAAAACATATACACGAAAGCGCAGCGGGGGTGTAGTCTTTATGGTAAAAATTGAAAATCTATTGGTCTACGGGGGGTTTGAACCCCCCTCCCTTGTGTACACCGCTGTAAACATGCCCTAACATCAGTGGCGTACATAGACTAATTTCATGAGAGGTGTTATATTTTTGAAAAAAGGTAGAAAGAAGCAGCGAGATGTAATCTTTATGCTAAAAATTAAAACTCTATTCGTCTAAGGGAGGGGTTTGAATTCTCAAACCACCCTGCCGTACACCACTACTATAAAATTGTCACATATCTTGTTGGGTATGCCCGCTCATAAACGTATTTCAAGCTAAAAATAAGTTTAAATTCAAAGGTATTATGGTTCCTCGTAAATTTTGACAGTTTTTTGTGAAACATTTGAAATTTATTCATAATTCAGAATTTCAAGCATGCATTTTATTTACATTTTCTTTCAGATAGAGCTGCGGATTAATATTTTTACCATTGCAGACCTAGTATGCTTCCTGGAAGCTGGTATAACTCTTTAGTGCGGCACCATACAGGCATACACCAATGCCACAACGTAATTTTGACGCCCAGTTTCCTCCCCAGAGGAAAGCACCTGAGCTCTGACGATGCAAATTTGTAATGGGAATTTAATTTTGCCGAGATAACTCAAGCCAACCAGGTACTTGAGGGATCTTTAACAGGCCGCATAACGGACGCTGTCGTTTTTTTGCATCATGAAAATCCAACGACTTCGGTGTACAAGGCCAGTGCCTAACCAACTACGCCGCCTAGCCAAAAACAAAAAGTTTACACGAATTTTTTAAAAATTTAATTTACACATATTATTTTTAAATTTTTTTTTTCTTTTTTTTCTTTATCATATTTCTCATGACGATTATTAAAAAGAATAAAAGTGAATATTTTTCAAAAAAAGAGGAAACTTTTATGTCATTTTTTTTATTTACATTTTCATTTTTTTTTTTTAATTTTTGATGCGATTAAAATTTTTATCACGTAAATTTGCAGTACATAAAAAGTTTCTTTTTTTGTTGTTGTTAAATATTTTTCTACAGTCTCTTCATGGATAACATCAACTCGCTAAATTTCTTACCCTCTTCTTTTAAAACGATATGCAATGCAAGATTTCGAAAAAATACGAAAGCCGAGCCGATTCCAGTTTCGAATCGCTCGTTTCAGAACTCTTTCCCCTCCAAAAAGGGTTGTTGACTCGCCTACATGTGATTTTGAAGGCCGTGTGGAAGAGTTGGCGGCATTCCAACGGCGCATCAAACGATCGCTTTCGCTCCGCTCTGCGCAGTCAAAACAAAGACCTCTCCCTGGCTCACTGTTTTCTTCTTTTCTATTTTTCCCGCTTTTATCATGCTCCGGTTCATATTCGATATGGGATTGTGTTCCTTCTCTCTATTTTGAGGTTTCTGAACTTCCAGGGCGGATATGGGTGGAGCAATGCATTACGTGAACCAAAAACATCAGGAATCTTTCTTCGAAATATGTCTCGACATAATTCGAGGTTGACTTTAGTTACCAAGCGGCAGTTATCAAAACACAGCTGTTTGGGCGGTGGGGTATATACAATAAAGAATTTTAATTTAACAAAGTCGTTAGAATTTGACCAAACAACGCCCCTGCGTGCAATTTTGACTACTTTAAATCCCCTACAGTGACATTATTTAGAAATATGCAAGGATTTCCGAAAACTAATTAAATTTACAGAAGTGAGCCTAATTACTTAAGAATATTTTAAACCCTGTTGTGACAGAAAGAAAAATTTCTACCCGACAATTCTCGACTAAAAAAATGGACTCAAAAGTTGAAATTGAGACATACAGCAAGAAATTAATCATATGTGTTTAAATGGTACAATAATTTCAATATAAAATCAAAAAACAAAATAAAAACATATTTATATGAAAATATATGATTTATATTTATTGAAAAAAACCATATTTATATGCTAAAACATGAACTGTATTTCAGATGTTTTTACATCAAGCCATTCATAAAATAAATACCGTATATTTCAACGTTTTACGTGCATCTATATTTTCTAACAACATTTTTTTAATTTTTAGGTATATTTGTCATATAACGCACACTCCTTTTTTTTATGAAGAAACCTCAAATGTATATGTGCAAGGCTCTTTTGAAGTCATTTACACAAAATATTAAACCAAGCTTTTGTACAACGGTATATTTCTAGAACTAAAAGTCTAAAACGCAAGAAAAGAAATGTTAGAAAATGAAAATCATTTACAAAAGGAGGCCACATGCGTCATACGAGTGTAGATGAGTAGACAATAAATGCGTGGCATTATAAATTAAAAGACATAATTTCAATAATGATTTAAAAATGTAGTGTATCGAACAATTTGTTTATAAATCAGAGTAACGGTGATGGTGAAGATGAAACAGAATTCGATGAGTGCCTAAAAATATGACGGAAGAAAAATATGTCTAACTTTTCATCTTTGTCAATAATGAAAGTGCATTCGGTGCGTCATTTCCATTAAATAAAAAGTATATAAATATGTACAGAAATATAATTTTTTTGCGCCCAACTTCTCTTTATTTTTAAAAGTATCATTTTTATACCTGGTGTATGACAAGCCCCAGTAAATTTTGATCTTACTTTTCCTGTTAAAACGGTACGGTAAATAAAACGTTAAAGTTGATTTTTAAAAAAATCAAGTTGGTTGTTCTATAATTTCACACATCGTTCAAAAATGTCATTAGAATTAAAACAACAGGAATTCACGACCAAGTGGTACTCATAAGCCTAATTAAACCGTAAGAAATCAAAGAGTGTATGAGCGAGAGTGAGAAAACGTCGCATCAGCCATTTTAGCATCCAACGAGAGCTTGTGAAGTATTCACCCGTGGGTGATACCTCACTCCTAAGTTATCTTCGTGACCTAGAGGTGTGGGAGTGAATGAAGAACCAGGCGTTGCTATGATCTTAAAATTTCTTTATTAAGATCGTAACTTAAACACTAACAATGATAATATTTATATTATAACTTAGCGGATCTGAGGTGAGAAAACACACAATACGTAATACCAAATAAGCGCGATCTTAACCACAATATTTAACTTTCCCGTCTATTTCTAATCTCTGTTTTTATCACAGATACTAATAGATACTAGAATTATCCTACCTTAATCTCTTGTTTAACCACAATTCTCTCGGATCCTAAATATCTTCTGTTTCTCTCGCGTGGAGTTGTATCCACCTTGACTCGATCGTTCTGTCACGGATAGCTTCCCACTCAATGACGGCTTTCTTCTCTTCCTTCAGTTCACGCGCTTAAACCAGACTAGCATAATCACTTCCCAATAGGTCCTACGCTTACGTTAAACTTCTACTATTCAAAAGGTTTCTAATTTGCATATTCATGTTTCATTTCAGAATTTGGTTGGAAAGAATTTGCCTTTTCGGCCCCAAAAAACCCAAGAGGAGTGTTTAGTAGAAAACGCGATGAGCCCGTCACAAGCTTGAACTGAATTTAATTCAAGAGAGAAGATTTGATAGTGAGAGCCGCCACTAGATGGTGCCACCACTGAAATGGCTCCCTTGGGGGACTTGCCCTTTTTAGGCAAAAGGCTTCTGGGCCAAAATGCGGCCCATTTGAAACAAGACATTAACGTCGTATTTTAAAGCAACATGAGGGCTATTGGCAACGGATTTCCTAATTTTGAACCTCGGTTAAGTGACGAGGGTGACACCTGAGCTGTCATCTCCCTCTCCTACCATACCACACTTCACCAATGGGAGGACCATGAGCCTAGACAGATAACGTGCATCGCCCTCTCTACACCAAAAAAAATTTAAAAAATAAAAGAGATTATATAAATTTATGTGACGAAATTTAGGTCAAAAATTTTGTTTCTTATAAACCTTTTAAGTCTGTCGATAAATTTTCTTTTCACTGAGTTTTTTACAACTCATTTAACATTAGAGATGAAGAAAAATATACAAAGGGAAAATGAGAAGAAAAAAATTCTAATGTATTCTTTTTTCTTTGTTTTATTCTATCTCTTCGACAAAACGCGCAATGGGAAAAAAACGAACCACTGCACCGAGTTAGCAATGCTTTATATCAATGCCAAGTTTCGGGTACCCGAATAATGACATATATCAAAGCAGAACAAGAAAAAACGGACGGATTTGTCACTTCCAATCCAGTTGTGAACAGATAACAGAATCGATTTAAGATACTTGATTGGGCGAACACGAAGATTCCACTGACGTCACACCCACACTAAGAATACCTTCCCTAATTCAATGACGTAACACTGAATGGTTGCTATGGGAATTGGAGGTACGATTTAAGAGGAGAGACTACTACTCCTCAGGTAAAGCGAACCAACACAGTTTTTTTTTTTTTTTTTTTTGCTTTTCAGAAGACAGGCGCCGTTTATTATAATTCGTAGAAAAATATTTACATTAGGGGAGGAATAAAGAGCGAATGATTCATGGAAATAGGGTGAGGGTTAAAGAAAAGTTTATTTGAAGAATGGTAAATGGATAATTCATTTTAGAAACTGTTGTTGCGGTATAAATAGCTTCTTGGAGAAAACAGACTATGGGACAGCCATTTTGATTTATATATCAATTCGAAGCAAAATTTAAGCGTGAGTGAGTAACCTCGAATAATTATTAGATATAAACTGTTCAAATAAATTGTTTTAACTTGCATCAATTTAATGTTTCTTTTCCTTCTTTTTCCCCTTTTGTATTTCGTTCTAATATACGATTTAAAATGTCTCATTTAGTTCAAAAACGGGAATGAGTATAGTGGAACGTGCATATATTTCAAGATATCAGTGCTGATAAACAAAATAAATAATTCATAAGCAATAATTATATAGTCTCCAACTATGAATTTATTTTACTCCAATTGCTTAAAATTTAAATCTTGAAATTTTCGGAACTTATGACTAATCGCATTTATACACATATATCAGAAACATAAATCATATTCGTAAAGAAAATGTTTTTAAGAGCTGTAAAAACTGTAAATTTGCATAAACATCACTACCCCAATATAAATTAATTTCATGTGAAGGTCTTCACTAGGTAAAAGAAACAAATACATTATACAATTGATCTTTTAACTGTTTTCCAAGGAACCTTTAGATTCCACGAGGGATACCCAGAGGTTCTACGAGTCACAATAAAAAAAATCAAAAGAAAAATTATATATATATGTAGCATGCAGCCAAAACCAAGCAGTCTTCGCGCGCAGGCGCAGCTAAAACACGAACTAAAACTTTTTAAGTAGTGGAAGAGAAACAAAAACTCTTGGACATTAGAGAGAGAAGCAGCGAGAGAGAACGCGAGAGGTGCGCGAGCAGGCGTTACCTTCTGAATATCACCGTCAAACTTATCTGTAAAAATATCTACCTTTTTTAATTAATTTTTGTTAAAGTTTTAAAATAAATGTGAAGTAAGACAAACACGTCTTGGACCCTTTGTTGTCTCCCACAAATTATGGGGGCTCGGCCGCGATCGATAAAATTTCGATTTTGAACCAAAGTCTGGACAATGAACAAAAGCGTCCGTGAGGAGACGCTCCGCCATTTTTTCGAAACTTCGTTCAACCTGTGTAGAGGTTTGAACTCAGCATGAAATTTCCGCCTGTGTAGAGGCCGGGATTGAAAAAAAAAAATTTCGATTTTGATCAAAATTTGGAACGTGAAAAAAAAAAAAAAAAGCCGTCCGTGGAGGAGACGCGCCGCAATTTTTCGGAAACTTCGTTCAACCTGTGTAGAGGTTGAATTTTTCAACTTCATTCCGCCTGTGTAGAGGTCGGAATAAATAACAAAATAACCTGTGTAGAGGTGTATTTTTCAACGAACCCTCAAAATCCCGCCTGTGTAGAGGTTGGAACTAACTCAGTGTGAATAATCCGCCTGTGTAGAGGCCGGAACTACAATTTCAAGATATAACCTGCGAAGAGGTGTCAATTCGAACAATTTCAACTATATTACCTGCGAAGAGGTGAAATCAGTGGAATCAACGTTTTTATTGGATACATCGTACGTGCGAGCAACAAGGGAGCCAGAGAAAAAAAGGTAGGATCTTTCCATATTTTTCTAAAATGTATAAAAACGCTCTTAAAGAGGATTTCATAAGAGTTGTTGAGAATCTAGACGGTACTGTGGAGAGTACGGACACTATAGTTAAACTAAAGACTAAAATTGAGAACAGTAGTACATTTGAAAGTGATCCAGATTTCGTTAAAACTTTAATTCAAAACTGTATAGATGAGAGAGTATCGCGAAACGAAAGAGAGGTAACTTTAGAAAAACAGAAAATTGAGCTCGCGAAACTTCAGTTAGCAAAATTAGAAAAAGAAGTCGAACTTCAAAGGGCTAAAAATAAAGCATTAAGTTTAAATCCTGCAGCTAAAGTCGAAGAGAAACAGTTCGAAACTTTAAATAAAGAAACCGCAACCCATATTGGCATTCGAGAAGCAGAAGATTGGTTTAGGCCTATTGATTTAGCTAAAGAGTGTGATATTTATATTTCATCTAGAAGCGGATCACATAAGGAAACTCCTATTACTTATGGATATACCCAAGACCCCTTTAAAAATAGATCACAAAACTTTAAAACAAAGATTAAAGAGAACTATCCCCAATATCTTGAAAGAGAAAATAAAAATTGCTTTATATGCGGTGATTCATCTCATTACGCAAGAGACTGTGAGAAGCGTTTTAAACCTAAAGAATCTAACAGCCACATCCATAATAAAATAAACGTGAATACTTTGAAAGTCGAGAGCGAAAAACAAAATAGCGATGAATTCTCAAATCTTCAATACGTAAGCATTTTTGTGGAAAATCAACCCGTAACAGCCTTGATCGATTCAGGTTGCCAGATCCCAGTTTTAAATTCCTCACTAATTAGAGTACAAACACCTTCCGAAGAAATCATAACATTAAGTTCATGTTTTGGCGAACAGCGTATGGTAGAAGTTAAACCCATAAATATTTCTCTTGATCAACATTCTCCCGGTATAAGTGTGCGAACGGCGATATCACCGACCTTGACCGAAGAATTTATTATACATCCCAGTGTATATTCTGAAATAAAAAAACTAGGCCACGCAAAGAGCGATGTTTTATTGAATGAAAGTGAATCCTCTTTAGGTGCTCATGCTTATGCTTATCCTAATGTTGTTTCTGTTTCAAATGTGATAGAAAACTCTAGTTATGATTTGCCACATGTTAAAAACTTTAATACTAGAAATGATTCGAGTTCTCTAATTAAGGATTATAAATGTAATAAAATTAAGAGTACTAAGTTAAAATTGAGTATTGTAAGAGAAAAATGTTCTGATATAGTATTGTGTAAGAAAGCCAATGGTGCCATGAAAACGAGTTCCGTGGAATTCATCTCCCGCTCACCTACCCCTTCACCTATGGAACGTAATTATCGACGGTTTGTGTTGCTCCGAAAAATTTTTGAGCCTTGGCAGTGGAAGCGAAGGAAAAAGAGAAATCGTTTTGAACAGACGTCCAAAACTCTACAGAGGAAAATATCGATGCGTTCAACCAAAGAACTCATTAAAAAAGACGTTCTTATGCCTGTGAAACACAATGTTTTCCTGTGGAACCTTCCGGATGTCGAAGAGATGCCTTCACATGATGGAGAAACTGTTCAGTTCAGCAGAATTATGATATTTTAAACCTTTGTGTATTTGTCGTATAGTCCTTGTCTGTTCCGTCTTTTTTTTTTTTTGTATGTTTCAGATTCTCCTCTGGTCTCCATGGAAGTACCGCTGCGGACAGCGTACGGTCAGAATGGTCGTTGTAGCATGCAGCCAAAACCAAGCAGTCTTCGCGCGCAGGCGCAGCTAAAACACGAACTAAAACTTTTTAAATAGTGGAAGAGAAACAAACTCTTGGACATTAGAGAGAGAAGCAGCGAGAGAGAACGCGAGAGGTGCGCGAGCAGGCGTTACCTTCTGAATATCATCGTCAAACTTATCTGTAAAAATATCTACCTTTTTAATTAATTTTTGTTAAAGTTTTAAAATAAATGTGAAGTAAGACAAACACGTCTTGGACCCCTTGTTGTCTCCCATATATATATATATATATATATATATATATATATATATATATATATATATATATATATATATATATATATATATATATATATATATATAATATATATATATATAAATGCGTTTTCAAAATAAATTCATATTCTCTATAAATTTTGTATAAACAATATATATATATATATATATATATATATATATATATATATATATATATATATATATATATATATATATATATATATATATATATATATATATATATATATATATATAATATATATATATATATATATATATATATATATATATATATATATATATATATATATATATATATATATATATATATATATATATATATATATATATATATATATATATATATATATATATATATATATATATATATATATATATATATATATATATATATATATATATATATATATATATATATATATATATATATATATATATATATATATATATATATATATATATATATATATATATATATATATATATATATATATATATATATATATATATATATATATATATATATATATATATATATATATATATATATATATATATATATATATATATATATATATATATATATATATATATATATATATATATATATATATATATATATATATATATATATATATATATATATATATATATATATATAATATACAAGTCTCTAAAATTCAACCCAGTTATTAAAACTTAAAATTTTATTTATACAAAATTACTTTATTTTGCAATACTTTAACTTTTATCATAATATAATAAAAGAATATTAAAACGCGCTTTTCCTTTATATGTACTGTTTATAGGATTATAACTATATTGTTTACAATTCCGGGTTCCATGAAATAGTTTTATGTTCGTTAATACAATGTTTTGTACAACTAAATAGTTTTTTAGTGGAAAATGAACCTATTTTTCATTTGTGGAAAAAAACACACTTATAGCGAAAGAGAGGGAACAACTTATCGATGGATCAACAGATTCGATGTTAAAATCTACATTTAAAAAAGAACATCTCCTAAATTTTAGGTTGCAAATTCATGCAAAATACACAGGATTTCTCACACAGCTATAAAAATTTTAATGTCCTTCAGAACAATGACTTTAAGTGAAAAATATTTCTTAGCGTAAATGGCTACAAAAATAAAATATTAAAAAAAATGAAATGCAGAATATGAAACACAACTACAGATAACTTCGGCAGTTCGTGTATAAAAAATATGCAAGCACATACCTGGTATGAAATATAATACACTGGTAGGTAACACTTGTATCACAAATTAATATTATTAATGAGTAAATTATATTCAAATTTTTTAATTACAAATATAATATACTTTTGTTAATTGTCTTTACATAAAGTACCTATAACATATTTTGATCTATTTAAATTATTATTTTTAGATGTATTCATCTAAGTGTGTGTGTGCGTAAGACCTGAAAATACCTTGAAGTTCTAAGGCAGTGATACACAACCTGCGGCCCACCAGCCTTTTTTGAGTAGGCCGTTCATGGCCCATTGCACTATGATATTGAATTATTGGAGAACAATGTACAAAAAATTTAACAGGAAATTCTATCAATCAAGCAATCAAATGTATCAATTTTGCTATCAATTGTCTCTTTTTTTAATAGTAGCAAGAGGCTTGGTCATATATAGATGAAAGAAAATAGAAATTATCCCATAACTCAATAAAAATTCATAAAAATAAATATTTTTGTGTGTGTTCGATAGAAAAGTTAATATAGTATTTTAAAATAGTATTTATTAATTCATATATATTTTAATTTATAATATTTATTAATATTTTGATCAATTTTGTTTGTCAATGTTGCTTTGGTCTTATAATCTGCTTTTTCCATAAATCGCATGTCGCGGCCCGCTTGAAATGTCTGTCATGTGTATGCGGCCCGCGTGAAATACCTATCATGTGTATGCGGCCCGGCGGGAAAAAAAGTTGAGTACCCCTGTTATACGGGTTCCATGAGTTGAAGACTGCTGCATTATACCCTACAACTTATTCGATTGAAAAGGTTTAAAATTGATTATCAAAGACTATATATATTTCATTTCATTTAGAAACCCACATAATAATTTGACTGGACACTTTTTCATACCTCATTGAGAAATTCTAAGATTTCCTTAATATCGAAAGTTATTTTACTATTATATACTATTTATTAATGAAAATAACAGAATTAAAGAATTTTTAACAAAAACGATAGGGAAAGAGAATTTTTGAGTAGCAGGGTGTTACCTCCTTGTATATTCTGTACTGGTCAATGGCCCACACCGTCGGTATGTGCGTGGTGAGTAACTGGTTGAGCGTGAGTCGGGCATTGCAGGCCCGAGCGCAGATGAGACGGGTCTTGCCCACCGCAGTGTCGCCCACCACCACGCATTTCACGTGCTCTTGATGAGGCTGCTCATTATCCATGCTCTTCGCATCCCATGTCCCTCAGCACTTCTCCTTTCTTCACCGCACCCACGTCCTGCAAAGGGTAAAAAAAATTATTTTATTTCTAAAAAATATTTCATCTAGTATATTTCGGGAAATATACATTTATAATCATAAGAGTACGCAACGTTATAATGAAAATACAGTCAGATCTCTATAAACGCTAAATCCCGAAAAAAAGTTCGTTGAATGGAAAATTCGTAATATAGAGGTTAATCGTTCAATTTTCTTTATAAACCACATAAAACAAATTTTAAATTTTTTCATAAACACTATACATTAAAAAAAGTAGTTATTCAAACATTTTTGTAACTGAATATATATTTATTTTATATATCTTACCTATAAAAAAAAAGGAAAGAGAGAGAAAGAAAGAAAAACTGCAAGGAAAGTTTCTTAACGCTTTTTTCCACTTCCTGAAGAATTAAATTTTTTCTTTG
This sequence comes from Trichonephila clavipes, assembly GCA_019973935.1. Taxonomy (NCBI): domain Eukaryota; kingdom Metazoa; phylum Arthropoda; class Arachnida; order Araneae; family Nephilidae; genus Trichonephila; species Trichonephila clavipes. The sequence goes on from BMAU01013238.1 coordinate 698,794, forward strand.
ATACTCAAGCACTTACGTTCCGACAATTTCGAGCGACAAGAAACGAAGTGATCATTACGACTGATCAACACTACAAATGAATGGAGACTTGTTCAAGGACAGAGCGACACCAGACAATGAAGATGTTTCCAGCGAACTAGACAATGGGGTTTAAAAGTTGAACCTCTTCAATGAAACGCCCAGAATTCTATTGATCTCGGCGAGTTAGGCATCTAATAAAACTATTTCAAGATTTATGGCCATCATAAAGTGTGTTAAAAGAGAGAATAACTTGATATATGTCCACAGAAATACTGTAAAAATAGGGAGAAAAAAATTAAACCACAAGAGAAAAAGTTCGTTACATAGAAAATGCACTTTGCTATTGCGAGGTTATTTTACGAAGAAAATCGTGAAATGTTCGTTCCATGAAAATATTCGCTATATAGAAAAACTCGCAATATTGAGGCTCGTTATATGGAGGTTCGACTGTATATTTTAATTTGATTTTTGAATACCATTGCACTCTAAACCAACACAAGGGGTATTGGCAACGGACCTCATAATTTTGAATCACAGTCCAGTGACGCGGGCTGTGACCTGAGCTGGCACGCCGAGCTTCCACATCACACCATAAGATGTTCTAAAAAGGCAATTTTTATTTTTCTACGAAGTTGAAATTTTTTAATACTGACAATGTTATCAACTTTAAAGTCGTAAAATTGTTGGGGGTTTCTTAATAAGTTCTTAAATCGGTTCATCCGCGATAATAACTTATAAACAAATAAGATTACACAATTGTAACAATTCATTTTCTATATTTCCTATGAAGGAAAGTCTGGTTTTAAAAATGAAATTTCTATAACCATGAAATATTTAACCAACTGATAATACAGATAAACAAAATATGTATTTATCACAATCGGGTACAACTTTAAGATAATATTTTTCTCTGGGCAGTCAAAATTTGCATAATTAGGTAAATGGTTATAAATATTCCCCCTGTTAACTATTGATAATAAACATACATAGAAAAACTCTTTACCACATTACAAATAAATAAAACAATGGATATAAACTCAAAAGATTGTACAGACATTGATATTGTTAAAAATATACATCACATTAATACAGTGTTTCTCAAACTTCTAGTATTGGCGACATAATTTTCACTGCCCCCCATACAATAACAATGCATTGAATGGAACAATAATGTACTTTAACGCTAAATATACAATACGATCTAAATTAAAAACCGTTTGAATTATCAAAATAAGTATTAAATTTTGCATACAATTTGTATAAGATAAGCTCTGGGGAAGAGAGAATCACTAGTAATTATTAAACTTGTTCCTAACTTAGTATAGATACTTAGTATTAAATATATTAAGGCGTACTGGGATACATTTATATAAATATAGTATACAATATATATAGTATATCAGAGTAAATGAGTATTTTATTTTTTATTATGTCAGAATATATTTTGTTTTGTTTCCTTTTAGTAAATTCGTCATTTTAAAATAATCTTTTATTTTCGACATGCCCGCGCCTCCCTTGCAGGGTTACAAGGGGGACGCGCCCCACAGTTTGAGAAACACTGCACTGAAGTCCAACTAAAATCGCAAAACGAAAACAAAATAGTGACAGCACTATCCCTTCACCTAAAAATTAAGAATCTGCCAACAGAAAAATATTTCAAAAAGGACCTTTTATTACTCTTTCATTGTATTGTAAGTATACAAAAACAAGTCAAAATTTCAATTTTAAACAGTACATAAATATCTTTCAAATCACAATTCGTTTCATACAAATATCTGGATGGCGGAACCTAAAAATCTACAGACTTGCAGTACAATGAACCCACACCGGGCGATGAAATTGGGTTGCAGTATCAAATGATAGCTTCTGTGAGTTATGGCTTCTATATGAAGACAAATTGAGACCATCAGCAATAATCTTACTGTGGAGGTACAATTATTTAACTATAAATTAATCGAAGAAGATGTCGATTTCTATTCATTAATGAGCAATTTATTCACAATTAAGTATCATTAAGAATCAATACTTTCATCGCATTACAAAATGACGTGCTTTTATTCAGTCACTGCTCATGTGTTCAACAATATTCATTCCACGGATTTTATATATAATCCTAGCTTACAAATATTATTTCCTTTACCGTTACCTTACCAGAACAATTTATTTTTATTTTTATTTTTATTAACATGCTACTGTGTTTTGTAAAGAAGGTCAAATAATTCTTCACGAATTACGAAAACCTAATAGTTATGTAAATATATAAGGTAAGTATGGTTTTGCTTTTGCTTTTGTTAGTCAAGCTTAGAAGCAACTCGAAAGCAACACACCAAATAAACAAAAAAATATTTATGTAAATGAGATATATACGTTTTTATGCGCTATAACTTTCTACGTTTGCACTTGCACAACAAAATAATATTACAACGAAAAGTCAAGGTATTCTCAAAGTTGGAATTAATAAGAATAAGGATTTATATACTTCAGAATAATTTTCTTGTACATTATATAAACGTTGAAAATTCGATTTTTGCAATAAGCATTTTCATGTAACATTTCATGTTCACTTTCATATGTCAATTCTATTACTAAACCTACATAATTATCTGCATATGAATTCTCCCTTTTTGTTAGTAATTTAAAATTGGATTACAATACGTCATGACAAATTATTTTTAACAACTGTTATATAATTAACATTATTTTTCAAAACAATAAAATACTCGCGCGCGCGCTTCAGAAGTATTCTTTTTTTCCAATTTTTATTACTGAGCTTAAACTCTATTTCTATTGTAAATCGCAATTCAATTCACAAATCCTTTTATTCAATTCCTATTATTAGCTCACGCTATCTATGTATTTATTTATCTTGGTGGAATTTTCAATCGTTAATAAAATACATTTTAAAGCCCTCAATTGTGCTGAAATTTTATATACATGATTATTTTGGATGACAAAACAGTAATTTAATTTCTTAGTAAAAATTAATTGATTAAAACTAATTATTTAAAGAATTACAAATACATCCACGTTGGCATCATTTTTGGTGACTTGGCGACCATTTTGGCGACTTGTGTGTGTGTCAAAACTTTTGAAAAGGTTTTTTTCTCACGTTTTAAAGCATTCAGTTGAACTGAAATTTTATATACACGATTGTTTTGGATGACAATACGATACTTAAATGATAATTCATAAAAATTAATTACCACTTAATGTGATTTTGTCTCATATGTATATACATATTTACACTCATGTCCATAAATTAAGGATAATTCAGAATCACAGAAATTGAACTCTAAAATTAAAATTTCACCTGTAGAATTATCACACACATCTTGAAGAAGAATATGCAAATTACAGGAAACCACCAGATGGCGCGGATAGTATGTCACAATGACGAGAGTGTAAGAGAGGGGTATATAAGGAATGGTGGCAAAGAAGTAAAATTGTTCACAAGCGCTTTAAACGCCTTTCAGTGCAATAACCGCATAGTTATGGCACAAAGGAAGCATTTGGATGATTTTTTACGTGGTAGAATTATTGGACAACTGGAATGTGGACGTTTTCAGCTGGAAGTATCCGAGGAACTTGGAATCGCCCAGAGTGTCAACTCCAGGCTTTGGCAACGATTCCAAGATGATGGTAATGTGAGCAGATGTTACAGCACAGGTCGCCCCCGAGTTACAACGCCGAATGAGGACCGGAATTTGGCCGTTACTGCCAAAAGAAATAGACGGAGCACAGCATCAGACCTGTCTCGTCAGCTCTCTTCAGCTACCGGTACGAGTTTCAAGGTAGACCGTGTACAGACGCTTATGGCACACATTGGTCTACATACTCGTAGGCCCGTCAGATGTGTTCCACTTACCGCGACTCACTGTCGCCTTCGATTAACCTGGAGTAGAGAGCATGCATTGTGGACACCACAACAGTGGTCTTGTGTGATGTTTTTCGACGAGTCCAGGTTTAGTTTGTAGTCTGATTCTCGCCGGATTTTAATATGGAGAGCGCAAGGTAACCGTTACCACCAAGAGAACACCATTGAACGACACCGTTACGGTGGTGCAGGATGGCTCATTTGGGGAGGAATTATTCTTGGTTCCAGAACTAACCTGCGTGTTCAGAGGGTAACGATGACGGGCCACATCTATCGGGATGTTATTCTGGAACAACATGTACGTTTGTTTCGGGGAGCCATGGTTGCTGAATTTCTGTTTATGGATGACAACGCCCGTCCTCATCGTGCAAACATTGTAGACGAATGCCTTCAATCGGAGGATATCACCCGTATGGATTGACCAGCATACTCACCGGACTTGAATCCAATAGAGCATGTGTGGGAAATGCTTGGCCGACGAATTGCAGCCCGTCAACCCCCTCCCAACTGTCTACCGGAACTTCGGAGGGCATTGCTTGATGGGTGGTATAATATTACCCAAGATCAGATAGATAATTTGATACTCAGCATGCCTAGGCGTTGTAAGGCCTGTATTGCATCGTCCGGGAGACATACTCCGTATTAACCATCATACTAACCATGTTATACTGTTTTTTGTAAATAGGTTCTTTTTTGAAATTTGCTCCAGGGAGTAAAAATCGAAATTTTTATTAATTATGTCAAACATATAGCCTCTTTTTTGCTCTTTACCTTTTGTATAATAAATAGACTTTACAAATAAATCAAATTTGTTTTGCTTCTGTCTCTTTCTTTGCCTGAACTTCATTATCCTTAATTTATGGACATGAGTGTATATTAATTGTAACTATTTAATAAAAAGTAGCTAAAATAAAAAATTTCTTTGTTGAAGTAAGTAGGAATTGACTTTAAAAAATTTATATTACTTTTTTTTTTCATAAGCTAAGAAAATGACGATAGCAGAAATGAAATATTATCAATTTCCTCTCGCACTAGATTTAACCTACTTTCAATGCATAACAGTGATGAAAAATACTCAAGTATCCAAGGAAAGTATTTAGTTTATTTAAACAATTTAAAATAAACAGTGAGGGAGAAAAAGTTATGATGATAAATTTGAAGAGACAACAGAAATTTCATTTACTTGACTAGGTTTTAACTAGACTAAACCAGAAGCGGATTAAGATCATTAGAACAAAAAAGTACAGTATCGTTTTTATATCTTATCAAGCACAGTATCGCTTTCATATCTTATCAAGCACAGTATCGCTTTTATATCTTATCAAGCACAGTATCGCTTTCATATCTTATCAAGCACAGTATCGCTTTTATATCTAATCAACTCAAACTAAGTAAATTAGAACAAAGATAGTTAATTATGTATACATATATAATTATTTACATGACTACAAATTTCACTAAATAACTATTGACAAGCTGTCACTTAGCAGAACACTTCACAAATTGAAAACATCTCTTATAAGTTTAGTTGATTCATGGCACACATGATCAAAGGCTAAAACAATTATGAGGCAACATTTTTTGAATATATCTGTCAACATTTAATCTCATTTTTTATGACACAGAGGAAATAATATGTAATGCGTACATATTGGAATGTATCTAAATTACATCACAGCATTTAGATGATAAAAAATGTGTACATTAATGCAAAAATAATTTTAAATATAAATTAAAATTAAGAAAACAAATAAAAACAATTTAGGCTCTTAAAAATGATTCAATTATTCCAAAACATTATGTAAGGATATACAATTTATTCACATAAGAGCATGCAATTAAAAAACTCATAATTTAACAATCGCTCGCGCGTTAACCAAATATATATATATATATATATATATATATATATATATATATATATATATATATATATATATATATATATATATATATATATATATATATATATATATAACTTGATACAATAATTTCATACCTAATAATTAATAGATTCAACAACTATAAAAAAGAATGATATTTTCATTTAGAAATAAATAAACTCTTTATTTTACACCAAAGAAACATTAAACAAATCTTTGAAAACAAACTACTTCTTACAAAATAATGAAAAAATAAGATAAGATAGCAATAAATAAAAAGTTTGAAAAATGAAAACATTATCTACACCATTTTATATAACAAAGAGGCAAAAAAAAAAAAACTATTTCTGGTAAAGTGTCAATCTGTAACTTAAAAACGCAGTTTGCAAATCAGCAAAACAAAAATATCAAATTGTATCACAGTTGCAGAGTCAACACACTTATGGATTTGTCTTCCACGGAAAAAAATCGGGAAAAACACATTTCTGTGTTTTATTTATAGAGACGAAAACCACGATCCACACCCTATACTCGCCTTTTCCGTTCTACCCGAAACGCCTATTTCTCAGTTCCACTGCGAAGTGCGTAATAGGACAAAGAAAATGGTTTTACGGTAAGGACTTGGCGTGGTGCATGACTGAGCAAGAATTTAGTTATTGTTCACACTAAATGGATGACTTTTAATTTAACATTTAAATAAATAAGGGACAGGAATAAAAGCACAGAAAAGTGACAAATTTAAATAATTAGGATATTAAAAACAAATTTGACTAACATACAGCTGGAATTTTTCTTTTCTTTTTTAACAATATAGACAAATTTAATTTCTTTTAGCGACGGGCTTGCTCAGATTGAGTGAAATATATTACACATTATGCATTTTTTCAACAATATATTAATTATTTTTAACACATTTTTAAGACGAAATGTAATTTAATCTGTTACGGTAAACAAATATAATGCTTTAACGGGAAAGTTTTTATAACCACACACACACGCTTTATTAAAATAAAGGCATTTAATTCATTCCAGATTTCGACATTGTGAGATCAGAGTAAACTTGTACAAACATGTTAATGATTATTAACGCAATAGTCAAATAACCGTTTTGATTTAATTGACGTTATGTTAATTACATAGAATTTTTATTTTCCCCCGAAATATGTGTGTGAGTGAATTACTGCATTTAAATGCAGTAAAATAACTCCAAAAAAAGCACAAAACATATTTTTCTGCAAAATTACATTTTTTAAAAAAGAATTCGTCAAAATATATTTTTTAAAGAAATCTGGAAATTTGCAAATGAATAGTTAAAATAGTCAAAAATATTTTGAAACAGCTGTAGGAACAAAAACTTTCATTGCATTTTTCTCCTCCGGATGCACTTTATTATGCTCTAAGTCTAAATTCGAGGAAGGAAATAACAGAATAGAACTGTAACATTCCAATCACGAATTCGAAATAACTGGTCAAAGTAAGCCTCAAAAGCGATAATACATTTCTAAAATCTGATACAACTCTAGGGTTTGAAATATGTCAATTCCAAGAGCATGATTTTATAACTTAAAAAACTAAATCAAACGTTTTATTAAAAAACTTAAAGCAATATTTGGACTGTAAGTTTATATGTTTCAATAAGTAATAACGAAATGCAAATGTTTTGAAAAATGTATGCTAAAGTGGCCTAAAGCAATGAAGATTCCTTTTTACATTTTATAATACTTCATAAGAATATATAACCGAAACGATACATAACTAAATTTTTTTTTTAAAAAAAAACCGATTCTTTAACGGAAAATTCAATTTAACCTAAAACATAAAATTTTAGAAAAAAGGAAGATAATATTTTTTAAATTATAATTTTTAATAACACTATTGCTTATTATAAATATTGAAAAAAATTATCTATTCACACACTAGGTAAATCTATCCAACTTAAGTACTGCCTTGAAACAATTTATGTAATTAATAAAGAAATTATACAGTACACAGAACGACTATCTATCTAGAGAATACGGTCCGCCTTTTCACAAAAACACAATACTAAAAAAAACGAAGATGAAGATAAAAAGTAATGGCTACTGTGTGTGTGCGATCACTCCAAATAACTCCAACGGAAAATGGCAACTGGCCTAACGCAATAAGCAAAACTAAACGACTTTGAAGTCGAGCCAAAAAACGGTTCCAAACTAGATAAACCGACAGTTGGTTGGCGTTAAAAAGCCCTCTTCTAAGTGGACATGGGACTGCGAAATAAAAAGAAACAGGAATTCAAAAAAAAAAGTTTAAAAAAAAGCGTCTGGATAACATCACGGAGTTTTGATTGCCTTAGGACGCCGGGACCTTGGCGATGATTATGCGCATTGCAAATCAAGGTACGCGCAAATTGGACCTCAGGTGAAATTATACACGCGTAATAGGGAATGATGTTCAGAACAAATTGGGAGAATCGCCGCGTGTTGTCTGGTATTTCAATGCCAATATTGAGTGAGAGACGTGTGGTGTATGCTAAATGGTATGGACAGGTGGAGGTAATTTAAATATTCCGTAAATGAAGATTGATTTAAGATACGTGGGAAGAGACCAGGAGAACTGAAGGGTTTGAATTAAAGAACCGGCTAGCTTATCGCATAAAGTTATGTAATAAAATTATACATTATTCTTGAAAAAAATAATAGAGTACAAATTAACAACAATATGAAACAAATTATAAATTTTGACAGTTTAAAATGTACAAATTTAAATTTACTTTAAAAAAATGAATATGTATTAAATATAATGAAATGAAACTTGTTTTTAAATTCTATCCAAATATTTTTCAAATTATATAAGCATTTTCTTTTCATTTTAGTTTTAAAATAACACTATTTTAAAACTAAAATGAATACTTTTTTGTTCAAAATGAAAAGTTAACAAATGATCCATTCTAGTAAATTTTATACATTTCATTATTTAACAATACACATAAAAAATATTTAAAAGAAAAAAATATTAAAAAAATAGCGGAACAACATTTTTAAATAAACATGTAACACAAATCCTAGTCCTTTTTTAAACTTTCGATGCCTAAAAAAAAAAATTCAGCAGAAAAAATTTGTAAATACATTTTCAAAAAAAGTATTTTTTTTTAAAAAAATTATTCTGACGAGTTACTTTTTTTAATTATAAATATCTAACTTGTGCAGCATCGGAACCAATGATTTCTGGGGAATATTAATTACTGAAAACCGAAAGGAAAAATTTAATTTCTTTAGGAAAAAAAATTAAATTCATAATTTTATAGGAAATTAGAGATTTTATAGATGAGATTTTTTTAAAATTTGACTTATCGTAAAATCCAGCGTATAACACGCACTTTTAACACACACACAACATTTTATACTCCGAGTATAAAGATGAAAGTTTTAAAAATTAAAAAAGATGAGCATAAAAAAATAAGACTTCTACATATATCGAAATATTGTTTCTTTAAAAGGAATGACATTCCTCTTAAGAACTTAAAGAGCTGTAGTTCTAGAAGTATACTATTTTTTTTCTAAAGCTAGGAATAATACCTCAAATAAATTACTTAAAAACAAAATAGCATTGCGCACGTACATTTCAGTTTCCTTTGTAAAAAATGGGATGCACGTTATACGCCGAATTTTACGATATAATTGAAAATCTTTCAAAGCTTCTGGCTATCATTTCTGTAACATTTTCCCTTATATATATTTTTCCACAAATTTGACAGACACTAACAAATATAGATCACTATATAATTAGAGAATTAAGCACGATAATTTCTGATAATTAATTGATAAAATCTTATACATTATATCAAAGGGGGAATAAAGTTTGTGTCAAAACTTTCAAAAAAAGCGAAATTATACAATCTATAATACAAAAAACAATCACATAACTCAATAAAACCCACAACATTTATTATACGTACGTGTGTGTAGATATAAACAAAGCAACCTAGAAGGTAACGCTACTAAGTCAAACCTTACGTTTGTCAAAAAATCACAAAACTTTTCACGCCAGAGCCTGTTTAACCAACCCACACCTTTCTATAACAAGGACTCGACTTTTATTTCTACCGCGGTAAAAACCTTCAACCACCTATCAGATAATGAGAACTTAAGGAGTCCAACAAACTCACGGAAAGACAATTTTCCCTCTCGGGCAGCTGAACCACGATGCCAGGGATTCACTACGTATAACCTCCTTTCTCCATACCGATGCTTCGCTGTGTTTACAACTTTCAAGGACAACTGGCAGTACGTGCTAGGTCGTCAGCCAGAGAAAACGCAGTGACGCCATTCGTTCGCTACGCACATTATTTTTAGAGAAGCGTTTTTCAACCGAAGCTGCTACTGCTGCTTGCTGTTCGGTGGTAAAAAAAAAATGTAAACTGGTTTTCAGGAAACAATGGCTGGATCAACAATCAGTTTGTTTGTTTTGATCACGTTTTTTTTTTAAAGTAAGAGTGGAATGTTGAATTCTAAGGTTAGCATGTGTACCGTTTCTTTTGAAATACGTGTTCAGAGGCACGTTCGCCTTAATTGCCTGGAGAAGATTTTGAGGTTTTTTCTTTGTGGTTAGATAGTTTAAAAATGATGTAACTATGTTTCAAGAATTCAAATGACATCCGATTGCATTGCTACGTAATTGAAGCGTCTTAATGCAGTAGTTTAGTATAATGTATAGTAGGAAAAAAAGTCTTATAATGGGTGATTAATAACATGTGATGTAACAATGCTTCAAGGTTTTAAATATCACTTAGATGCAGTTTAATAAAATTGCAACATTTCAGTTGGATGTATTTTTTTTTATCATTTTCACAGATTGATGTGATTATGAAAAGTAAACTTAGCACATACGTTTCTTTTTTTTTCTGTTCCTTTTGGTCGTTATTTCAACCGATCCGTTATTTTTACACTGAAGAAGATTTATCACACCTAGCTTTTAAGAACAAGCCCCAAATAGATAGCTCTCCATAAAGTGTTATCTGTCTGCTATAAAATACCTGTAAATAAAATTTTCCCTTTTTGTCCCTCTTTATTAGAAATAAGAGAGAATTATTTCATCACCTTGATATCGTGGTATAAATAGCAGTGAAAAATATCATTTTTCACTTCTGAAAAGGTAAATGAAGATATGGAGAGTTAAGTGACTTTTTTTTACCATTCACATTAAACGAACTAAACAATCAAGAAACCTGCATTCTTAAGAAATATAATTTTAAATGGACAAACCTAAACTAAATATTCTTACGTCAAACAACAAAATGTCAAGCTTGTACTTTTTTACTTAAAAAAATCAAATGGTTATATAAAATCATTTTCGGAAAAAAAGTAAGGTATATCGAACAAAAAATAACCTCGAATATATAGGAACTTTAAAGATATCAACATGAACTTAAAGACTCCCTTCATAAAAAGATAGATACAAGGCAACGCGTCAACAAAAAAAGGCAAATTTTAATTATGACAAATCACAAATTTATTATTAAATTTTTTATATCAGCAATAAAAGTAAAAAGAAAACTTTTTGACTAAAACAATGACCTAAGCGACGTACCACAAAAAATTGTAACCACTACAAAAAATAAAATAATCAAAAGTTAACTTATTAAAAGTATAATTAGATTCTTTTTTTTCTTGGTAATATTAAACGAGAAAGATGACGAGGTATTAAATATAATAACTTAATGCAACATGATATAAATTTGCCTCTTTCCCACAAAGACTAATTGCTTCATGAAAAATGTTAGAAGAATGTCCTTATGTCACTGTATATTCCTAAGAGTTTTTAAAATTAACAGATACATTGTAAATATACAGAAAGTTACAATAGGTTTGTTTATAAAAAAAATTTTAAGTCAATTCCTACTTAGATCAACAAAGAAAATTTTTATTTTCGCTGCTTTTTATTGAATAGTTACCATTAATATAAATATGTATATACATATGACAGAATCACAACATTAAGTGGCAATTAATTTTTATTCTTTATCATTAAAGTATCGTATTGTCATCCAAAACAATTGTGTATATAAAGTTTCAGTTCAACTGAATGCTTTAAAACGTGAGAAAAAAACCTTTTCAAGTTTTGACACAAGTCGCCAAAAATGATGCCAACGAGGTTGTATTTGTAATTCTTTAAATAATAAGTTTTAATCAATTAATTTTTATCAATTATAATTAAATGATTGTATTTTCATCCAAAATAATCATGTATATAAAATTTCAGCTCATTTGAACCCTTTAAAATGTACTTTATTAACGATTGAAAATTCCACCAAGATAAATAAATAAATAAATAGAGATTGTGAGCTAATAGTAAGAATTGAAAAAAGAAGCTACACTTCAACACATTGAACTTTTCTTTGTTTAAAATAGTATAAGATTTATATTAAGTAGACATTTAAGAAAATAGACAATAAAAATAAAGATCAACAGTTGTATACTTAGAATGGGCACTAATTTTTAAATATTTTTCTTCTTTTTCTTTAGAATATTCATAACAAAAAAATTAAAAGTAACAGCAATTAATCTTCAGAACAATCCTAAAACGGATTGAATGATGATTAATAGGTCTTTTTATGGGTGATGAAAGCATAAAATTTAACCGTCTGTAAAACAATGGTTGCTAAGACAACGAGTTGGCTACAACTTTTAGTGTCTCTCAATCCTTATATAAAAATAATCGTAATCAATACGTTATATTTCTCGTCCAACAATATAACAGAAATTATATTAGAATTGTACACACACACAGTATTTTAAAAAGGAATAAAATTTTATAAATTTTTATAAATGTAAATAAATACAATTCAAGAGATATCTCAACTTCACAAAAGTTTATGAGACAAGTGAAAATAAAATCAACATATGCAGATTTTGGAAAGTCCTCAAATGTAGAGAAATATGCATTTTAGTGCTTTAAACAATGCTTTAAACCAGCGATACTTAACCTGCGGCCCACCGAGCCTTTTTAAGTGGCCCAGTCATGGCCCATTGCTCTGAGAAATTTACTTATTTAAGAACATTGTATTAAAAATTTGTCGGGAAATTCTTTGTCAAGAAATCCAAAATATCAATTTTGCTTTTTGCTGTCAGTGTCATAAGGTAAGAATTGATATTCTTTTTCCATTTGGAACGGTTACGATTAGTGATAACAGGCAACAGTGTGTGACGAATCTATACGGAACTTTATCACTAACCTTCTGAACCGACCTTTTTAGGGAAATTTAATTCCCTACCTATTTCCAATCAACTCCAAAAAGCGGACAGGATTCCTTGTTATGTAGATTAGATTCAATATTTAAGTCAAACGAAATAGTAAAGTTAGAGCAGTAGGAGATAGATATTGAAACATAGAGTTATAGTGAATTTGAATTGAAATATTATTGTTGGAGATAATTTAATCTCATGAAGAATTGAGATTCCGAGTGGTAAATATAAAATTGTATTTAAAGTCTCATTAAAATTTTAAGAGTGAGATTAAAGTTATATGTTCAATAAGAACATTATTAAATATAATTCTGGGATCTCTTATCGTGGTAATTTCTGCGTGATCGTTATTTAATAAATTAATTAATTGGATAATTAATTAATTAAGTTAATTTAAAGGATATTACCTTTAAAACCTCATAATATTAGAAGTAACTGTTAATAAGTTTATTTGATTCTATTTGGGAAAAATAACCAAATAAAGAAAGTTATTTATAAAAATAGCTACTGGTTCTTTTATGACTCATAATTATTCTAGTTCTCAAAGTGAGGTCCCAAGAGACCTTCACAAGTGTAGTAGCGACAATTTTATAGGTGGAACTAATTTTTAACTATCTTTCATATCTTGCACAAGCGAAAAATATTCCAAAAAAATAAATCGTTTCAAGACTATTGGGAGGTAGACTATTTTGTAGTGAAAAACAAACATGGATCAGTAATTGTTTGATTTGTCACGAAAGTGCTGTATTTAAAAAATACCAATAAACAGGAATCATTCAATGTCACTTTTCCTCGAAGATCTCTTTCAAGAGGTGATAAGTAGGCTTTCTTGAATAATCTTTGCAACAGGAGCAAAGTGTTTTGTCAGTAGTAATATCTCATCGGTAATAATATAACAAAGACACCTTATGTTGTTATATTATTGGTAATCATAGGAAACTATTTACTGAAGCAGAAATAGAGAAGTGTTTCTTAAATGCTTCTAATTTAGTGTTAGTGACACAAACAAAAAAAATATTAAAAAAATAATAATTAAAAAAAGCAAAACAGGAGTTATAATATTCTAATAAATTTTCCACATTTTAAATTTTCAATGTTATCTTGGTCTTGAAGCGTTTCTGAACCCCCTCCCCTCCCCAGCTTCCCCCATTTCTCCTCATGTTGTGGCCCGCGCGAAATAGCTGACATATGTATGCGTCCCAGCAGAAAAAAAGGTTAAGTAACCATGCTTTAAACAGATGCAGAATATAATTACACGGAATTTCTAAGGCATGTGTGAGTGAGGGGGTGTAAGTTTATTATGCCGTACCACCTAGTAACACGAGGGCTATTGGCGACTAACTTTTTATTTTTGAGCCTCAGTCAAGTGACGAGTATGGCACCTAAGTTGACATACCCCTCTCCAAACTAACACACAACGCCAATTTTTGAAATATATATCTTAGAACCCATGTATTACAACAGAGGGGAGAAATTTTAGGAAAAAAACGCCGCTAATTGTTGCAATGGGTTGTAACTCTGAAAATACTGTGAATTTTTTTAAAAAATAGTTCAGACTCTCTGGAGAAATCTTTACTTTATATTAGCAAAATATTATTATTTTAGAAGCATTTTTATAAAAGGATAACATTTTGAAAAAAGGTAATTCTAAGTTTATTTTTTGCCAAAATATTGTATTTAAATACATTTTTTTTTCAAAATGTCCTTAAAATAATTTTATACGTGTATTCTAATCTAAGTGACATTAGATATCATGAAAATTATCCATTTATAAGCTTTTTAAAATCACGGTTCCGAACGTAGTCGGATACCTTAACTTAGAACCACATTAAACAGTTCAAAGGAATCTGGGCCCGCGTATAAACGATTTAACATTTACTCCAAAACCAGACAAAACATCTTTTTTACCCAATGAAGGTGAAAACAAGCAAGGACGGAACTGAAAGTACGTAATCAACAGCATCTAAAAAAAGAGAGGGGGCAGACCGCGCGGCGACTGTTCAGTACAAAGAAAAAGAAACGAAACGAGAAAAGCAAGCAAAGAAAACATCAGGCCTTATGTGGTGGCACTGTTCCCTTTGAAGCGTCCGATACCCACAGCCAAGGCTACAAGAAAAACCGGAGAACAAAGAGGCGATGAAACGCGCGAACAAACCCGACATCGACCCTTCAAGGTTAAGAAGTAGATGCAACGTCTCACAAATTCGTCCACAGGTCAATTACGAAAATGGAAGACACTGTCAATCGTAGAAAAAGACCAGTTGACGCAATACAGTAGGTGCAAGAGAAATCACGGTTGGGTAACGGTGTAAACAAAACTTAATGTTGTCTTGTTTTTCACTGATGAAATGATGCAACAGTGATGCAATGCTTCCTAGAGATACATTTGATACAAAAATGGATATTTTGTATATCTAAGACTCTTAGATGATAAAAAGATTCAAACACGTACATAAAAGACATAATGAGATTCAATTTTGTTAAATAGATAAAAAAAATCAAATCCATTAGCAGTTCATTAGAATAATGGAATTCTCTCGTGAATATATTATTTCATTAATTTCGAGAGTAAACAATTTAGGAAGATCTGGATATGACGCAAGCTGATTTATTTCTCTATTTAGGAAAATTAATTTATAGAATTAGTTCAGATTATATATTAAATGATTTTAAAACACATACTGAACCCTAAAGCATCTGGGAAACGACAAGAATAAAATAAAAGCTACACACAGTCTTTCAACAGGAGTATTGCATCCACAGTCTGTTTGTTATGCATTTGCTTTAAAAACCCAAGAAAGAATATAAAATATTATCTTAGCAAAATGCAAAGGGAATGATAATATTTTTATAATGGTATAACACATTTCTTATTTGTATTATTCCACACAAGTGTTAATTCTCACGGATGTTTTTTCTCTTAATTTATTTTTGTTTCAATTATCACGTGAGGTTTGCTTTTTATAAATAGTATTTATGAGCTGAATGTAATATGAAATCTCTAAGTGTGATTGCATTAAAAATGAAGCTTATGAAATATGAAAATAGACCCCCATTCTTAAAAGTGAGCAGATGCGCCTTTTTCTTTCTTTCAGCCTATTTCAAGATTTTGTCTTGTGATTGGAGTTGTATCATTGACCTGTTGTTGACACTTACTCTTCTTCTGACAAATACATAATTCAACGTAAAAAAATATTTGGAAAAAATTTCATAATGATATGAATAACTTAAATCCACACTCATTAAGTTACTATTTATGAGATTATTTTCATAAGTAAAACCAGTGGCGTAACTTATACCCTCGCATTTTTGGGGGGCAGGTTTCTGAGGGCCCAAAGCTTGACTGACGCCAAACACGCACCCTTTGTAAGATTCGGCATGGGGCCCAAGTCTTACTTTGCGAGGGGCCCTAATAGACTTCATTACGCCCCTGAGTAAAACAAATTATATTACATTATAAGCAGTAGAACAAACCAGTAGATTCCCAGAATGAAAATATTCATTTTTTATACATATTTACATAAAATGTATAAAAGGCAAAATTACAAAGTCATTTTACGTATAAAAAGGCACAATTACTTTCATGAAGAACATATCCTTTTCGAAGTTTATACACAAAATGGTAAAAATAACTGTAACCATCAATTAAAATAAACAGAAAAAGCACCCCGTTTCATATCATAGAATTATGTAAACAATGCCTACATTTAAGATCAAGTTAATTCTTGTTTTCTTTCATATTTATCACATATTTAAATCATTAAAGTAAGTTGATATGGAAAATTAACTTGTTTTCAGTATTAGCAAATTTATATTTTTTCCATGTCTAACAACCTTTTTTGCATATATATATATATATATATATATATATATATATATATATATTAAAGTGCAACAGAAACATATAATTTTTTTAAAAAATCAAACAAAAAAGATTAAAATATCACGTAATTCAGGAACCCAAAGACTATTACTTATGCAAAAATATTTAAAGCTACAACTCACCTGCAGATAAATTGAAAACAAAGGATGCAAAACTATATACTCAGTGCTGAAATCGCTAAATGCGAATTAAATACAGAAAAAGAAACCCGACGTTCCACGTGCAAACAAAGGATCCTCACGGTAGCAATTTCGAACACTTTCTCTCCACTTGGGGTGCTTTCGAATCACGCTGTGAGACGATTACAAACGATCTTTCATCCTTTTCCTAACGCTCTCGAATGTTTTTTTCGAAGCCCGCCAAGACACAGTGCATAAATCCCCCTGGAGCATGCGCAGTGATATCTCGCTTGTCAACTCGGGTACGGGGAAAAAACAGGGAAGAAATTTTCATTCAGAGAACGTTTTTCCAATGGAAGCGAGCACGCTTAGGGGAATATGCGGAAATTTAAATGTGTCGTTCGCAATCGACTTGAAATTAAATATTATCGTTTTTATTGAATGAATAAAGTACTTTTGGTCTGTTTTGCACTGGATAAAAGACATACGGATTTGCTGGTATTAAAAATATTAATACATTTTCAAAATCAAATTGTTTTTTTTTTATTGTTTGTGTGAAACAACATAGTTAGGGAATTTTACTTTCTACTAAAGGCCTTTTTTTTTTTGCTTATTATAAATTTTTAAAAATATGCTTTTATAAATGTAACAACTGTACAACAGAATTTTAAAAATTTAGATATTAAAAAACATAGAAAAATTATTATGCAATGGAATTTAAATTTCATGTTTTGAATACTTTGACTATCTGTATTCGACATAAGGATTATGAAAAAGCACATAAATGAATAGTTTTTAGATATTTAGTGTTGGATGAATTAGAAAATACATGTTAAACTCTTTTACGAATATTATTACAAGTAAAAACAGCGAAAATGCATTTTCTTGGCAAAAAATGAAGAACGACATGTTTTCAAAACATTCTCCTTTTATGAAAAATGCTTTTATAATAAAAAATATTTGGCTCATATATAGCTGGGACTTTAGTACCGGGGTTCAACTAAATTTTGTGAAATAAATTATTTAGAAGTGGATTTATATCAATATTTTATAACATTAGAGTTGAGAAATTTCAACACCAAAAAAAACCCGTTATTATTTCAATTGTTTGTAACTCTAAAAAGAATGTGAAGTTTTCAAATCTTTTAGTTCAACTCCGGTATAGAAGTCCTAGCTATATATAGGCTAAGTATTATTATTTTTATTATAGAAGAATTTTTCTTAAAAAGAAAATGTTTATAAAATATATCATTCTTTCATTACTTTTTCCCGAAAAATTTTATTTACATATTTTATTTAAGAATACTCTTAAAAACAATTGTATATGTATATTCTAATTCAACTGGCATTAAACATCAAAAAATTATTCATTTATACGCTTATTCTCCGAACGGTAATACCTTAAAATAAATATACATTTCTTCTATACATAAAATATTATAATTAGTTTGTTTTAATCGAACAGGTGAATACAGGAACATATATCGTTAAAATAACGATGAAAAATAAGTTGTAAATGTATGGACTACAATGTGCTATGATAATGGAAACACCATCAACAATAAAAAGACACTTCGATATGTTACACACCATCTCGATAATTATTTCCGTTCGTTGTTTTTTAAGCAATACATAGAAAATATCATGCAACCAACATATTCCCTAATGAGAAAGGAGAAGACAAAAAAAATAATAATAAATGATAAATAGAGGGGGAAAGGAGGATAATATCTGTATAAGAATAAACAAGCGCCTATATGACCTTGATGTCTAGGACAGTTTTACGACCAGATGTTATAAATCAGTCTTAATTATTACACTAATCCTGTAGAAAGACATAATTTAAATAATACAATTAAACTGGAAATGCACCAAAAACATATAAAATAGTCGTTTATATGTATTTATATAATGTAGTATAAATTAATCACAAACAGCTGTGCAACATTCTGAAGAATAAAACCAATGAAACAACGAACAAGGTTTAGGAATTTATCGTTACATAAGGTTATATAAATACGTAAAAAATACATTAGTTAAGATTATTATTTAATCTCATAGTAAACTATTGCAAAATATAGAGTAGGATTAACAATAGCATTGAATCCATGTATTGCATTAGAAATCGACAGAACTGGAAAAGGAAACCTTGTAATTGGTTCCAATAATTCATTAGGTATAATTTATAATTAAAAATCTTAACATAAAAATAGAATCTAATGAAACAAAATTTTAATTCCATTCAAGTTTTAAGATTTTTTTCGAAGAATTCTATTATTTCTTTGTAACTAGTCTAAATATGTATAATTTTAGGGTGGTATATTTTTTAACTAATTATTTAATCAAGAACTTAATATATGCACAATAATAATATTTTTAATTGAGTTACTTTTTTAATAACATAATAATTAATACAATAAATAACGAATTACTTATTTTGATTACAGTCACCGTAATGCAATTTTGTATTTTAATTTCAATAAATTTTTTAATTACTGTAGAACTATTGTTCGTTTTCCACAGAAGGGATTAACTAATTCCAATCTGAATATTAAGGGTCGATAAATAAGTACCGAGCTTGCTTGGGAACTAAATACAGGGTTTCGCGTCAGACTGAACAATTGACCAGAACATCCGCTCATGCACCTCAGTGTCCAAGGTCATGAAAACTGAGATGGGTATACAGAGGGTCTTGGCCCTCCTTGAGCTGTTGAACCACTGAGTTAAGTTTTTTTTTTTTTAGTTAACAATGGGCTCAACTCATGACGTCACATGATAAAGACAAACACGTGTTCTCCATTGAATTCAAAACAAAGATTAAACTAAATGTACTTGTTGTTCTATTTGTAAAACTTAGATAAAATTTCAAATTTCCTATTTAAATGTCAGGGGGAAAAACTTTCTTCAAAAGATTTTTTAAAATAAAAAAAAATCGTATTTTATGCTTATACTTTTAAATTAATGCATTTTGTATACATATGTACTTTTTCAGAGCAAGTTTCTGCAAAGAGCAAAACTTGGCAGCACCGAAATGCGTGAACTGATTAACTGGAAACACAAGATAGTTTTTATCGTATGACTATGACGTCACAGGAGTATTTGAATTGATTGGCTAGAATCACGTGGCTATCACTATCATGTGACTATGACATCACATGAATTAAGCCCATTTGATATGATTTTATAATCTACGTCACACTTTGAAGCAACATGAAAGCTATTGGCGACCAACCTCACAATTTTTAACAACGGTCAAGTGACGAGGGGACACTAGAGGTGGTATTCCTGTCCCCTAACACCACGCCAACGGGAAGACTTTGAGCCTTGAAAGATTTAACGTGCATCAACACCTCGTGGCACTCGACTCGACACGGCGTCTATTACAACCTTATGAGATAATACAATTAAAGGTATTCAGACACGTTCGGTAGGTATTTTTGTAAGAAGGAGGGAAGAATCGATATTAGGTTGGGGGAAAGAAATCCATTATTTTTGCATGAAATTCAAGGCTATAAAATGTACCAAATTTTCTCTTTGTTGACTTCCTTTTTTAACACCCTGTAACTCACAACTGAATGGACCAATAAAAAAACAGCAAAATAATTTTTTAGTGTGAAATGTCACCTTGACAATGAGAATAAATTTGAAATTGTTATTCAAATTTACTTCACGAGATATCGACACTACAGCAATCTACCGAAAAAATAATGGTAAACTTTTTCCCCAACCTAATATTTGCCCAGATCTTGATTAAATATTACATAAATATCCTTTAAAAATATATACAAACAAAGTTAAATTTTGAGCCAGTATACAGTAAAGAACTAGCACATTTCAGAAATTTTTTTTGTAAAGATTACCTCATTATACTAATTTTTAAGATTATGTACACATTCAAGATCCTAATTTAGGATTTTAATGAATACAAATGTATTACCAATCGAAATACATTAAATTTTTTCTTTTATAATACATTAAAAGACTTTAGTTTTTTTAATGTATTATAAAAGAAAAACGTATTTTCTTCCCTCCCGATAAAACATATTTTTTAAAAAATTTTAGTTTTAAATTTAGGTATTTATACGTATAACGTTGGCAATATGCATACAGTTAGACCTCTTTACGACCCTCTCTGTTTTGTGAACTTTTTCCTGGAACTAAGAATAGGAGAGATTATTGTAAGATGAATCTCTATTTATCGTATTTTTCACACAACGAAATTTTTTTCGGGATTTGGCGACTTCATTAAATAGAGGTCCAATTGTATTATGAACAATGATATCTTTGTTCTAAATTAAATCGCAGATTGAGATTCAAGAGTTGTGATGTTCCTCCCTTAGGGAGAACATCTCTCGGAGTATCAGCGTGAGCTAGAGGCGTAGGATTAACGAAAGAACTAGAATCAAACATTATCTTAATATGACTTTATTAAGATATTCAACTTAAACCATTAACAAATTAAATTATAATAATTAATATGAGAGAATCTACGATGACAAAATACGCAACACACACAATATATATGTGGCATGCAGCCAAAAGCAAAACACAGTCTTCGCGCGCAGGCGCAGCTAATGAGAACTGAAACTGTGGAAACTTTTGAACTAGTAAAAGTAGAACCAAAACTTTTAAGAGAGGAGAAGGGAGAACGAGAGAGGTGCGCGAGCAGGCGTTACCTTCTGCATATCACTGTCAAACTTATCTACCTTTTTAATTAATTTTTATTAAGTTTTAAAATAAAATAGAAGAAAGACAAACGTCTTGGACCCCTTGTTGTCTCCCACATATATATTTACTTAATAAGACTTAATCTTATTCAGACCACTATCAATAACTGAACCGCCTAATCACTGATTCTAATATTAAATAGCCAATCCTACCTTATTACAGCTTGGAGAATCAACCAGTATTGACGTAAGCTCAATCTTTTCTTTACTTGTATGCACTGGTGTGCAACTTGAATTAAATATATATATTCGATCACTTATAACTTCTAATCACAGTCACGTAAAGCACATTCAGACTTGAACCACGATTCCTCCATTGGACATCAACTACCACAAACTAACATCAATTGTCATACATTACCCTACATTGCCATCTAGTTTACTCTAAGTTCCGATATTTAAAAGCTTGTTCATTTGCATCTTTCATTCACACTTCACTTCTTGGATTTGGTTGGAAAAGAGTTGCCATTAATTCTGGCCCAAAGAACCCAAAGGACATGTTAAAGAAAAGACGCGTGAGCCCATCACAAAGTCATCTGAAAGTTATATTTCTGTTTTGGCCTGTAGAATCAGTTATGTAATGTTCTATGTACTGCGCACACAAAAATTTTCAAGGGAGAGGTCGAAAGTTCACCATTTTGGTATCATACTCCAATACGTCACCCAATATATTCTTTTTGATTTTGTCGATTTTCGGGAACAAAAACAATACAAAATTAATTATTGAATAAATAATTAGCATTAATTAATAAAATTAATTATTAATAAAAAATACATGATTAAATTTTACGTAATATATACACAGTATTATAACCAATCGAAAAAAAATCAAGGGCTATGGGGGGTGTCCGAACTCCTAGGACACCCCCCTCCTTGTGTGCGCCACTGGTACTGTGTATATGTCTTCTGTGACGTTTAAGGAAATAAACAAAAATGTGTAAAAAGGCGGACTGGATTATTCGATAACACATTACAATTTAAATATTCATTATATATATAATGAATATAATCGCCTAACTGGCTATTGGAATTAAGGATTTAGAAAAGATAATAACCTGTAGCTAAGAAACAACAGCGTAAAAAAGACTCAGTAATAACAATTATAGTCTCTTGAAGAAAGAGAAATACTGACTAAAACTCATAATTAGTAAATAATTCATACATTTTCAACATTTTGATTTTGAAGAAATAAAGCAATTTTGCAGAATACACAACTAAATATTTCAATAAGCATATCTATACCTCCTCTAAGACCGAGTCAATATCTTAAAATAAAATCTCTGGAAAATAAATGTGTATGAGGAGTACTCCTAATATATTGTTCATCACAATTACGAATCATTTCGAATTTTCTCAACAATTCGTGACAAATCTGAGATTTCACTTCTCTCTTTCCATGCGTGTCAACCAAATCAATAATTTGGCACACACGCACAAAGAGAAAAAAAAGGAGTAGTAAAAAAAGAACTCCCGACACGATATGAACGAGCGATCGAATTATGTAACCGCCCTGTTTGACAACAAACTTCTGATTTCAAGAACAAGTACCTTAGCTTTTTTTAAAGCGTACAATCCTAAACAACCATTTAGTGTCTTTTGTATGTTAATGAAAACTTCTTAAATAATTCTTAATAATATGCAGGTTACATGAAAAATATTCGATACATAATTCATGAGTTTAAAGATATATTTAAATCTATGCCGAATTAACAATGCGTAGAACAATTATATTTTTCTTCCTCTCCTTATTATATAAGCATTGTTTTTTTTTACTTTAAGCACTGATGCTGTTGAAAAATTTCTAAAATTATATAATCAAAGTCATTAGAAAACGAATCTACTCATTAAATACTAGAGTTACCTAAGCAAATATCACATGTTTAGAAATTTTATGTCACATTTGCTCACACAGACACGAGCTTCATTCTTTGTTGTTGCCAATAATCAGGAGTAATATAACTACACAATACAATCTTTTAATTAAAAATTACACATTAGAGTCTGTGTTATGTTTAATTGGTCTTTTTTCCCTTTAGTTTTTTTTTTAAGTTTCGTTCGAAAATGTTATAGACATCTTAATTCTTTTAATTTTTAATATTTTACATTTACGGTTTATAGCGTGGTAATTTATATTATTACATGGGTTTCATTTATTGTGTGTTTCTCAAAATGTAGCAGGTAATTTTGCTTCTAAGTATTTTTATCATATTTTTATTAATCATCAAATCATATTTTTAATTAATGAATCTTTCGAAAATACAGGTAGAACCTAATATAAAAATTTAAATGAAATAAAATTGAAATATATATAAATACTACTTTTTAAATATATTAGACCATAAATTTAAAGAACAGTCCACATAAGAATATAAAAACACGATAATAAATACTACAAGTCATGGTAGTTCTGTTTTTATCATTTCTTTTAATATTAGTTTATTTATCACATGTTTTTAATTAATATATTACTAGTTTATCATTAATTATTCATTTTATATATGTTTTAGTTACTTTAAAGAAGTTTCAGATGGCTGGCATAAATATTCAACAATCTTCCACCATTTTGAAGTAAAATACTGAATTGAAAAAACGTCATTACAAACTTTTTAAACCATCGAGATACAGAGTGATAATTATTCTGAAACCTTCATGAGCATTCCCAATCAGGTCATGGATTTCAGTCATAGAAATTTACGACTTTTAATGTGTTGACACCTACCTATATAGATATTTATAGCTTGTCATATGAATTGAGAATAGTAAATTTATCCGTATAATAGCATATTTTACTACAAAATAAATATTTAAGCTAAGTCTTGAGATTATTCTGTTACAGAATTAAGTAAAATTTCTGTTGTCGTTGAAATATGAAGTTATTTCTGAAAAATAAGTTATACCCTAAATGATTCATTACTAAAGTTGAAATGTTCTATTGCATTTATATCACAAAAAGTTTCTTAATATAATCCTTCAAAAAACCGACTACGTTCGGAACCGTGATTTTGCAAAAGCTTATAAATGAATAATATTTATGATATTTAGTGTCACTTAGATTAGAAAATGCGTATAAAATTGTTTTCAGAATAGTATTAAAATAAAAAATTATTTAAGTACAACATTTTGACAAAAAATGAGCATAGAATGATCCATTTTCAAAGTATTCTCCTTTTGTGAAAAATGCTTCTATTACAATAATATTTTACCTGCATATAGCTCAGACCTCTGTACAGAGGCTCAACTAGAATTTTTGAAATATATAACTTAGAAGTGGGTTTATCCATGCGTTACGACAAAAGAGAGGAGAAATTTTAAGGAAAAAACGCCTATAATTTCTTCAATTGGTTGTAACTCTGAAAATAATGTGAATTTTTCAAAAATCATAGTTGAGTCTCTGTATAGAGGTCTGAGATATATACAGGCAAAATATTATTATAATAGAAGCATTTTGAAAAAAAAAGTTATTCTAAGTTAATTTTTTTAGCCGAAATATTGTATTTAAATAACTTTTTTTGTCAAAATGTACTTAAAACAATTTTATACATGTATTCTAATCTAAGTGACACTAAATATCATGATAATTATACATTTATGCGCCTTTTTAAAATCACGGTTACGAACTACTTTAAGATAAAAACTGATTACATGTATTTGATAATGAGAGAAAATGTTCAACTGTCGTAGTTTGTTATTTAACAGACATGTATGTCTTCATGCAAGTTAATTTCATGAGGTATTTCGGAAATTTCAAAAATAAAAAGGCAATGATTATTTACAGAAGGAAAAAAGATTTCTTTCGAAGAGAAAAAAGGATAAAGATAAAAATTTTACTTCTATGAAGAACTGAAACATCCATCATCAACACTAAAGATTATAAAGGGTGTTTTTTTAGAGGTATAGAACTTTAAATTGCAATAAAACAACGATGTATTATTCGATTGACATGAATTTTTTTATTCGAAAGATAATCTTGTGGCATTACATTTTAAATATGATTTCTGGCATAGGACTGCCACGGCTGGCTCGGATGTAGTCCAATCTGGACATCCAATTTTCGATGACTTTTTCCAACATTTGTGGCCGTATATCGGCAATAACACGGCGAATGTTGTCTTCCAAATGGTCAAGCGTTTGTGGCTTATCCGCATAGACCAATGACTTTACGTAGCCCCACAGAAAATAGTCTAGCGGTGTTAAATCACAAGATCTTGGAGGCCAATTCACAGGTCCAAAACGTGAAATTAGGCGGTCACCAAACGTGTCTTTCAATAAATCGATTGTGGCACGAGCTGTGTGACATGTTGTGCCGTCTTGTTGGAACCACAGCTCCTGGACATCATGATTGTTCAATTCAGGAATGAAAAGTTAGTAATCATGGCTCTATACCGATCACCATTGACTGTAACGTTGTGGCCTTCATCGATTTTGAAGAAGGATTCCACCAGCCCATAAAGCGCACCAAACAGTCAGTTTTTCTGGATGTAACGGTGTTTCGACATACACTTGTGGATTAGCTTCACTCCCAATGCGGCAGTTTTGTTTGTTGACGTAGCCATTCAACCAGAAGTGCGCTTCATCGCTAAACAAAATTCGCTTATGAAAATCGGGAACAACGGCAATCTCGTTTTGGGCCCATTCGACGAATCTACGCCTTGCTTGATCATATTTAAAATGTAATGCCCCAAGATTATCTTTCGAATAAAAAAAATTCATGTCAATCGAATAATACGTCGTTGTTTTATTGCAATTTAAATTTCTATACCTCTAAAAAAACACCCGATATATTTCTACAGTTAGATAATGAAATACTATAGGATTCATTTACTGTCGAGAATGCTTCTAATAAAAAGTTGTATAAGCGAATTTTTTAAAAAAAAAATCAACAAACTATTAAAACTCAAATTAACTCAATTATCAAGAATCCAATTAATAAAATTGCAGTGAGTGAGTGAGCGTTTATTAACGTCGTCCTATAAAGCAACACAAGGGCTACTAGTGACGGACCTCGTTATTTTAAACCTCAGTTAAGTGATGAGGACGATACCTGAGTTGGCACCCCTCTCCAAACAACCATTACACGCCAACGGAAGGACTTTGAGCCACATCATATTTACCGTGCCCCAACTCCTTCTACACATCGAATTTGCAGTGGCACTGAGGTTCGAACTTATGACACACAAGTCACGAGATCATGACCATAACCTAGATTACAACAGCTACACAAATAGAATTGCAAGTAATATTATTAAACTCTGCAACGTTTATTCCGAAGGCCACGGTGGCCAGTGGTAATGGTCACGAACTCGTGGGTGGAGTGTAGCGAGATCCAGTCTTTGTGCCATTGGAGACCCGCCATGTAGAGAAGCTGGTGCACGTTTAATCTGTCCAGGCTCAGAGTCCTCCCATTGAGTTTCGGTAACGAGCTGTTGGCCTTGGCAGGAATGTTTATTTGATCCGCCAACCTACCGATTCGCAGCTACGCCGTGCATGCCTTAGACGACTGAGACGAAAGAAATCCCTATTCGGGTCGTTAGAGCCCCGTCGTTCAGGGCTTTTATTCCTGCCCTTTGTTGTTTGCGACTTGCAAAAAGAGGCGCCGTTGAAGTTTGAAGCCAATAACCCTCGCGTCACTTTATACTGTGACGTTATTAAACACACGCTCACTCACTCGCAACACACATACGACACATTTATTCCTGAAAATTACTAAAATATATTTCTAAATCTTGAATAATAATGAAAATTTTCCTTGTATGTATTAATACTAGTTTCAAACTCAACCCAACACGAAGCACGCTATTTTCTATACGCTTAAATAACCTCGACACCATTGATTTATGAACTCCAACACACCACACATCATTTTGAACACACATAAAACATGCCCACCTCCCTTAATAACTTACAGCTTCAGTTATAACTCTGCCTGCAGGACAGCTAACTGATGAAGTCCAAATAAACCTATAAACTTATTAAGCAAGACTGGAATAAGCTATTTTTTATCCTCTAATTGGTGATATCAGACGGGGCCAGTAGACGCCCATCCTATAATGTGTGGTTCCTGGTTGTCTTCAGACTGCGTTTCCTGTCACAGAGGTTTCAAATAAAAACGCACGGAACGTTTCTGTTGATGCACCAGAACTTATCGATACTCGGAATCGAGAACCATTTTCGTAGATAAGGAAATGGACGAAATCAAAACAACAACGAAAAAAAAGAGATTTTGATCTATCAGATTCGTGAAAGAGTGATTGATTTCCGATCAGACGGGGTTTCAGGATCAATATGTTGTTGCAGATGGACACATCTTGAATATGACATCCGTAACGAAAGTTTTGACATTTAGCATTAAACAAGATGATGAGATTGGTTAAGGACGTGTGTTATCTGTTATGCGAGACAAGAGCGGAAAAAAACATGTTTAAATAATCGGAGAAAAATACACACATTATAAAGCTCTTTTTTTACCCCTTTATTTCTGAAACAAAATGGGGTTTTCTCTTAGAAACTTCGGTAACATTCTCTGAAAACATGTTTTAACCCCCTTTCCATGTAAAGTTTTATTAACATGTCAATACATATCACAATTTAAATCCTTTTCGAAGACCGGTCAACAAAACCCCCATTTCATTGCGTCTCATTCAATGATTGTATCATTTTTCGAACACGCTCTGCTATACTTAGATTATTCTAAAACCTAAAAATACTATGTCTAGTACAATGTTTTTCAATCGCGGGTGCGTGGACCGGTGCACTGGACTAAATTCGCGCGCGTGACGTCATAATCACATAACTTCTTCCAGCCAATCAGTTCATAAATTTGTCACAGTCATATAATAAATACAATTACGTGTTTCAAGCTAATCATTTCATGCGCTTCGCTGTAGCCAACTTTTGCTTTTTGCAAATACTTTTAGAAAGGATATAATAGGTAAATGAAATACACTTGATGAGAGAAAAAAATACACGTATAGTAAAAACATTTTTTTTTTAATTTTGAAAAACTGTTTGAAGAATTTTAATATTTGGAGCATCTTTACTAAAAAAATCAAATTTAAAAATTTATCCAAATTTTACAAATAGAACAAGTCTAACGTCGATTTTGAATTTAATAGGGAACACGTGATTGTATTGATCATGTGATCATCATGAAATTTAACCCCTCGCTGGAGTCCCATAATTTTGTACCTGCAAAGATTATGCCAATAGTTAAAAGTAATAAACTTAAAGGTCCAACATACAACACCAAAACAGTTTACCGGTTTTCAGAATTAATTGGGCAAATACTATTCTAGTAGATAGGAAGTAAAAAGTAAATTAATAACAATGTGAATAATAAATTAAATGCGGGTTCAAATGCAGAAGATTCCAATTCTCACATTGAATAATATACAAATAGTGCACTATATAGAGTAAAACAAATAGGGTCAGATGGGGGAAAGTGGGCCCATGGGGTAAAGTGTGGGTGTAATGAAAAATACCTGTTTTCTCTCTTTTTAAATAAAGATATTACGTTAATTCTTTTTAAGAGACATATACTGAGATTATAGTAAATAATTTCATTTTAGTTTCTGAAGTTTGCAACAAATTTGATGTTTTATTAAGTTTCTTGATATGCTGTTTGAAAATGGTTTATTAGTTTAGGCTGTTCATGAACTTTCTCCTAAAATCAATATTAACTGTCAAAAACTATTCATTTTAGTTCAGACTTGTAGAGCAATATCTAAGGAATACATCCACATAAAAAGTTAAGAATAAATTTTATAATTCTATTTATTATATGAGTTGTTTTTAGGTGGGGTAATTTGGGGGTATTGTATTGGGGGTAGGCTTAGTTAAGTGTTCTATGATAGGGACATTTTTTACCTCTAGCAAATGTGTAATGCTCTACATTTTATAATAAAATGACTAAAACAATTAATTTACATATTTATTACATATTTATTCACAAGGTAGTAATTTTAATACTGAAAAAACATTTTGCAATCATTAGATGTTGGAGTGTTTTCTCCTATGAAAAAAGCTTGGAAGGAGATTTTGAAACATTGCTTTAGACAAAGCAGATTATACAAAATGTTTCAACATCATCATTTCCATCTCTCTTGAAAAGGTTGTTTGAAAGAATGAAGCCGTAAAATGCAGTGAATGGATTTAAAGGATCAGGACTTTCTCCTCTGAACAGAAAGGCCATCCAACAACGTACTCTCATTACAGATAAGGGAAACAACCAAGAGCACATAGTACATGAACAGATTTTTCCACAATGTAACTTCTGAAGCTCTGTGTCGCTCACCTTTAGAAGATTTAAAGAAACTAATAATACACAAACTCTCTCCCACCCCATCTGTAAAAACAATTTCATTCAATGAGAATTCAAAGAGAAAACGAAAAAGAGTACAGAAAAAGACTGGTGAGGTTTTAATTAACTAAAATGTTTTGGAAAGGTTGGCTGCTGAAGAAAGTGAACGTAAGAACAAATTCCATCAAGTAAATATAAAGAAGTAGGTAAGAGATACAGAAAGTTTTAAAGTAAAGCAAGGATAATGGGTAGAAAGGTTGAGTACTGATCAAGAAGTCAATCATCTAAATTCATTGGACAAGTGATAGAAATTAATGAGTTCCACCACAGAAAACATCTGACCAAGTCACCATTGGGGGACAATAACACTTTTCCTGCTATTGATGATGAAGGTTGTATGAAGTTCAATGATTTTTCAAGCTCTTATTTTTATACGCGGCGTATAACGCCCACCCGTAAATTTCGATGTTTATTTTTGTGTTAAAAGTGCGCGTTATACGCCGGATATTTTACGGTAATTAATTTTAATGAAAGACGTTTCCAGTATTTTCTCATATTCTGAAAATGCCATTGTATGTGATAATACAACGCTATTGAAGTATTTTTAATACGGTCAAAAGACGAGAAACTATATTTGACGGGAATCCGATATTCAATTTTGCACATCGCCGGCCAAGCAGCACAGCTTCATTTCCATTAAAGCTTGAATGGAAATTAATTCAATAACACTGCTTTCAAAATACGAATTCGAACACTCAAAAGACAAAATACAGACACTAAATAAGTCAATAAATACTTCGCATAATAATGAAATAGTCTTAATAAATAATTAAAAAAATTATCTACCTTTTTCAAATAAGCATTATGATAATCCTAATATAATCAATTGCGATTGCAAGAGAATTCTTCTATTCAATCTTCTACTTCAAGCTTACAACTGAAATACTTATTTCTGAAACTATAAGTAATAAAATAAAATTCTACTGCCAGATGCAAGTTTCCAAAACTGCACAATAATAATAAATATATCTAAATTATTTGATCAGCAGACGATATTTTTAGATACATTAATGACTTTATTAGATTTATTACAGGCAGACTATTTAAATACCTCAAATCAAAATATTACATTAAAAATCGATATATGCAGATAAGTAATGTAAAATAATAAGATGATGAAAACAATTATGTAATAAGAAATTTTTTGATTGTATTACAATGTAATGAAATAATTTTAAACAGAAAGAATCAAATTCAATTCAACGATATACGCATTCACAGCGAATTTTGTATCCGTTATTCACGAGCAGAACTAGTGCAAATATTATGGGCAGCGTACGTCACCAACTGCATTATAACGCATTTACTTTAATATCTATATTTGAAACAGAAAAGACATTCTTGAAGTGTATTTGAACAGCGTTATTAAATGAATGGATCAATTTTCACGGAAACGTAAAACGTCAAGGCGATCAAAATGCAAAACTCGTCCAATAAAACCTCGAAACGCCATTCATATTTAGGATTTCTGAGAGATTTCGTACGTCATTCGAGCTGTTTCCATGACGCAATGAAGAGTGCAAGTGAAAACGTGCTAACTGGAAAGTGACGCTAATGTTATACCCCAATGGCTCATTAGGAAAACCACCCCGTTGAGTCATCTTTTTTATTTGTTCCACTTTGGATGAATATCAAATAAACTAAATCCATGAATGAGTCAACAGAGAATACTGCTGAAGAGTATTTGGGGTAGATTCGTTTTGAGAAATAATAATTTAACTAAAAAGTGACTGAGTTACACAGAATTCTGGTTTGTACATTGAAATTATTAGAAAAAGGATAAATTTAGAACGAAAAAGAGTTCGTTACAGTAGTTCTTACTAAAGTTGAAACGTCGAAAAATTGGACATTGACAGAAAGAATCGAATTTATGTTCTGTAACAAAAGGAGAAAGAACGAACAATGCACAAATGAAGGCATACTGTGAGAGAATAAACGCGATTTCGTTTTAGGTTGTTTTCACTTAAAGCGAAAAAGAAAAAAAATTACAAAAATACAATATAATACTCAAACTCAAAATATTATTCCACAAAATAAAAAATGAACCAGTATGTATTCCATAGATATGTATTTTTACTATAAATACACTGCTGGACAATTGCTAAGGACGGATCACAAATTGCTATATAGCATAACATTAAGCGAGACATGAGGCCTAGTAGGATAAAATATAGTTGCCACACTGTTCAGACATTAGAATAAAGAATATTTATTGTTCTGGAAAGTACAAAAGCTGTGAAACATCTGAAAGAAAAAAAAATGTTCATCATTTGATCTGCGTACGGAGAAATGGAACAATGCATCTAAAAGTCAGCAGGCACCTTAAAGAAAGGTATCAGTACGGGATATGTCCACCGTGGAGTGTGATGCAACATTCCACACGTCGTACCATACTTTGCACAACATTATCCAGCAGCTGTTGAGGCAAATTATCCCATTCCTCTGTGAGTGCACGGATGAGGGTGTTCTTGTTTGTCGGAGGATAGTTTCGACCATCAACTTGCCTCCCCAAAGCATCCCACACATTTTCAATGGGGTTTAGATCTGGAGAACGCGCTGGCCATACGAGACGTTGAATACCCTCGCTGTCTAGACAATCCTGAACAGCGAGTGTTCGATGACATGTTGCGTTGTCGTCCATAAAAACAAATTTATCACCAACAGCACCACGGAAAAGACGAACATGAGGAAGTAGAACTTCATCAATGTATCGTTGGCCCGTCATAGTCCCATTCGCAACCACATGTAGGCGCGTGCGGCCATTGATCATGATGCCGGCCCACACCATGATACTGCATGTCGGATATCGGTCCTTTTCCTGGATATTTTCTCGACGATAAGCAGTACCACTCTCGCGCCAGATCAGTTGGCGTCTACAAACCGATGACAGACTGAACCTACTCTCATCTGAGAATAGTACGCATGCCCAGTCCTGTTCAGTCCAATTGTGATGCTCACGAGACCATTGCAAACGGGCAGTACGGTGCTGTCTGGTGAATGGGACACACACAACAGGTCTGCGTGCGTATAGTCCTCCTCCCCTCAAACGTCTGGCAACAGTTTTTCGGGAGATCTGCTTTCCTGAGGCAGCGAAAAAGTGATTTGCCACCTGATGAGTTGTGGGGTGCGCCTGTTCCTTTTTGATGATAGGACGATATATCTGTCTTTTGCAGGCGTCGTACTTCTAACACGACCTCTCCCGTGCCGTCTACTACACATTCCAGTAGTTTTAAACGACTTCCACAGCCGTGAAACAACGCTGCGAGCGATGTCGAACTCCCTGGCAACATCTGTTATTTTTCGCCCTTCTTCGATCTTTCCAATAATTCGGCCACGCATAAAATCATGTATGTGATGTCGGGAAGACATGCCAAAAATTTTAAGTTCGTCTATTAAATCTTTCCTGTAAAACTTTGACTTTAAACAACAACTGTCCACACGCGTCAAAACCTTTAAAGCTCTTATGAACGCTATCACGTGATGAACAGACGTCGAAAAAAAATGTGCATACTCATACTTCTTCTTACTAATATGCCGCAGTTATTCTAATTTTCCACATTTTGCTTCCTTTCATTTTGTGGTTGCTATGGATGATAGTGTTATCCGTCCTTAGCAATTGTCCAGCAGTGTATATGTATTAGAGAATTCCGTTTGACATCATAGAAGAAAAGAAATAAATTAAGTAATGTACACACACACATAACAGAAAGACGAAAACTCATTGTTCTAAACAGAAATGGGAATATATTTTATGTCAGAAAATTAGAATGAGATGTTCTTAAAAGGATTTTTACAATTTTATGTTGTCACAATTGGAAACGGGATTTCTGTTTATCAGATTGATCGTTTATAAGTTTTTTGTTCACACACAACAAAATTTACAAATACACACGATATAGAATCTTATGAACCTTCTTCAGATACCTTGTTTCACCCACTTGTCTTTATTCTTCTGAAATTCCATCGTTTTCTCTGATCAAAAAGCTCCTTCATGCAACAGCGCCATCTCCTGATTAATCAGATCATCTCTGTATGCTAATTCTTTACAGGATCTTTGTAAATCTGAAATAATATATCTACTTTCCGTCCTACCTTTTCGAAATTTTAAAAAGACAGTCTTAATACAATACCATAATACAAAAAAATGAATTCAGTGAAAAATCAATTATAAAATGTGAAAAATTATTCATATATTCTTAATTTGTCTGTTTAAAAATAAATAAATACAAACAAAGTAACGTCAAATGTTGTAAATAATACAACGCTACTCTCCTCTTAGAAACACCAGAAGAATATTTTGATTTTGTTTAAATTAATTGCGTTAAAATTACATGTTTGATAATTGGCAATGGATCTCATGATTTTGAACCACAGCCAAATGACTAAAACGGTAAGTGAGCTATAGCTTTCTTTACAGGCATAAACTTAAGAGCTTAGAGGTTCAAAAAGATTTAAAATTTAGCACTCCAATATTTTACACAACAATCATAACAATCACTGATGATTGCGAATCTCTTTATTTAAAGACTTTAAATACGCTTAATTGTAACAGGGCACAAGTTTCTGTCTAGTTTTAAATTATTGAGCAGCTAGAATTTTTATGCATGTCAGGTTAACATGAAAAAAATGTGTGTGAGAGTGTGGACTATATTCAGAGTAAAACAAGCTTTTTCGTGTAAATTAAACACAATTCTGCAACAAAATAATTCTACAAACTATTGATAAATTTGCTAACGTAAATGATGATTTTTTAAAGAGAGATACTCATTCCTAACAAACAAAAAAACAATAATGATCATTCCTTAATCTATGTACCTACATATATAGGAGAAAACCGACCCACTCATCACGTGATAAGACCGATAGACTCTTGAAATTTGGAAAACATGTTTCTTTTCTTGAGTAGAGATCCTCTAAGAACAAGTTTTCCTCAAATCATCTCTCTAGGGGGTTGTCTGGTTTGTGGGGTCATTATAGATTTTTAAAAAATCCCTTTTTCTTCTATTATAGAAATTAAAGTCCTTTTTAAATCAATCAGTCTATAAGAATGCTTTTCAATACTAGAGTTTAGATATTGATAACTTAACAACAAGATATAGCTATACAATATCATGAAAAATCCAGCGAAGCGGCCAAGTAACGGAAAACAGAATTTAATGAACTAGCCGTTACCCACCCGCTTCACTGGGTATTTCACGATGTTGTATAAATGTATACTGTTTACATAGAGTATATGAATTATTGATATCTAGCATTAAGAATTCGACTGTATTGAAAAATATATTTATAGCTGTAACTCTCGCCTCTTGATATAAAAAGGGCATAAATAAAAATATCTAATTTCTATATTTATAACTAAAATAGAAGTAGAAAGATTTTTTGCGCTCACTTAACCTAATAATCAAGTGGATTTCCACCAAAGCAACTTTCAGTGCATCTCTACTCCATAAAATAAATATGCGTGCTAAATTTCAAATCTAAATCTAACAGAGCAAAAACGGAATTTTTATCATCAATACCTCGTTGAGAGCATTCTTAGCGGATTCCAATTCAACAAAAGAAGCATGCAAACCAAATTTTATTATTATAGTTTTAGCAGTTCGAAAACGGGAATTTTGTCTATCAATACGCCCCAATAACTCTCCCCGCTTCCCCTGGAGTTGATTTCCGTAAAATCCATTCTTAGTGGAACTCTATTCAATTAAAGAAACATGCTCAACAAATTTCAAGTAAATGGGTTAAATTCAAAAACAGGAATTTTTCTATAACACGCCTTAATCCCTTGCAACCCCACTCCTTTGGGGGTCCGTTTTCGAAAAACTCTTTGTAAAAGGAACTTTATTCGATGAACGGAACATACCTTCTAATTTTCAAGCAGGTGGGTCTATTATTAGTTGAAAAGCGGCAATATTTATCTATTACGCTCCTTAAGTTACCTCAGTGACCCTTGGGGTCAATTTTCCCCAATTTATTTGGCAGCGGATCTCTACATGATGAATTCGCTTACCAAATTTTAAGACAGTACGTCTAATAGTTTAAAAAATGGAAATAATTATCTATAACGCCCCTTAAGCCCCTGCAACCCCACTTAGGAAGCGAATTTCACAAAATCCATCTTATAGCGGATCCCTACTTAATGAATGGAATCAGCTTACTCAATTTCAAGATTTTACGTCCAATAGTTTGAAAAAGGAGCTAATTGCCTGTAACGCCCCTTAATTCACCACAACGCCACTTGGGGCCGATTTTCACAAAACTATTTGGTAGCGGATCTCTACACCATGAAAGGAATCCGCTTATACCAAATTTTAAGACTACGTCAAATACTTTAAAAAAGGAAATAATTATCTATAAAGCCCCTTAAGCCCCCGCAACGCCACTTAGGAAGCGATTTTTACAAAACCCATGTTATAGCGGATCTCTACTTAAAGAATGGAATCTGCTTACTCAATTTCAAGATTTTACATCTAATAGTTTAAAAAAGGGGTTAATTGCCTATAACGCCTCTTAATTCTCTACAGCGCCACTTGGGAGTCGATTTGGACAAAACTCATTTTGTAGCGGATCTCTATGAAAGGAATCCGCTTACCAAATTTCAAGACTGTACGTCAAATAGTTTAAAAATGGAAATAATTATACATAACGCCCCTTGGAAGTCGATTTTCGTAAAAATCATTGTATAGGGAATCTCTACTTTATGAAAGAAATCTGTGTACCAAGTTTCAAGACTGTACATCTAATAGTTAAATAATGGGAATAATTATCTATAACGCCCTTTAAACCCCCCGTAACGCCCCTTGGGGTTCGATCTTTGCAAAATCCGTGCTTTAACTGACGTCTACTTCATGAAGGGAACCTACCTACCAAATTTCAAATCTGTAGGTTTAACAGTTCCGGAGATATCGTGATTAGTCAGTGAGTGAGTGTGTGAGTCGCCTTTTCTCCTGTATATACAATGAGAAATTCTTTCAGATTTACTGCATTGAGAAAATACTCGTTATACTTCCGTTCATGTAATAATGGTCAATATTCTAAATTTTTCTGATAGCGTTTTCTATTTATAAATCATCTTTACAACAATGACAAAACATCGTAATAAAAGATGTGTATTACGATTACGAAAATATTTTTATTTATGTTTTACAAAGCACAAAAAAGCATGGTATTTTTTCATCTACTTGTATATGAAGGTGAAGAAACACTCTGCATGCCAAAATGCAAACAAACATCTGGTAAACAATACGAAATTAAATTAATTTCCAGTACCCCTCAGCTTGTTCTTAATTTTAATAATATACAAGGTATCTTAAAGGAAAATAATTAATAAGACAAGGTATCTCATTTTTTAAAGATTTTTCTTTTCTATTTTCCTTCAGAACAGCCCAGGTATTAATGATATGAAAAGTTGTAATCTCTTACGGAACATTTCCGTTTTCTCTACTATCAAGAAAATTACAGAAACAAATTAGGTTCCCTCACAATAAAAAAAATTACATAAATATACATCCAAGAACTCATTAGTAGGGAAAGTTAGACACAGATCGGCCTTAGTCTCCCATGATGAGGTTTTCATTATGAGGTTTTACATCAGGAAATTCTTATTAAACATACTAGTAGTTATTGCATTGCATCATACGAAAATCATAAGCTTTAGACTGTTTCAACATTAAAGGCTAAATGAGAAAAAAGATCTTTTCTTGCTTCCAAATCAACTCCTGAATTTATCATCGTATAATGCACGGTAAAATACGAAAATAATACATTTCAATGAACAGAACAGGTTAGAAGACTGTCGGGCATTTAATATTCTTTAAAAATTATCTTTACGTTAATTATTAAAACAGATCCTGTAACAACGTGGTACATTTTGAAAATATAATGGATTTGTTACAAAGAAATCCAAATCGATATGGAATAAGGAATAACGTCATTTTCTAAAAATGGTTTATAGTCTAAATTATTTCATCTTTTATTTTTAGAATAATTTTAAAATAATTGATAATGGAATTTTTGTGTAATATTAAGTATGGTCTGGAACAGTGATCGCGCCAAACCGTCGATCGCGAAGTACTAATAGTCCGCTGGGATATTTTTAGTAGATCCCACAGTGGAACTGGAACGGATTGATTTTCAAAATGATTTATTTGTAAATTCCCTTTTTTTCAAACTCTGAAAATATTTGGTCTCTTATTCCTTAAGAAAAATACCCAATTTTGGTCTAGGTTTGTCACAAAGTGAAAGAAATGTTCAGCTGTACATAAGTGCGTGAGATTTCTGTTTCCAGTATGAAATTTATTAAAAAAAAGTTCAGAAACAGACTCAAAAAATGAGTGCTTGGACAACTGTATTCGAATATGACAGCTATTACCTACCCTCCCAACATTAAAAAACTTGATGACAAAAAAAAATTATGCTTTTCATTAAAATTAGTAAGTTTGAAATATAAAAAATAAAAAAATCCGTTATTAAATTTTTTATTTATTACTAACTATGCTTCAATTTTGATTTTTTTATTATTATTATATACAGTTTAATTAAAATTGATTGCTTATTTACTATAAATGTAAGTTTATAATTTTCAAATGTAAGATTTTTTAAAGAAAGTTAGAAATTATTTGGATTGCGGCTCACATAAGGGTTTAAAAACAGTATGGTAGCTCAGAAGCTTCACAAGTTTGTCGATCACTGGTTCAGAACATTCTTTATACAAAGAAAAAGAAACAATACATTATAACAATTAAACAGTAAGGCCTTGTGATTATTATCATTAAACGTAGAAAAAGACAAGAAACATCAAAAACATTTTATTAATAAAGTAATGCATATTCCATTCGTCTTTGAAACACTTAAAAAACCCATTCTTTTCTGACCGGAAACGCATATTTCTGTGCCAATATATATTATTTTGTACTAATGTAACCACCTATTACCAAGATCTTTGGCTTTATTTTTGGCAACGTTCTTGCTAAGTTAAGCTAATTAGTTAGATCTCACGACACTTAAGAATTGCATAATGTGCTTTTGGCAATATAACTTACAATTTTTCACGATCGAGTTAAGCTTACGTTATAAATTCGTACATCGCGTAAACAAAAATAAGAAACAGATTAGTGTAAAGTAGAAAAAACGTGTGAATCATCACAAAATAAATATTGCTTGTTTCACTAGATAAAATGAATTTGCTCTTTTTATGGAAATTTCACTACAGGAGAAAATTTTAAAAATTGGAGAATGGAGATATATATATGTATATAGTTATCACACATAATAAGAGATTAATAGCAATAATTAGTAAAAATCAAATATCATTACCTTCTTGTTTTTTAATCCTCACTGGTTAAATTAATATAATGATTCTTCTGAACGTCAATCTAAATCATCATTAATATTTAATAACATGCTGTACAAATTATATAACTTTGAGGTTGGGCATTGATCAGTCTGACAATTCTCAATCTCATATTAATAGGGAGTCACGAGGGGGAGGAGATTAACAGTAGATATAAAAAAGTATGACTATGCATGTTCAAAGTTTTGAAACATTTAGTATTTTGAAACAACATTTTTTGCAAGTAAAACAATATAACCCATTCGTTATCTGTCAGTACTGCTACTTAAACACACGACCAATTTTCCAGCACTTATTTTAGGAAAATAGAATACAGATATCTGTTTTGAAAATATCGATAATTTCATCAAACATGATATCACTTGCAACATGGCGTCATTAAACAGCCTCATTTCAATTTCAAATGTCACTTATCTCAAAGTTTCCTTAAAGACGAATCACAAAATCCAAATGTTGTACTTCAACAAACTCAAAATTTCAAAATGATTTCCTCCATCGGGGAAGATTTCTTGTCGTGACCTCGAAATGGCCATTTCGGCACAGAAAAAAAATTAAATTCTTGCTACTTTATAAGAATCAGGAAATTTCATCACTTTCTGATTTTCATGAAGCAGCAAGTATAATATTATTACTTAGTAGATTTAATTAAAAAAAAAATCGAAGTCGAAAATAATGTGAGAAAGTTTTACCCTAAAAAAATCCAAATTTAGCGATGGTGCACCCAAATTTGAGATATCCCACTCGTTTCTGGATATTCTGGGATTTACTCAGAAACTCATTAAAACCTTTACTTTCAACATATGCTGGCTTCTATGCCGTTGGATGTGGGTTCGAATCCCGGAGAATTGTCCTGGATGTTTGTAAATGTATATTGCAGTACTTCTCATACTTTCAATATTTGCGACCCAATTTTCAATCATAACTTTCATCGCGACCCCCCATACAATAATAATGTATTGAATACAATAATAATGTACTTTAGTGCTACAGCTGCAATACGACTTTAATTATAAACAGTACAAATTATCCAGATAAGAATTACATTTTTTTATATAATTTTTCAAATGACAAGCCCATGGGGTCACTAATAAGTATTAAAACTTGTTCTTAACGTAGTATTGAGGAATTAATGGCGAAATATTTTGCGCAGCACTGATACATTTATATTATATCAGTGTAAATAAATATTTTATTTTTTATTGTGTTAGAATGTATTTTCTTTTGCTTCCTTTCAGTAAATTATTATTTTTTTAAAAAATCCGTTATTTTTGACATTTGGATATGCTCATTTCCCCCTTGTAGGATTATCACATCCCCCTATGGAGGCACGCCGAACAGTTTGAGAAACGCTGGTATAGTGCCTTCGCGGCATGGGGGTACTTTAAATAGCCGTCGAGCCTCAAATCCTTTTGTGAGGTTGGTGGAAAAGGAAGAGAGGTGGGAGGCCCCTGACCACCCCCAGGGTGTTCTCCCTCAAAATTGGGGTGAAACAGAGCTAAATCGTCCTGTCACCTGTATGGTGCTCAAAAGCTACGGCTAACGACAGGCGTCATTTAGCCCTTTGCCCTGATGAGTTTCATGGGCCTTGATCTGGCCTTTGCCGATCAGGTGGCATTAGCAACAGCAACAACACTTTCAACATATAAAAGCCTGTCCACATACGTCACTGTAAGTGAACAGAAAATAGAGCAGGGGAGGGTGCATCGATGTGGCTCACGATGGAAGACCGAAGCGATTGACAGTTTATTAAAGTCGCACTTAAAAGCAACACGAGGGCTATTTACGGACCTCGTAATTTTGAACCTCGGTCAAGTGAAGAGCACGACCTCTAAGGTGGTATCCCCTCCACGGGAGGACTTTTGAACTTCGACAGATATGACGGGCATCAGTCCCTCTACACTGTGGTCTTCAGCTGCACTAGGCTTCCACTCATGACACATCATCTACGAGTCCATGACTTTGACCGCTAGGCTACCGCTGCCACAAAAGAACGGAGCACAAAAATATTAATACCTGCTTTGCAAGAAAATGTAATTCCATTTAATTAGTTGAAGAGTCCGTGTGCTGTACCTTTAAACATTAAACGAATTCTTTTGTATCGAAAAAGAACGTGATATAATCTTGATATCTGTACAACGTTTCAAATTCTAAGAGTATTCTATATAAAATTGCAATTATGTCAACCCTAAATAAATGCAATAAATGTCAAACATAATCTTAAAAATGTAATCATGGTACGATTTGATACAAGAATTTTCGAAAAATAAACAACTGTTTTTCCTTTTTACTTTAAGACTCCAATGGCCTAAATTCGTGACAGCCATATGCTAAATGTACTCGCGTATTCCGTTGAATTCAAAGCTAACATTAGATTAGCATTTGTTGTAGTACTTTTAAAAACCGTGAACTATTTTAAATTTGATAATTAAGGCTATTCTCGGCTAATGTTAAAGAATAGGACCCAAATTCGGAATATTTTTTTCAGATATAAAAAGACTCAAACATTAATATTATATTCTGGCTTCAGTATTTGTCGAGAATCACTTATTTTATCATACTATTCATTTTTATCCGAGTTGACACAATTTTTCTTTTATAAAATGTGTTTCGCATTTTTTCTCCTATATCATAATGCTAAAATGATCTATCATTTTACATGTGAAAAGGAAAAACTAATTATTTTTGAAATATTTTGAAATTTTAAAAACACTATGT
This sequence comes from Trichonephila clavipes, assembly GCA_019973935.1. Lineage (NCBI taxonomy): Eukaryota > Metazoa > Arthropoda > Arachnida > Araneae > Nephilidae > Trichonephila > Trichonephila clavipes. The sequence goes on from BMAU01013238.1 coordinate 740,941, forward strand.
TATAAACAAATGTATGAGTTACAATGTCACTAATTTTTATAAAAATTGAGGCATTTTTCTGTCCGAAAATGTGCTCTGCATTAAGTTTACGTTCTTGTGCATATGACGAAACCAGCCTTAAGTAAACATATCCAAGTATATCGACTCTTCAAAAACATTTTCAAAAACAAAATCCCATATTATACGGGTATTTTTAAATCAAGAGCGCCTTGTTTACCGATGTACGTTATTATCGTTCACAAACATATACTTTTTAAAAGAAAGTTTCTGTAAGAAGGAAGAGTTGGCAACAGTAACACGCATGCACTGTTGGCTGGAAATCTGTGGTAGTATTCATCATGTGACTCTGACGTCACAGATGAATTTAATCAATTACAGTCGATATAATACGTTGCTATAAAATTTTAAATGGAATGCATAGAGCGGCAATCTGAAATCCAATCTAAACAGAAATCTCCTGAAGTCTCTTTATTGGACTTTTATGAATCACATATATGTCTAAAGATATCTATCTCTCGCTCTTTCGTTATTCATGGTCTCATTGTACGAAGCACATACATTTGTGAGCTACTATTTTCAAGAGTAAAGTACACAGAGAGTAAAATTAGAACCAGAATATTTTGGACAACTATTTTGAGAATAGTAGCCACAGCAATCGAACCAGATGTTGATACTTATTTTCTAAAATTCAATGTCAAATATAACATTTATTTTATGATTTCAATATTTTATTCCTATAACACCTATAATATAAAATATTATACATAAAATGTTAGATAAAATTCATAAAAAACAATTTCTATTTAATTCTATGCAGCAAAATTTATAATTAAAAAGTTTGTAAACTAATAAGTAGAAGTTATTTAAGGTATCCGACTATTCTAAAATCATGAATTTTGCCAAATACTGACAAATTTTTTAATGGTTTTATTCTATATGCTATCTTATTAGCCTTATAAAAATACTAAGTTTATTATTTTTCATTCCCTAGAACAAAAACTGCCAGTGTTTTAGTGAAAGCAGATACCACTACTTTAAGCAAGATGTCATATTTTAAAATGCGTTTTACTCGCAATGTGCTTTTTTGATAACGTTCAAAAGGGGATACAGACTGCTCAAGCGGCACTTAATATCATAAATATTATCCATTTATACGCCTTTGTAAAATCACGGTTCCGAACGTAGTCGGATACCTTAAACATTAAAAAGAAAGAAGTTTTAAAACATTCTTTAATTTTGAAATCTTTCAAACAGTTGACTCTTCTCGGGTAATTTTTATAAAATATGTATAAAAAACATAAAAACGTACATAAAATATTATATATATATATATATATATATATATATATATAAAATATTATACATATATATATATAAAATATTATACATATATATATATATATAAAATATTATACATATATATATATAAAATATTATACATATATATATATATAAATATTATACATATATATATATAAAATATTATACATATATATATATATATATATAAAATATTATACATATATATATATTTTATATATATATATTTTATATATATATATATATATATATTTTATATATATATTATATATATATATATATATATATATATATATATATATATATATATATATATATGTATACACTGCTGGACAATTGCTAAGGACGGATAACACTATCATCCATAGCAACCACAAAATGAAAGGAAGCAAAATGTGGAAAATTAGAATAAGTGCGGGATATTATTAAGAAGTATGAGTATGCAAATTTTTTTTCCACGTCTGTTCATCACGTGATAGCGTTCATAAGAGTTTTAAAGGATTTGACGCGTGTGGACAGTTGTTGTTTCAAGTCAAAGTTTTACAGGAAAGATTTAATAGACGAACTTAAAATTTTTGGCATGTCTTCCCGACATCACACAGATGATTTTATGCGTGGCCGAATTATTGGAAAGATCGAAGAAGGGCGAAAAATAACAGATGTTGCCAGGGAGTTCGACATCGCTCACAGCGTTGTTTCACGGCTGTGGAAGTCATTTAAAACTACTGGAATGTATAGTAGACGGCACGGGGGAGGTCGTGTTAGAAGTACGACGCCTGCAGAAGACAGATATATCGTCCTATCAGCAAAAAGGAACAGGCGCACTACAGCTCAGCAGGTGGCAAATCAGTTTCTTGCTGCCTCAGGAAAGCAGATCTCCCGAAAAACTGTTGCCAGACGTTTGAGGGGAGAAGGACTATACGCACGCAGACCTGTTGTGTGTGTCCCATTGACCAGACAGCACCGTACTGCCCGTTTGCAATGGTGTCGTGAGCATCACAATTGGACTGAACAGGACTGGGCATGCGTACTATTCTCAGATGAGAGTAGGTTCAGTCTGTCATCGGATTGTAGACGCCAACTGATCTGGCGCGAGAGTGGTACTGCTTATCGTCCAGAAAATATCCAGGAAAAGGACCGATATCCGACATGCAGTATCATGGTGTGGGCCGGCATCATGATCAATGGCCGCACGCGCCTACATGTGATTGCGGATGGGACTATGACGGGCCAACGATACATTGATGAAGTTCTACTTCCTCATGTTCGTCTTTTCCGTGGTGCTGTCGGTGATAAATTTGTTTTTATGGACGACAACGCAACATGTCATCGAACACTCGCTGTTCAGGATTGTCTAGACAGCGAGGGTATTCAACGTCTCGTATGGCCAGCGCGTTCTCCAGATCTAAACCACATTGAAAATGTGTGGGATGCTTTGGGGAGGCAAGTTGCTGGTCGAAACTATCCTCCGACAAACAAAACATCCTCATCCGTGCACTCACAAAGGAATGGGATAAATTGCCTCAACAGCTGCTGGATAATGTTGTGCAAAGTATGGTACGACGTGTGGAGTATGGTACGACGTGTGGAATGTTGCATCACACTCCACGGTGGACATATCCCGTACTGATACCTTTCTTTAAGGTGCCTGCTGACTTTTAGATGCATTGTTCCATTTCTCCGTACGCAGATCAAATGAACATTTTTTTTTTCTTTCAGATGTTTCACAGCTTTTGTACTTTCCAGAACAATAAATATTCTTTATTCTAATGTCTGAACAGTGTGGCAACTATATTTTATCCTACTAGACCTCATGTCTCGCTTAATGTTATGCTACATAGCAATTTGTGATCCGTCCTTAGCAATTGTCCAGCAGTGTATATATATATATATATATAAAATATTATACACATAAAAATATAATTATATACGTAAAAAAACCTAATAACACCTGTTCGATTACAATACGCAATATTAAAACTGATTCTACGAAAAAAATATACGCAAAACAATGAAAAAACAATTCTTTTCTAAAATAATACATAACCAATATAAATTCAGCAATAATAATTAATCATAATTAAAACTGCATTCTATAAAATACGATTTTAATGCACTTAACTTTCCAAAATTAATCTTCTTTCCTTAGGGTCAAAACACTGCGTATTCTTTTAACAAATATGGTAAAAATATCTCCCAGGCTATTTATAGTCATACAATGAAAAATAAGTTTCAGTAAGTTTATACCAGAACAGGAACTCTAGCTCTAATCATTTTTCCCCCTCTAATGTCAAACAAAAAGATGAGCTTGTCACAGCATTAAAAAGTGGCACTTTTACGCACCTGCGTCACAAGAACTAACTATATTTAGAGTAAGAAGGGGACCAATAACGGATCGATTGTATGTGAGGTCACAGAATCAAATGATCATTATTACGAATTATGTGTTTTCAACTGAATATTTTAAGCAACAGTCATTATGAAAGAACCAGTTGGCGAGATTATAGTTGTTTTCTAATATAAAATATTTTTTATACAGGTGTTTCTATATATGAAATAAAATAATCATAGAATGTGTTTCATGCTTCTTATAAATGTTCACTTTTAACATTGAAAATGCTATACCTATCATGTCGCACATTTTTATTACTTTGTAATGTCAACACAGCTGGCAATGCTAAAAAAAATTCACAAGCAGATTTGAATGACTATATTGATGTGGCGTTTTCAACTAGTTGCACCATAAAATAAACAATACGTTAACTTGATTCATTTCACTCTAGTTTACTAAATGTTAGAAGATTTCTCTCCTAATTTTCAATCAATACATTTTTTTATAATATGGATAACACCAACACGATGCTCATAAAAAAGGATGAGAAAATCAACTCACCCATTCCTCCATCACAAGCTTTCCGGAACTATTAGAAGATAAACTATAAATTTTGCAGGCGTGTTTCTTTTATTGATTAGCGAAGGCTTTTGCGGAAATCGACTCCCAAGGAGGAGGAGGGAGCTACCACAAAAAGATAATAATCCCCGTTTTTGAACTAGTACACGTACAGACCTTAGCCCCTCTACATAGAGGGTCTTTGTTCGTATCAGAAGTCAAATACCGGATTCAACAATAACCTCGTCGGGTCAGAGTTTGTGACAATGATTACTTTGCTACTGTGGCAACAATTCGTATTGAACTTGTGTATTTTAGTATTGATACTTTGGGTCGTTATATTTTATTTTAGTGTATATAATTGGTTTCAATCACCTATAAATAAAGTTAAAAATTCATTTTGCTTATCAAATCATGCATATTTAATAAATAGAAGTATAAAAATGATATTATTGCAAAAAAGTATTGCGCAGAATTATATTATATTGAAAATATTTTTCTCTGAGGAAATTTTTTTTTCCAATATCGTTCACACAACCTTAAGAATATGAGATAAAAATCTACATGATAATAGTACTAAAATTAAATAGATGGCTTTTATAAAAGATTTAACGAACTTTTGATCGAAAATTATCCTCACAGAAAGAGGAAAACAACTGCACTAATGCTTATGTATAAAATTCTTCGACACTGTATAAGCAGAATAGAAAAAAAATTATAATCAAAGCAAATAATTTACAAATCAAAACAATGAAAGATTGAAAATTAAATCAATAAATAAACACACACAAAAAAAAAAACATTACGTCGACGATTTGCATATAATTCAGAAGCAGACTCTATTTTATTAAAATTTTCTACGCACATAATAACACTAGAGATGTCAATAAGTTTATCTGTTGCATGTTTCATCAACAGCACATCCTAACTTACCACAAAGAAAGCAGCACAAAAGAATGTTTCAAAATGATACCACAGGAAAAAAGAAACCCGAATATAATCCTATATCCCGGATCTACACTCTCTCACCCACAAAAGCAGAAACAAAATTGTTCCCAAGTCGGACAAAGACGCTGTATATAATAAGTACATGAATAAACACAATAGGTTAATTTTCAGGATCCATAATGGAAATACGAAATACCGGCATATTTCTATGCGACCACATCACGACCCCACCGCCATAAAACGAAAACCCCACAGACAATGTGCAGCATAAAAAAGAAAACGACGTATTAACTTCCACGAAACAATGAAAATCGAACAGGCGAGCGCATTGCTAGCAGGAGATATTCTGGGACAATGAAAGTACGTCATAATGCTCAATTTACTCTTGTAAGAAAAAGTCTCTGTAATATATATCTAGATAATGTGACAAGACTTTTCACTCATTTTAGTAGCCATTTGAGTTGTAGCACTGATAATTATCGAAAGCAGTAATAATTTCCTGATAAGGAGGAATTACAAAGCTGTCCCCCCCCCCCCCGATTTTGGATAGTCTACTGAAATATTTTTATTATATTAATATTTTTTATGTTTATATATTGATCAATTTTAGCACTTTTATAATCGTACTTAGCGGAACAAAACGACCAACTAATTGTTGGTAAAGAGATATTAATCAGTTTGCTTCGATACTGTATCTTTTTGTATTTTTGAGCAGACAGACGTTACGAAAGTATTAAAAACGGAGTGATTATTGTGTAGTAACAATAATAAAGTTTTGAATTTAAGGAAACTATCCTATAAACTGTTGCATTGTTTAAAATATGCGTTTTGTTTTTGTAATAGAGCTACAGAAGACATTCTCAACAAAATGGAAGGGAATTTTGAGTCTCTTAACCGAATATCCTAAAAATGGAATTTCAAATATTTATAGGCTATATATTGTTAAAAATATAGTTTTAAGAACTTATTTTGCAATGGAACCACTAAACACAAATATATATATATATATATATATATATATATATATATATATATATATATATATATATATATATATTATAGTATAAGTATAATACGCTGATTCAAAATTTGTTTTTATTGTTTACATAGTATGTGACGGACTCACGCGTCTTTTCTTTAACATGTCCTTTGGGTTCTTTAGGCCAGAATTAAAGGCAATTCTTTTCCAACCAAATCTAAGAAGTGAAGCGTGAAGGAAAGATGCAAATTAACAAGCTTTTAAATATCGGAACCTAGAGTAAGCGAGATGATAATGTATGGCAATTGATGGTAGCTTGTGGCAGTTTATGGCAAATAGAGAAATGTTAATATAGTTCGTGGTTCAAGTTTGGATAAAGATACGTGGCGGTGATTTAGAAGTTATAATTGATAAAGATATTGAGAACCAAGGTGCATACCAGTGCACACAAGTAAACACAAGATTGCATTAAGGATATTAGTGATTGATTCTTCAGACTGCAACAAGGTAGGATTGACTATTTAATATTAGAATCAGTGATTTTTTTAGAATTGAGGTTAGGCTATTCAGTTATTGATAGTGGACCGAGTTAGGTTAAGTCGTTATTATCTATATATATTGTGTGTTGCGTATTTTGCCATCGTAGATTATTTCACATTAATTATTATAAGTTAATTTGTTAGAAGTTTAAGTTGAAAATCTTAAAAAAAAATATATTAAGATTATGTTTCCTTCTAGTTCTTTCGTTAATCATATGCCTCTAGCTCACGCTGATACTCCGAGAGATTTCCTCCCAAGGGGGATATCACAAGTGTTTTGTTATATTTACACACAGTTATGTTTTTACATAATGCATGAAATGTCAAAAGGGAGAATCAGTTTTAAAACATAAAGCATTAGTTTCTTCTCTATTCTTAATTAAAATATTATTTAAAAACCATAAAATGTTCCAAGATAACACAACACTGCGAAGCAACATGAGGACTATTGGATGGTCAATTTCTACGAGCACGCCAAGAGTTAGCACCCACTTTTCCAAACCTTCACACCACGTTAACGTAAGAATTTTGCGACTCAACAGAAGGAGAAAAAAATTGTCTCAAATAAAAGATATCACAATATCAAAAATAGCGTAAAATGTGTGATTCATTATTTACTTTCTTTTAATTTTATCTATTTGTATTTTTAAAAAATTGAAAAAAAAACGCCTGTTATAAGCCGTGAAAGATAAGGTTTGCGAAACATTTTAGAGATATCAATCAAAGCTAGATTTTTAAAAAAGTAAAGTTTTGAGATGTTGAATACTCAGACGATTACATCATCACTCAACACAACACTTCAAAGATCAAAATAACTATGGTAAAAAAGGGGGGAGGAGGCTCTGCTCTACAACCCAAAATTCTAAAAATTGGATAATCAGAGGAGATATTTCATCAGTTACAGTGTTTATTCTCTGTTCAAAAGTAGAATTCAAAAATAATCAGCACACACAAAAAAATGTAGCATTAATTACTTGCTTGAATATACGTATATTAGAAAAGATTCAATGTATACGACAGATAATTTGTCTCTTGAAAAAAAAGCAATTCGTTATTTTCTTTTTTATGGGCACCCCACAAAGATTTAATGGAATTTCATTATTTCGCAAAGGTACAAAACATAAAATTCAATACTGGTTTTAAGTAATAAAATTACTTTATGTCATTAAAATGCAATAGAAGGTAAAGTAATTTAATCATAATTTATCAAGGACGAAATTAAAAAACTACAATTAAATATATTAAAGCATTTTAAAACATAATTATTGCATTAATTAATTTTGAAATTTTTTGCTTCTAATGAGTTTTGAATCGCCTAAGTAACACTCGGTTCAGAAAGTTAATTCAAACTTTAATGGAGTAACTAAACTTGAGTTTCAAAACATGTTTATGGTCCAATAAGTTTTAACTACAGTTCACAGTTTAAGTAATATTTTGGTTAAGAAATAAAAAACAACAATGTGCTCCTAGAAATAACTGGATTTGTTTACGAGAATTCGAATTCATTCAGAAGAGCATTATGTTGATCAAATGGAGTATTTCCTCTAGTTCAGAGGATTTAAATTACTACTCGAGTGGCTCCTACTTCTCTGACTCCTCCCACTGGTTGACTCTTCATCGACTAATCGGATTGCTTTTACTCGCACACACACACACACACACACACACAAAAGAGCAAAATTTTTAAAAAACTTCTAAATTTTTAATTCTTTGCTGCTTTCGAACTCGCTAGGCTAAGCTCTTCCCACCCACCTTATCCAATTTTAGCCATCTTTTTCAGTACTTTTTTCTCAATATTTAGCTTGTTTAAGTATATATTTAAAATAACTTAACTCTTTAATTCTAAGTAATTCAAATTACTCGAGCACTAAATTTTCATTTAAATGTATTTTTTTAACTAAAGAGCAAGCAAGTAAACTATCCAAGTCATTTCAAAAGCTAATATTTAAGTTTAAAGCCTGGCAGGGCTAAGAATCCCATAGACCTACCAAAAAGTATTCGGGTGGTCTGTAGAAATTCACCTATAAAGAAAAAACTCTATTCAGAGGACATAGATAAAATAACAAAAACTGTACAGAATTAAATCCAGACAGACCTTGAAATCCACACGTCACATGACACGGAAATCTGAAGAATGACATAATTATAGACCATTTCCATCACCTTCACTTAAATTTAAAAATTACAATGTTTTCCTTTCAGTTGCCGTGACACACCATTAATCCTTGTATTTAAATATTTATTAGCATAATAATGTATTTAATTATATTTTGTAACAAAACAAGAAAAGAAATAAGCACTGTAGAATCCGAAGAAATATATAATTCCTTAAAATTTGTTTAACTCTACACAAAAATATTATGCCATTTCGCGTAATACACTGGCCTCAAAAAGTTAAGGTACAACATGTTTTCGAAGCTCACCATAAAAAAATGGCAGTAACAATAAAATGCATAGTTTACATGAATAATAATAACAAACTTTAAAAACATTAATGCAAAAACGATTGCTACAACTTTTATTTTATAGAAAAGAACGTATATTTATGAGTGAAAGAAAAATATGCAAATATCAAGCTTTCGTACTTTTGTGTGTAAGTTGTGTTGATTTTCAACAGTTGTTGGCAGTTTCGGTGACAATAGTCAATAGAGTTTAGAAAATGTCTCAGAGACGTCGTTTACCCAATTTGTTAAGGTGGCGGGCAGTTGGATGAATGGAAATGGGATTGTCGCAGGCTGATGCTGCCAGACGTCTCAATGTGTCTCGTAGTGTTGTTCAGCGACTTTGGGATCAATACCAATCCGAAGATTCTGTGTCCAGAAGACCTGTTCCAGGCCGACCATGAGCTACAACACCTGCAGAAGACCGTTTTCTAGCTCTTTCGGCACGAAGGAGAAGAACCACTTCTGTGCCGCAGCTCGTTGCAGACCACTTTCAAGCATCAGGAAGAAGAATCTCCGCTACTACGGTACGAAATCTTCTTCACAATGCAGGTCTGTATGCAAGAAGACCAGTTGTGTGCGTTCCCCTCAACGGATGACAGCGAAGGAACCGCTTATGCTGGGCAAGAGAACATGTTTCTTGGACGCAGCAACAATGGGCTTCTGTGCTGTTCACAGACGAGTCCAGATTTACAATGGAGAGTGATTCGGGGCGTCTACTGATCTGGAGGGAACAGCGTACTAGATACCATCAATCCAACACTGTTGAAAGACACAGTTATAGAGGTGGTGGAATCCTGGTTTGGGCAGGGATCTCGCTCGGTGGCCACACTGACCTGCATGTGTTCCATTGCGGAACCGTAACTGGTCTTAGATATCGGGATGAGACCCTTAATCCATATGTCCGCCCATATGCTGCTGCTATTGGTAACGACTTCATTCTGATGGATGATAATGCACGACCTCACCGAGCTCGGATTGTTGAGGAGTATCTGGAGGATCACGGTTTGGAACGAATGGAATGGCCAGCTCGATCTCCAGACCTGAATCCGATAGAACATCTTTGGGACTATCTTGGCAGAGAGGTTGCTGCTTTAAATCCTCCTCCAAGGTCGTTACATGAGCTGAAACAAGGCTTACTCTTTGTCTGGTCTTCGCTTCCTATTCCGGTGTCCGACAACTTAATAAACAGCATGGGAAATCGATGCCGCCAATGCATTCAAGTTAGGGGGTGGACACATTCCTTATTAGAACCTATTTTTGTATTGTTTTTATGCCATTTTACCACATAACACTGTGATGTTCTGTTTTCTCCAAGAATGGACTTTTCCGCAGAGATTGCTTTTTTTGTTATAAATCGTTTTTGCAATACACTTATACAAATTTCTATGACGCATTCAATAAAAAACTATTTAAGGCACATATCCTCCAAATTTTTTGCTTCTACATTCATTCATTTGCAAATTAGACACAAAAACCCGGTTGTACCTTAACTTTTTGAGGCCAGTGTATTTTCCCGCTCTCTTTGTTACATGCACAAAAATAACACATAGCATGACATTAGGGATTGCAATACCGGACCAAAAGTTCAATACCGGTATTCGGTATTTTTTCGATCTTAATACCGGGATACCGGTTTTAATACCGATAATAGAAATTTTAGAAAAAGAAAGAAAACTCAAAAGTGTTTCTTTGTTTTATTTGCAATTTTACTAGAGAGTGTAAGTATCACAAAAACTAATTTGTAATTTATAAATTATAAGAGTATATAAAGAATCTCAAAAAAGTAAAGAACCATCTTACTTATTTAAATCATAAGTGTTAATATCCAACTCTAAATACATCATATTCAAATAAATCGATCTCTCGTCGGATGGTTTTGGATGTATCTGATTTCCGTATTGTTCTTTGGTTTGTTGAAATTTTTTTTTAGTTACCACTAAATCCTAATTTTTGTTCAAGAGACAATTCCTTTTCACTATCGACAATTGTGTCGTCATCATCTCCGATGACTGTACTGAATTCTTCTGAAGATGGATAGGTTTGTGTGTAAACAATTTTAAGAAAATTTACTATAAAAATCAAATTTGAATTGGTTAGTCTCTTTTCTTCTTTTTCATTCTACTGTAGGATTGGTTATTCTTATTCATTATTATGGGTTATTATTTATGAGTATATATGTAATGAATTTGAGAAAAATATTTTGAGCCTTAAAGTATGATAAGCAAATGCAATGTGAATAACCAATTTCAAAAATATCGAAACATTTATGTTTATTTTTTCACAGAATATTAGACTACGAATCCTGAGCGTGCGCAGCATTGCTCTGAGCTGTAATAGGCTAGTTTTTGCCAACCTTCTTGGATGATTCCCATATTTTATCAATTCCCTTGATAGTACGATGCAACTTTATATTCACAGTCTAATTAATTTCGCCCGTTCGGGAGACATAAAATTAAAAGGTGTACTACTTTTCTATGTTGGCGATCATTGAATACATAGTGGAGACAATTTCAAAAATTTCTAGTAAATACCGAAAAACCGGTATTTAAACTTGTGAATACCAGTATTACAAAATTGTGCAAATGGTTCAAAATACCGGTATTTGGTATCCCGGTATTGCAATCCCTATATGCATTTAAATTAAAAAGAATTACAACTTCTCACTGTGCCAGCGATTGTCAAGAAAACCAACCTAATCAAACTGTCTGCGCAGTTTAAACTAATTTTCAATAATAGTCTGCATCAGAGTAAATGTGTCAACTCAGTCGTGTGAAAAAAAAAATTATTTCTCTAAATTCTTAATTATTACTTTCTCCTTTCTATATGTAATAGTGCTTTATTTGACAACAAATTATGTGTCTGAAAACCAGTCGTTTAAAAGGAAGGACACGTTGTCTCGGGTAAGAAAAGAAAATAACATCACTACAGGAACTTCCTTTTAAACTGATTTTGAATCAAACTCGAATTCGGCAACCACAAACATTCTTTAAAACTTAAGGTTAGCAATACTCGTAGTTTTAAAATTCAGTTCTAGGTAAGAATGGTTTAAATTAATATCGCTATAGTCACATCACAAGGTTGCTTGTGAAAAACGTGGCTTAAAAAATCAAATACATACACGAGGAAGGATTAAAAAATCCTGGACTGAGTCTATAATGTGAAAATATTTTACAGTACAGTGGCAACGATAACGTTTCTGTGTTACAGCGTTCTTCCCCTTTTCTAAAAATGATTTGTCCAAAATCGAATGGTCGGTGGCTCACCACTGCGTCGTATTTTGTAAGCGGATGCATTTAGTAACCGGCGATTGAAAGAAATGACATTTGCAGAGCAGGGAATGAATATCAAATTTTGTAGTAAGTATATTTTGTAGAGTGCTACGGAGACTTTCGAAATGTTGAAGCATATGTACAGTAGTGATACATTATCGTGAATGAAAGCTTTTGAGTGGTATCGACATTTCAGGGAAGGCAGGGAAAGTGTCGAAGACGACGACCGCTCCGGATGACTGCCCACACCGCTGAAAGTATTGAAAAGGTTTCTGCGGTGGTGCGTAAGAACAGGCTTCAAACAACGACGGGGCGAAAGGAAAAACAACTATTTTGCCACACCTTCCTTACTCCCCTTGATTTTGCTCCATGCGCCTTCAGAATATTTCTAGAACTGGCACGTCGCTTTCATGATCGGTCGTCGATTCCAATCTGCTGATGAAATTCAAAGTGCATCGCAGGCTGAATTAAAGGACATGGCTAAAATTCGATTTCAGAAATGTTTCGATTACCTTTATAAGTGATGGTAAAAGTGTGTTGTTGCTCAAAGGTCTTATTTCAAAGGAGGATGTGATTCAGCAATTTAATTGATAATATTTTTTAAGTCATAGACTCAGTCCGGGAACTTTTGAATCCTACCTTTTATAACTGTTGTCTTTAATTTTAATAATATCTTATATATTCCTAACCTTAAGGTATGCAAAAAACTACACTAGTAATAGTTGAATTTGGAACATCTAAAATAATTCAGATTACATAGAAAAAAACATAGCAGTTTAATATAATCATAATCCGTATATTTCCAAGGATGTCTTTTAGTATGTAACTTCCCTTCGTGGTATGTTAAAATATCTTGAAATTTCTTTTATATCTTTCTATATACAGATCATTTGCTTAAGATAATAACCCTAATTTTAATTAATATCTTTAATTCTAAAAATAGTCACATGCATCATTTGTCTTATTTTTGTATTATGCAAATGGTTTCATTGCAAATTAACTTCGTTGTCCACAATAGTATAGCATTCAACTCAAGGGGGTTACGAAGGTGTGTGACCTTCAATTTAGTCTCAAAGTCAATAAAGCAAAAGCAAAAAATGAATTTAGATGGATCATTTATTAACGTTAAAGCCGAAGCAACACGAAAGCTATTGGCAATATACATCGTAATTGTGAGTCAAGGTTAAAGTATCCGAACACGTTGAAAATGACCAAATTCGGTCAAGACAGACATTTTTGTTTTACATTTTATTGAATAGAGCTGTCTTTTGGCTTTACAAAATATACTTTGGTTTGTTTCTACGCTACCTAGAAAAGCCAAGTTACAACCAATTTTATAAAGTTGGAAAAACCAGAAGTGGGTCTTTGATCTACCAGAAGTAGCCATTTAAATTGCTCAAAATGTAGCATGGCGAGTCTAATAACTCAAAATGTTATGAAAATGTAATTCTATAAAACTTTTTGAACTTGATATTTATGTTATTTTCTAGAGAACGTACTAAAATATTTTTTATTGTACGAATAGTTTTTGAGTTATATATAGTTTGTTATTTAAATAATGGTCTCATAAAGAAAGTCACATTTCTTATAATGTTTACTCAATTAGCCCTCAAATTTTAATAAAACATTAACATTTTAGTACATTTTCTAGATAAATGCATCTAATTTGTTTTGGTATTACTTTTATTAATGCATGTTTATTACTTTTTTCTCTAACCGTTTCGAAGTTTTTCAAAAATATTACTAAAATTTGACTTATAATCAATTGTGATTTTTGTAAAATTCGAGAAATTTCTTTTAAATATTGCTAGTTAAATAGAAGTATTTATTAGTATGGAGTCCTAAAAAAGCATATATAATATTTAAATATGTTATTTTGTTAAAAAAATACTCCGAACGTGTTCGGATACAGTGACGACGACAACACCTGAGCTGCCTCTTCACTCTTTAAACTTGCACATTACGTCTTACATAAGGACTTAGATCATCGACAGAATCAATGTACAGTGGTGGTCAAAATTGTGGACACTTTTTTTAAGTTATGTTTTTTAAGTTTGCATGCTTACACAAAATTTTTCGTTGTAGAAATGCTAAGAATTCATATAATTTTTAAGAGAATTTAATACTAAATTCTATACAAAAACGAAAATTTAAATATTTGCTACACAAAAAAGTTATGCTGCAATAACTGTCGTTATACATTGGATACTGATGATAGCAGAGAGTTATCAGAGCTTAGTGAGGTCGCGTTTATTCTTTATTACAGCTTCACATCGATGTTTCATTGAGCTGAATATGGTTCTAAGCTCTTCCTTCATTATTACATGATACCAGGAAATAATTATATCCTCAATTAGCTCCTTTTTATTTCATGGGTACCTCATTCGGACAAGAGTTTTCAAACGGCGTCACGGGCTTTCGATAGGATGGAAGTCAGGCCTCTATCCTGGCCAGGACAACATCTCAATGATCTTAGAACGGTAACAGTCTTTCAACTACTTTACTGTGTGGCAAGGAGCAGAATCTTTCTAAAAAATAAATGAAGCATTGTTGGTAAATACATCCCTGATGGAAGGCAGAAGTTTGAGTTCTAGAATGGTGTCAATGTATTTTATGACATTCAGTGTCCCATCGATGATATGAAGGCAACCGATACCATCTGCTGATATGCATGACTAAATGATAAAACTGGGTACTTTACAGTTTCCTGGATGCAGTCAGTATGAAGCATTTCTGCAATTCTACGTCTTACATATTTTAGGCTATCACTACCTAATAACGATATTTTAGTCACGTCCCTCTATATAACTTGTGACCAATAATCATTTGTGTCCAATCTCTTATCTTTAAAATGATATAGAATATTAAGTATTTTGTGCAATATAAAATTTTGTTTAAACATACAAACTTAAAAAAACATAACAATTTAAAAAAGTGTCCACAATTTTAGCCCCCACTGTATACATCAGCCCCTTCTACAAGGCGGGCCATAAAGATTAA
Source organism: Trichonephila clavipes (assembly GCA_019973935.1). NCBI lineage: Eukaryota > Metazoa > Arthropoda > Arachnida > Araneae > Nephilidae > Trichonephila > Trichonephila clavipes. Next base: position 756,330 of record BMAU01013238.1, read on the forward strand.
CAGCTCTAACTAGAGAGCTACATGAAGGGTACTGGCGACAATCTCCTAATTATGAATTAAGGTTTAATAAGGAGAATGATATGTATGAATACATATTTCACCCTGTTGATGTCCACATAACGCTGTGAAGAGCCTCAAACTCCTTGCGAGGTTTGGAGTGCAATAATTCCTCATTATTGTGTACTAAAATTTGTATGTATGTTGTATACTGTAGTATCTTGGCACAACCAGGATTCGATTGGCAAATTTACTGGTCACTAAATTCACGACCTTTTTCAATGAATACATGTAAGGGGTCCGAAGGATATTATTGAACTTAAACTACAAATTGTCTAAAAAAACTACAATAAAAAAAACCCACCCAAAATATGCTTTGTCATTTAAATTACCGTCAAGTACGGCGTATAACGCGTACTTTTAACGCAAAAAAGATCAAAATTTACCGGTGCGCGCTATACGCAGGACAAAACAATGAGAGTTTTGAAAATAAGAAAATATGAGCATAGGGAAAAAATTAGACCTCTACATACATTTGAATACTATTTATTTAAAAAAATAGCATTCAATATGGGGGTGTAGTTAAATTTAAAGGGATGTAGTTCTAAAAGATTACTATTGTTTTCAAAAACTGGGAATGATACCTCCAATAAATGACTTCAAAACATAAGAGCATTGCCATGTACATTTCAGGTTTCTTCGTAAAAAAAGGTGTGCGTCATACGGCGAATGCACCTAAAAATTAAAAATTGCACCTTGAAAGTGTACGTGCGCGTTATATGCCGTATTTTGCGGTATTTAAAGCGTCTTTTTATAAATTAACACTAAAACTAAAATTCCTCTTCTAATTACAACACATCCGAATAATCACATACATAAGAATTCCTTTACATAAGATTACCCGCTTTAACTGAGAGTTATCTGATGTTGTATGACTAAAAATATGGTTTTAAGTTATTTATATATATCGAAGTAGATTTATTTTTTATACCTCGCTGGAAAACTTGTTCTTAGCGCATCTCTGTCCAACAACAACAAAAAAAAACGTATTTGTCCAATTTTAGGTCTGTAAGTCTTATAGTAAAAAAGCAAGGGTTCACAAAGCCCCGTAGCTCCAATTCATCCCTTGCAAGTAGATTTCCGAGAAACCCGTTCTTAGAGAATCTTTATTCGACAAAAGTAGCATGTGTTTCAAATTTCAAGTCTGTCAGCTCTGTAGATCTCGTAATTAGTAAACGAGTTAATAAATGAATACGATCCTCTTTTCTTCTCTCTCTCTCTCTCTATATATATATAGATTAGCAAACGAGAGAAAAACTATCAAACTCTTTTAATAAATTTTAAAAAAAACAATATTTTGCATAATAAAATTTAGAAAACAATAGTGCAAGAAATCAAAAAATTCTTTATAAAATTTACCACTTCTTTAAATCTACATTAATAGAAGTAATACATAATTTTACGACAAAATAGTAAAATTAATGATGTAACAGCTAAAAGATAACATTTGATCAATATCCGGGAACATTCTATTACATAAGGTATTACAACAACAGTGTGAAACATGGATTTTAATCCGCTAAAAATAAATAAACAAGAATACACATATCATTTCACGTATTTATATACATCAATATAAAGTAGGGAAACTGAAAAAACTCAAGGCTGATGTTAACAAAAACTTGCGCAATAAAAAAAAATTGACGTTTGTACCAGAATTATTAAATGAAAGAAAGATATTACTGAGATTCTGTTATTTAAAAAGAAAAACACTTGCGTCCACTTTTGATGTAAGTGAGGGTCAATAAGTAGGGTCAGACATCTCAATCAACGCTTAACTACTGTCTCCAAAATGGATATACTCTTTTAGGGCATGGCAAACCACTTAAATAGAAATTTTTTATCAAGTATAAATCGATTGTATCAACAATCCTCATTCAGAAAGATTAGATTTCTAACATGAAAAAAATTTTAATTTTTAGAAAACACAAGCAAAATTTGATACAACCATTAAATTTACAACAATACTTCCCTTTCTTCGAGAAAGTAATTCACTTTCTACATTTAAACTTTTTTTTCTAAACAATCTTCCTTAACTGCTCTCCTTGTAAATTTGTTCATTTATATTTTCAATTCCTAATTTTAATTATGAAATAATATCGTACATTTTTATATTGCTATTGATAAGGAGACCAGTTTTTTTACAATGAAAAGGAGAACGAAAAATTTAAGAAAATCTTACAACGTAAATATATAAAACATTTTATTAATTCAAACAAATATACGCTAATTATGCTTTACATCCCTTTTAATTATTTACTTAAACGAGTATTTTTTTCATTTAATGAATTTTTGTTTGTTTGTCAATATATTATTTTAATATATATATATATGAAAAATTTAGGAGCAAAAAAAATATCTTTCATCTTTACTTTAAGTACTGCAGCTAAAGTATCAACATTAGTCTTTATTTCTCACTTGTCCAAAAATTACCAATTGAACAGACTCTTTCAACTGGTGCATTAGTTCCAGGGCAGCGCACAACGTAAATTCAAAAAGAATAACTAAATTTTCATATGGAATGTGTTCATTTTTGAAATGGTTAAGTATTTCAACCCACCTTTAATAAATTTCAGCATGTTGATTTGTAAGGGAGTGCCCTTCTCCTAGATTATCAGCGTGAGCTAGAGGTGTAGGAATAAACGAAGAACCAGAAGCTACCATAATCTTAATTTTACTTTATTAAGATCTTAACTTAAACCAATAACAGATTAGGTAATAATATGATATTTGAGAGAATCTATACGGTGGCTAAACGCACAATATATAATACGGAAATAACGTAACCCGGACCACTATCAATAACTAACTCGCCTAAGCTCAATTTTAATGTAAACGCAGATCTGAATATTAAAATGGTAACTTCTACCTTAATGTCCAACGAAGCAGCAATCTATCTGATCCTAGCTGAAGTTGTGGTTCACAGGCGTGCAATTGTATGCACCTTGACTAAAGGCTCTCTGTCGCGGGTAACCTCTCTTGACTGTCACTTAACTTTTCGAAATACTCTTCACACTTGCAACGCGGACTATCATTACAGTCCCCAAATGCCACGCAGATTACTCTAAACTTCTGTTATTTAAAAGCTTCCTAATATGCATCTTTCAATCACGTTTAACTTCTTGGGCTGGTTGGAAAAGAATTTCCATTTATTCTGGCCCTAAAGAACCCAAAAAGACATGTTAATGAAAAACCGCGTGAGCCCGCCACAGATTTTCCAATAGTTTCAGTTTATTATAATTTTAAAATACATTCAGTTCTTCAATTTCTTCAAACAGACTATTGTCAACGATTTTAAAATCAGGCATTTCTTTTGATAAAAAATCAACACAATTTTCTATATCTGTCCAATTTACTTGGGATGAATTCAAAAAACACCATTGAAGACTGTTATTTCCTGTGATATTTGTTTCAGACTATTCTTCGACATTTTGGAAACATGTTTGGTTCATCTCTGAATACAGAGATTAACAGATCAGTTTTAAAATATTGAAAAGGAGGACAAGTAGGAGGGCACTTTCCGATGAAGGACAGGATCTATAAAAGGAGGACGCTTGGTAACCTTACTATTGGATACTTTTTATTGATCAAACATTTAATTTGATTGTTAAGTTTCACATCATTTTTACATTTTCTTTTTCTAAAATGAAATTTATAAGAAAAAAAATTCGTTACAAGATAAATTAAAAATTTTCTCTGAACTCCAACTTCCCCCTCCTCCTATTATGTTGAGTGAGTGAGTGTTCATTAATGTCGCTCTCTAAACCAACACGAGGGGTATTGGCGACATACCACGTAATTTTTAACCTCGGTCCAGCGATGAAAGCCACACCTGAACACTTTTGCATCACACAGAAATAAGCACCCCTATAAAAAATCCATTTTTTTACACTAATCGCTGAGTAACAATTATCTGAGTATATTAATTGTTATTCCTCATTAGATAATTCCAGAGTTAAAGCATTGACAAGGAACATGTTAAGATTTTCAGTAAATTTGAACAAACACAATGGGCTCAACTCATGTGACGTCATAGTCATATGATAGTGAAAGCCACGTGATTCTAGCCAACCAATTCAAAAACTCATGCGACGCCATAGTCACACGATAAAAATTATCTAGTGTTTCCAGCAAATCAGTTCACGCGCCCCGGTGTTGCCAAGTTTTGCTCTTTGCAGAAACTTTCTCTTAAAAAATACATATGTATACAAAATGAATTTTAAATAAAAGTATAAACATAAAATGGTCTTTATTTAATTTTAAAAAATTTTTTGAAGAAATTTTTTTCCCTAACATTTAAACATCTTTACCCAAATATGCAATTTGAAATTTTATCTGAGTATTACAAATAGAACAATAAGTACAATTAGTTTAAAGTTTGTTTTGAATTCAATGGAAAACACGTGTTTGTTTTTATCATGTGACTTCATGAATTGAGCCCATTAAAATTTTAATGGAATGAAAAGAATAACTTTAATAAAATGAATGACAGCTCAAAACTGTTTAAAACTCTCTTTCTTTTCTATTCAAGTAAAAATTAAATAAATACTTGGAAGAGCCCAAGATCAAAATGATGTTCTCACGTTGGTCTAAATTCATGTGATATCATATATATATATAGTCACATAATAACTTCCGTTCCGTGTTTCTAACCAATCAGTTCACGTGCTTTGCTGTTGCCAACTTTTGCTTTTTGTAGAAACTTTCTTTTAAAATGTACATATTTGGCAACAGTAAACACAAATGTTAACAAAATGTACTTCAATTAAAACTACACGTATGATATAAATATTTTTGTAGTTTTTAAAAATATTTTGAAGTACCTTAATACACTGCTGGACAATTGCTAAGGACGGATCACAAATTGCTATGTAGCATAACATTAAGCGAGACATGAGGCTTAGTAGGATAAAATATAGTTGCCACACTGTTCAGACATTAGAATAAAGAATATTTATTGTTCTGGAAAGTACAAAAGCTGTGAAACATCTGAAAGAAAAAAAATGTTCATTTGATCTGCGTACGGAGAAATGGAACAATGCATCTAAAAGTCAGCAGGCACCTTAAAGAAAGGTATCAGTACGGGATATGTCCACCGTGGAGTGTGATGCAACATTCCACACGTCGTACCATACTTTGCACAACATTATCCAGCAGCTGTTGAGGCAATTTATCCCATTCCTCTGTGAATGCACGGATGAGGGTGTTCTTGTTTGTCGGAGGACAGTTTCGACCAGCAACTTGCCTCCCCAAAGCATCCCACACATTTTCAATGGGGTTTAGATCTGGAGAACGCGCTGGCCATACGAGACGCTGAATACCCACGCTGTCTAAACAATCGTGAACAGCGAGTGTTCGATGACATGTTGCGTTGTCGTCCATAAAAACAAATTTATCACCGACAGCACCACGGAAAAGACGAACATGAGGAAGTAGAACTTCATCAATGTATCGTTGGCCCGTCATAGTCCCATTCGCAACCACATGTAGGCGCGTGCGGCCATTGATCATGATGCCGGCCCACACGATGATACTTCATGTTGGATATCTGTCCTTTTACTGGATATTTTCTGGACGATAAGCAGTACCACTCTCGCGCCAGATCAGTTGGCGTCTACAATCCGATGACAGACTGAAACTACTCTCATCTGAGAATAGTACGCATGCCCAGTCCTGTTCAGTCCAATTGTGATGCTCACGACACCATTGCAAACGGGCAGTACGGTGCTGTCTGGTCAATGGGACACACACAACAGGTCTGCGTGCGTATAGTCCTCCTCCCCTCAAACGTCTGGCAACAGTTTTTCGGGAGATCTGCTTTCCTGAGGCAGCAAGAAACTGATTTGCCACCAGCTGAGCTGTGGTGCGCCTGTTCTTTTTTGCTGATAGGACGATATATCTGTCTTCTGCAGGCGTCGTACTTCTAACACGACCTCCCCCGTGCCGTCTACTACACATTCCAGTAGTTTTAAATGACTTCCACAGCCGTGAAACAACGCTGTGAGCGATGTCGAACTTCCTGGCGGCAACATCTGTTATTTTTCGCCCTTCTTCGATCTTTCCAATAATTCGGCCACGCATAAAATCATGTATGTGATGTCGGGAAGACATGCCAAAAATTTTAAGTTCGTCTATTAAATCTTTCCTGTAAAACTTTGACTTGAAACAACAACTGTCCACACGCGTCAAAACCTTTAAAGCTCTTATGAACGCTATCACGTGATGAACAGACGTGGAAAAAAAATGTGCATACTCATACTTCTTCTTACTAATATCCCGCACTTATTCTAATTTTCCACATTTTGCTTCCTTTCATTTTGTGGTTGCTACGGATGATAGTGTTATCCGTCCTTAGCAATTGTCCAGCAGTGTATATTATAAATGCGAAAGTTTGTGAGGATGTTTGGGAATCTTTCACGCAAAAACAACTGAATGGATTTTAATGACACTTAACAGTAATATAGCTTATACATCAGAATAACACATAGGCTATAATTTAGAAAGATATTATGAGAAGTATCCAAAATATAACGATATTTGTCAAGTAGGAAAAATTCTGCTATCTGCAAGCAATTCTGGCATGCGCAGCAAAAAAGCCCACGTCAGCATATATCTATCTTTTGTTTGTGAAAGAGCCCTTTTTGTTCTGGCTACGCAAGGCGCTCGCTTCTAATTAATTCCTGTGATCAGCATAATCCCTAATTTTTTTTATTTCAAAATAAAACTAAGTTTTGAAGGGAGAGGTTGTTATAAATCTCTCTTTATTTGAATGTTTTTTTAATGATTTTACTAAGCACATTTGGTAGTAACAAACTGATCCTCATATAAAAATAAATACTTTTATCGCCTCTGATATTTAAAGTAGATAAACTTTGTCTTTCACACTACATCATTTGGACATATGTGCATAGTTTGTTTGTGGTTAGTAGTTAATTATAACGCTATAATTTTAATTAAATAGGCAGATATTGCATTTTTAAGTATAAAATTAATTATATCTACTGTACTGTATTTTTTGGAGTGAGTGAATATTAACGTCGCACTGTTCAGCTACACGAGGGCTTTTGGTAACGGACCACGTAAATTTGAATCAAGGTCAAGTGACGTGGACGACACCTGAGCTGGCACCACCTTCTCCTAACTAGCACACCACACCAACTTAGAAGGAATATTCTACCAATACTTAGCAGGAATATTCTTTGAAATCCACTCGTCCAAGATATATGACAGCACGGGTTCTACGATGAGTATTTTAGTGGGGAAGGCGAACATTTTTGCAGCAGATACGCGTTTTCAGCTGACGGCGTTTTCAACGGATTGCAAAGATTATCATTTTTGTCCCGAAAAAATAGTTAATGTCAAAGTTTAAGGGTCTTATTTTTGTTTGTTTGTTAATGAAGACCTTAGATAACGATTTGACTCTTTATTTTAAGTGTATATAATTAACTGTGGTGCGCCTGTTCCTTTTTGCTGATAGGACGATATATCTGTCTTCTGCAGGCGTCGTACTTCTAACACGACCTCCCCCGTGCCGTCTACTACACATTCCAGTAGTTTTAAATGACTTCCACAGCCGTGAAACAACGCTGTGAGCGATGTCGAACTTCCTGGCGGCAACATCTGTTATTTTTCGCCCTTCTTCGATCTTTCCAATAATTCGGCCACGCATAAAATCATCTATGTGATGTCGGGAAGACATGCCAAAAATTTTAAGTTCGTCTATTAAATCTTTCCTGTAAAACTTTGACTTGAAACAACAACTGTCCACACGCGTCAAAACCTTTAAAGCTCTTATGAACGCTATCACGTGATGAACAGACGTGGAAAAAAAATGTGCATACTCATACTTCTTCTTACTAATATCCCGCACTTATTCTAATTTTCCACATTTTGCTTCCTTTCATTTTGTGGTTGCTATGGATGATAGTGTTATCCGTCCTTAGCAATTGTCCAGCAGTGTACTTAATACCATATCCAATTATCAAATTTTAAGTTTTATTTAAGCTTTTATCACAGAACAACAACAAGTACAAGTCTAATGCCAGTTTTGAATTCAATGGAGAACAAGTGATTGTATTAGTCACATGACCGTCATGAATTGAGCCCATTGTTTGCAGCATTTTCTTTCCTATTGAAATTAAAAGAAATAAGTAATTTTAAAAAAATTAAGTCAATTTCTACTTGGTCAACAACGAAAAATTTTATTTTAGTTACTTTTAATTAAATAATTACAATTAATATAAATGTGTATATACATATGACAGAATCACAATATTAAGTGACAAAATAGAAGGCGATTTTCCTTGGAATTTTCCACACATTTACCTTTTTATATAAGGTGTTAGATTTATTTTGTTTTTGCTACTATTTATTCATTTATTAAATTTAATTATTCTAATCAAATAGTGTAGTAATTAAAAAATAACATTTTCAGAAATTAGGCAATCCCATGCGGGATTCGAACCCACCACCTTTGGATTAGAAGTCCAATGTGCTACAGGGATTCAACGAGCGATTTTCCTTTCTATATATGCTGTTGGACAATTATTTTTGTTTGTTAATATTTATTCATTAATTAAATTAAATTAATGAATTTGAAAAAACTGTATTAACATCGAGTGTTATTCACTACACGCTTAAAAAAATGTATTTGAACTTAAATGGATGAATAAAAAGTATTTTATTGACGATTAGAAATTTGAATAAGATATACTTAGGGAGAGTGTGAGCTAATAGTAGGAATTGAAAAAGATTTTTAAACGCACGAAATAAAAATGTTCTCATAATTGAATTAAAAAATTGTATAATTCGTCGCTATTTTCAGCAACTTTTGTAATAATACTTTTAATGCATTATTCTATTGAGATAAATAATACCTAATTCAATGCGAGATTCATTCATTACATTATACTTTGTTAAATCAAATTTTGTTTTTAAGGAGCAAAAAGAAAAAATTACCCACAATTGCAACAGCATTTCGTTACGCCATTTATGGAGTTAGTATCCATTAAAACACATGTATTATGTTTCTTTTTTAAAAAAAACTTGGAACAAAACTGAGAAAACAATAAGAATCACAACCAAAATAAAAAAAAAAATTTAAAAAAAAGATAGTTCAATTTTTTACGACTGAGATATCGAAGATGAGAAAGAGAATCCATAACAGACGGGAGATCGTTTATAAATAGAAAGAGCTCTAGAGCTTTTGTTTCATCCAATTGCAGACGAAGATACCATCGAGAACTAGAAAGCTTTGAAGTTACGGGCAATTCAGATCGAAGATCACGATGTGGTGAACAATGGAGTCGATAAATTTTATTGAATTTTTTACCTCAGCTATTATCGGAATCTGATAAGACAGTGAACTTGTGGAATTCTTTAATCATCGTAGAGTAAAAAAGTAACAAAAATAATGTTGCTTATACACATAATAAATTCAGCAAATACTATTAGTCACTATAATCAGATATATGAGAATGATTGCTCTCAATTAGTCACACAAAATATGTGTTTTTTAATGCTTTAAGAAACAGATTCGTCAATTTTATGAGATTTTTTTTATTATGGAAAATGAATTTTTAAAATTTTTACTGGTATTCTAAGACCCTTAGATAGTTTTAATTCAAAAGATACACAATCATTAAAATATTAGTATAAACTATTATTAAAAAACCGAATAAAAAAAGGAAGTAAAATTAACATTTAGATAAAATAATTCTTGAAATAAACGTACTTTTTTATTACAGTATGGATTGATTAATTGATTGTTTATTAACATCACATTTTGGAATGGGTTACATTCATGTGACGTCATAGTCAAGTGATAACTACAAACACGTGTTTTAGTCAATCAGTTCATGCGCTCCGCTGTTGCCAACTTTTGTGTTTTGCAGATTATTTTTAAAAAAACATTTGTCAACAATAATAACGCACATAGGTTAATAAAATGCACTTGATTCAAAAATACGAGTATAAACTAAGTTTTTAAAAAAAATTCGGGAAACATTTTGTAGAATCTTAATATTTAAAAATCTTTATACAATCACAAATCTGAAATTTTACTTAAATTTTACAAGTAGAACAAAAAGTACCAATCTTATGTCAGTTTTAATCTCAGTGGAGAACACGTGATCATATTTATCATGTGATCTTCATGATTTTAACCAATTGCGTAAGGACTATGCGATGGTATGAGTGTCAGTGTGTCAAGAATTTTTTTGAAAAAGATGTTTACATGTATTTTTGAACACCCTTTTATAAGATTCACTTGTATGTAACGGAATCTTTGAACTCAATTTTTACCCATTTTAAAAGGTCAGGTTAATTCGAAATTTTGCTCACTTACCCAGACCGATGACAATTCAATAATTTAAAAATTTTGTTCTATTGTCCTGATCAGGATCAACAGATCTAAGGATTTCCCATTTTCAGATCCCATCTCGCATCTGGCGACTAATTTCAGATCCCATTTCCAGATTTGGTGAATAAAGGTAAGTTATAACTTAGTTCGGTTAACTATAAAAAGGTGTTTTTTAGTTTTTTAACACGTATTTTATTCCTTTAACTAACTCATTTATTCGAACAAAGATTCGTTCTGAAGAAACGGATCATTAGAACAAATTTAGGCCTAAAAAGAAATGCATTCTGGTTATATTTCTGTACTTTGAGGCAAGAACAATCCACTCACTCACTTAAAAAAGAGAGAAAACGTATTTTCCGATAGCCAAATAAAGAAATGCTAAAAAAAGTGAAACCATAGTTTCATTTTTGCTGTAGTATTAAACTGAACAATTTTTGAAACTCTTTCTAAAATAATTACTTGCCTGTAAAACCTACTTGCACCTGAAACCAAATATTAGACGGAGGAAACAGGATTCCCATTTGTTAGCCAAAATATTGAAAATTAAATTTATGATCAAAAAAATCAAAAAAATTCTTCCTAAACTTAACCAAAGAACCACCATTTCCACACACACACAACCGAAAATTAAACTAAAACTTAACTAAAATTAATGGTGGACAGTGACCTCATGCTTCTTTAACTAGTACACTAATTTAATGATCCATTCGTTTGCGTTTGTGTTAATGGCTCGATAACTTTCCCATTTTACACCAATCGATAAGGCGGACAGGAAAGAAGAAGAAAAAAAAACGGGTAACTTTTTTGATTTTACATAAAGAGAAGGATGAAAATTCACCCCCTCAAAAGTGATACTTGAAAACATCCAGTTCTCAAGACACGCGCCGACTTTAAAAGATTTTCAATAACAGAAGCCGTGTTCCACGATCACAGACAGGAAAACCGGAATTGATTGATTTTTAGGTGATACAGGTGTACGAAGAATTCTTCTCGTCAGCAAATGTATTTGAGGTCACTTTTGATACCGAAGAATTTCACAGACATACAGATCAAATACAAATTATACCACACTAAGCATTTTTGGAAGAAATTGGAATTCTTTGATCAGCACCGCCTTTGGCGTTCCATCTTAATGAATAGAGTTTTAGTTTGTTTGAGCAAAAAGTTATTTTTTTCCATTGATTCCCCAAACACAAAATCGAAAGCAGATTCAAAATATTAATTAAATCAAATTATGATTAACTGATTTAATGTGCTTCAATTAATTGCTCGTTAGAACTATATTATGATCGAATCTTGCAATTGTTTGCAAAGATTAATTGATCAAAAAGAATTTGAACAGTTACTTTATCAGATGTATTTAAACTTGTTACAGTAGATGTCCTTCATTTCTTTTAATCAGCAAAAACATCTGGCTTCGAAAATGCTTACTTTACATAAACTCCACCTGTTGATTACGAGGTCCGTCGTCAATAACCCTCGTTTTGCTTTGCTTTATAGTGCCGACGTTAATATGTAAGTTTCACTCAAACACCTGTTGATCTTTTAAGTGGGGGGAGAGGAGAATTACTATTAATGGAAAGCTCATTAAAAATCAACCAAAAAAATTGATAGTTCAGATAACTCAGCTATTAATGAAATTGAAAACTACAGTTTTGATATTGTGATGCTCATAAACAAAGAAATGTCCTACAAACTCGGGAAGTTTCTACCCACCTCAGCTTCATTTCCTGATTTTACAAATTTTGTCAGTTTTTGCAGAAAACGTTTTCTTGCCGATCACTCTCCAATGGCCAATCCTATTGCTCCCTCTCACTGCATCACGATCTCCAAATTTTGTTTCGGACTTTTCCACCGAGTCCTCGCGCTGTGGCCCTGATTGGAAGGGCACATAGCTAACCCACTTGCAATTTTAGATTCTTTCTATTCTTAAGCGGTCACAGGGGTGTTAAATTTCTCTAGAGGTCTGAAAATATAAACATTTTTCAAACATGTATAATTTCTTTAAATTTAAGTTAAATAATTCGAATCTTTTACACATTACTTATAAAGGAATGGGGCTTCAGAAAAGTATAAAATGTTTAAAATATAATCATAATTTTAAAAATTATAAGCATATGAAAATAAGAAACTTTTCTATAAGAAATATTTATTAAGTTTTACGTCGCGCATGCTATTTTCTAAAAGAGTAGGTTTAATATTACTAGCTATAAGTTGATTTACAAAGATAAATGTATTCTTAATACTTTGTAGCTACTTTTATATAAATAGAATAATAACTTACATATTTTAAAAAATAAAAAAATACATTTTTAAAAAATATTTAAAAAAATTGCAATATTTTACAAATATTTTGAAATACAAAAGATATATAATACTAAAATTAGGTAGGGTTTAAAGAGTATGATGCATTGTATAATTCTATAAAGTTTTATACATCAGAAGCTAATATTTTAGAAAATAGCGTGCACAAAGCAAACAATACTTAATATTTATTATAGAATTTTCATATGCTTAGGATTTTTAAAATTATTATTATATTTTAAACATTTTATACTTTTCTGAAGCCCCATTCTATTTTAAATAATAGGCAAAAGATTCGAATCATTTAATTTAAATTTAAAAGAATTATACCCGTTTGAAAATTGTTTATATTTTCAAACCCCTAGAGAAATTTAACACCCCTGAGACCCCTTAATCAATTATCCTGGTTCTTTTTGCTAGCCATTTTAATTTAATTTAAATATTACTCTCTCTTACTTTAAACTAATTAAAAATTTTAAATTTCATAATCAAGGGTAAGTTAATTTGTCACCTACTAAGCATCACGTACCAGACATAGAGAATCCCGAATGCTTCATTAAGCAACACACTCCCCCCCCTCCCATTCTAATCAAGTGCAGCGATGTCTTGAGGCCCTGGGTCCCTATACACAAGTAGATCCCGCTTTAGACCCTTTTTAAGTAGGCAGCTTATATTGTACGTTGTCAAATACTCGCACAAACAGTAACAAGTTACAAATAAAATGTGCATGACTCACAATCTTCCAAACCTAGGCCTTAACCAACCGCTGCCATTCGACTAAATGAGTATTGATGGTGTATGAAGGTAGGCCAAGCCCTATACCGGGACGATGAACGTGACATAATAATACAGTCTTGCCACCGTTTTCAGTTGGCACATAGTTCGAAATTCTCAGTTTTTCTGGGAATATGTCCGGAAATAACGTTTTACGACTAAAATTAATCCGATCATATCCTTACTGAGGCTGAGTCAAGATTGAGACAAGGTCCTAGGCCTAGTGGGCCTATGCTTTAAAACAGTGGTCCAGTTATCACAGCGAGCCGGGACCGATAGGCGGATCAAATGGTATCGCCCCTCCCCCTCAAGGAACATTTAAATTACTTCCATTTTATTTACAGCAGCGTTTCTAAAACTGTGGGGTACTCGATTCGCTCCCCAGTGCCACTGTTTTCCACGTAGGCACACGACGTATGTTATGAAAAGAGGGAGAGAAAAGGAATAAATAAGCAAATCCTCTGAAATAAGTAAATTCTGCGCAAATAGTATCAAGGTCCTTTTACTGCACTCCAAAGCCTTCGGAATAATTTTATGAATAGCAATGCTCAGAAAACGTCGTACTTCAGAAAAACGAATATATACGTCCGGGGCAATAAACGTTTTTGGTGAGCGAGACGTATATATACGTCGGTGGCACTTAATAGGTTAAAGTCGTATTTTTGAATTCAATGCATTGTTATTGTGTGACAAACCTATACGGAACTTTATCACTAACCTTCTGAGTCGTCTCTTTTAGGGAAATTTAATTCCCCTACCTATTTCCAATCAGCTCCAAAAAGAGGACAGGGATTCCGTGTTATATGCAGATTAGATAAATTATTTAAGTCAAACGGAATAGTAAAGCAAAAAGCAGTAGGAGAGAGAGATTGAAGCAGGAAGGTATAACGGTGAAGTTAGAATTATTATTGAAGATTTCTAGGTGGATAAATCTCAGGAAGAGTTGAGATTCTGTGTGATAAATATTGATTTATATTTAAAGTCTCGTTAAAGTTTTATATTAGGAGTGAGATTAAAGTTAAATGTTCAATAGGAACATTATTGAATATAAATCTGGGACCTCTTATCGCGGTAATCTCTGCGTGATCGATATTCTAATTGTTAATTAATTGGATCATTAAATATTTAAGTTTATTTAAAGGAAAGTCCCTTTTAAACCTCATATATCTATTTTAAATTATTTGTTATTAAAAGTCTTTGATTCTATTTGGATAAGATAACCAAATAAAGAAAGTTATTTATAAAAATGGCTACTAGCTCTTATCTGACTACAAATTATTCTCGTTCTCAAAGTGAGATCTAAGGGGATCTTCACAATTGTAAGGAAGGGGGGGCGATGAAAATTATGATTGAATATTGGGTCACAGATATTGAAAGTTTGAGAAGCACTGATTTACAGTGGTGTATTTCTCTCGGGTTTGTGCGACTTTCTGTGGAAATCCCTTTGTATTTCAGGCTAAATCCCTTTATATCCGTTTTTTTAGTGTAACTTTATTTTATTTTGAAAGCATATTTAAATACAATTAAATTAAAATAATTACATCAAAACAATCTAAAATATAAGCAATCATACACACACACACAACTTCACACCCTCGATTAAGTTATCAAACGTTGATAGTTTGATAAAAAGGTTGGAGAGCACCGCCTTAAAACGTCTCTGATCATATGATCTTGTATCCAGTGGCGTAACGTAAATCCCCTCTACCCACGCATAGCGGGGAGGGGGCAGAATTCTAAGGGGCCCAAAGCTAGATGTTATGATTTTGCAATCCTTAAGATCCTGCTTGGGACCCAAAACCTGACTTTGCAGGGGGGAAGCTAATATTCTCCGCTACACCCTTGCTTGTATCCATATTGAAACATTTTTGTATATGAAAAAACAAGAAATATGAAAAAAAAAAATATTTTAAGTCAATTCCTCTACTTGATCAACAAAGAAAAATTTTATTTTAGCTACTTTTTATTAAATAGTTACAATTAATATAAATATATATATACATATGACAGAATCACAACATTAAGAGTGGTAATTAATTTTTATTAATTATCATTAAAGTATCGTATTGTTATCCCAAACAATTGTGTATATAAAATTTCAGTTCAACTGAATGCTTTAAAACGTGAGAAAAAAACCTTTTCAAGTTTTTCATGCACGTCGCCAAAAATGATGCCAACGTGGCTGTATTTGTATTTCTTTAAATAATTAGTTTTAATCAATTAATTTTTATTAATTATAATTAAATTATTGTATTGCCGTCCAAAATAATCATGTATATAAAATTTCAGCTCAATTAAGCGCTTTAAAATGTATTTTATTAACGATTGAAAATTCCACCAAGATAAATAAATAAATATATATAGAGTGTGAGTTAATAGTAGGAATTGGAAAAAAGACTTTTTTTGTGTTTCCTTTTTGATAGACGGAAACAGATTTGAGACCGACTTGGGGGAAAAAAGTTAAAGTTTCTACTAATGGAGTCTTGAATCCGTCACTCTATCACTGCAGTGCCGCGGAAAGTCATTACAGACAGGATACATAAAAGAAACCATGACTATACAAAGATTTTTAGCAGACGAACAATTAATTGAAAAAAGGTATGATCCAACAACAAGAGTCACATTCCACACATCTCAAGGTTGCTCAGAGGCGGACGTATGCTTTGTGTTCGAAATAACAGGAAAGATTTAAAAGTCCTATGACTCAATAAGACGTCCCAAACCGGCCATAAGAAAAAACTCGTAAAATAAATGAACAATGCAAATTTTATGTTTAAGAAAAACCGTACAATTAAGATCCATCGATATGGAGAGAAATGTGAAAGACCTGTAGGAAACACGCAATAGTTCACTAATCTCCAGACTTTA
This sequence comes from Trichonephila clavipes, assembly GCA_019973935.1. Taxonomy (NCBI): domain Eukaryota; kingdom Metazoa; phylum Arthropoda; class Arachnida; order Araneae; family Nephilidae; genus Trichonephila; species Trichonephila clavipes. The sequence goes on from BMAU01013238.1 coordinate 772,693, forward strand.
AGAAAGAAGGGTGACAGCCACAGTTAAATTATAACGGTCGAAATTCAAGGTCAATTCCACTCTTGCCGTCAGGTTTTTCGATCTTTCATTTTTTAAACCGGTGAGACATGTCTAGTAGTAAGCAGAAAACATTCTCAAATCAAAAATTTATTCGATATCCTATTGTCGTTATCCCCGGTGCATGAATTCTTTAAACCGGTTATTTTAGTCCTTTTACATCACCCCCCTCCCCAATGCTTGTTTTATATTCCACTGACATTTGTTCATTTCCTATTCCATGTTCTGTATCAAGCATTTATTTTAAACTATGCTGAATTCAGAGAGGTTGACATATTAAAGTTAAAAAATGTCAAAATTGATCTTTCTCTCTTGAAATATATTCGACAAAGCTCTGTTCTCCCCCCCCATAAAATACACTTAACAATTCAATTTAGTTTTCTTTTTCAGTGATTTTCCCCATTTTTTAAATCAAATTACTAAAAATGACAAGCTTCATTTACGTCACATTATTTAATGTTCCCCAATGTTAACCTTTTCTTTGACTAGAGGAATGTATTTTTTTTAGAAATTTTGATTTAAGTGTAATGAGTGAGTGCGTTTTGTGACGGGGCTTTATCGTGTTTTCTACTAATCCTCTTGGAGAATCTTTGGGGCCAGACATGAGTTACTTCACAGCCAATCCTCTCAAGAAGAAACAGTGAATTTCAGATTAGTTAGTAGATATATAGTGAAGGTTTTGTAATCGCAAAGGAGAAGGAGAAAGGAAGCTGAGATGCTGAGCCCCGTGAGCTGATGGTAAGGAATTAAACTTAGAAGCGTAATTATAGAACGGGCTTTAGCGAGTTAAGGAAGATTAAGATTCATAGAATAATTTTGCTTAAAGAGTTAAGCGGTTACGATTCCAGGCGCTTATTTACATAGAATTTAGGGATGCGTTATATCACTCCTGATTGCCTTCCTATAGTAAGACTTGTGTTGTTCAATATATTTGGATAGTAATAAATTGGATTTATTATGGATATATATATATATATATGAGTGTGTGTGTGTGTGTGCGCGTGTGTGTGTGTGCGCGTGTGTGTGTGTGTGTGTGTGTGTGGGGGGGGGATCGGTTGTGGAGTCGTCATCCAATTGAATCTCTCAACGAAACAAAGCACGCAGTCTTCGCGCGCAGGCGCAGCTGATCCAAAGTGAAACAAAAACTTTGACCATTGAGAAAAAAGCGGAGAAAGAGACTGAGGTGCGCGAGCAGACGTTCCCGTCGTCACATCATGGAATCTAATTGTAGAATAGCTACCTTTTTTTTTTTTTAATTAATTTTTGTTAAGTTTAAATAAATCTGAAGAAAGACAAATGTCTTGGACCCCTTGTTGTCTCCCACAAATTATGGGGACTCGGCCGGGATTTTGATCAAAGTTTGGAACGCGTGAACAAAAGAAGCGTCCGTGGAGAAGACGCGCCGCCATTTTTTGGAAACTTCGCTCAACCTGCGTAGAGGCTGAATTTTTCATTCAAACCCAGCGTGAATATTCCGCCTGTGTAGAGGCCGGAACTATTGATTTATCACCTACGAAAAGGTGTAATTTAAACAATTTCAAGAACTATTTTTCGTCTAACGATATAACCTGCGAAGAGGTTGTGGGATCTGTGTTCATCTGCGTAGAGGTGAATCAGTGTATTTCTTCAATTATTGGATACATCGTACGTGCGAGCAACAAGGGAGCTAGAAAAAAAGGTAGGATCTTTCCATATTTTTTCTAAAATGTATAAAAACGCTCTTAAAGAGGATCTCATAAGAGTTGTTGAGGATCTAGACGGTACTGTGGAGAGTACGGACACCATAGCTAAACTAAAGACTAAAATTGAGAAGAGTAGTACATTTGAGAGTGATGCAGATTTCGTTAAAACTTTAATTAAAAACTATATAGATGAGAGGGTATCGCGAAACGAAAGAGAGGCAACTTTAGAAAAACAGAAAATTGAGCTCGCAAAACTACAGTTAGCACAGTTAGAAAAAGAAGTCGAACTTCAAACGGCTAAAAATAAAGCATTAAGTTTAAATCCTGCAGCTAAAGTCGAAGAGAAACAGTTCGAAACAAACATAGAAAATATGATCAAAAGCATTAAAACTTTATCTCTTCCTGTTCCCACCAGATCTGAAAATTTTAATCTGTTCCAATCATTAGAACGCGCTTTAATCCAATCATTAGAATGCGCATTTTTACCAAGAAAATAAATGACGAATATAAATCTGAAATTTTAATAAATCTGCTGGGCGAAAGAGCTCATAATGTCTTATTGTATATTAAAAAGGAGGAATTAAATGACTATGAAAAACTAAAATCTATAGTACTCAGAGAATTCTAAGTAACGCCTCGCGAGTGTTTAAACTCATTTAAAAATGCTGTAAAATGATCAGGCGAGACATACATCCAATTTGCTGCAAGATTGACGGCAAACTTCCAATATTATTGTTCGTTAAGAAAAGTTAATTCCTTTGAATCTCTATGTGATCTTTTAATTTCTGATAAATTATTTGAAACTTTAAATAAAGAAACCGCAACTCATATTGGCATTCGAGAAGCGGAAGATTGGTTTAGGCCTATTGATTTAGCTAAAGAGTGCGATATTTATATTTCATCTAGAAGCGGATCACGTAAGGAAACTCCTATTGCTTGTGGATATACCGAAGACCCCTTTAAAAATAGACCACGAAACTATAAACCAAAGATTAAAGATAGCTATCCCCAAAATCTTGAAAGACAAAATAAAAATTGCTACAAATGCGGTGATTCATCTCATTACGCAAGAGATTGTGAGAAGCGTTTTAAGCCTAAAGAATCTAACGGCCACATCCATAATAGAAAAAACGCGAATAGTTTGAAAGTCAAGAGCGAAAAACAAAAAAGCGATGAGTTCGCACAACAGCTCCAATACGTTAACATTTTTGTAGAAAATCAGCCCGTAACAGCCTTGATTGATTCAGGTTGCCAGATCTCAGTTCTAAATTCCTCACTAATTAGATTGAACAAACCTTCCGAAGGAAGGATAACATTAAGCTCATGTTTTAACGAGACGCGTATGGTAGAAGTAACACCAATAAATATTTCTCTTACTCAGCACTTTAAGTTTAAGTGTTTGAACGGCAATATCACCGACCTTGACCGAAGAATTTATTATACATCCCAGTGTATATACTGAAATAAAGAAATAAGCCACACAAAGAGCGATGTTTTATTGAATGAAAGTGAATCCTCTTTAGGTGCTTTTACTATTTTTTCTGTTGCAAATGTGATAGAAAACTCTAGTTATGATTTGTCACATGTTAAAAACTTTAATGTTAGAAATGATTTGAGTTCTCTAATTAAGAATTATAAACCTAATAAAATTAAGAGTACTAAGTTAAAAATGAGTATTATATTGAAAGATTATATTCCTGTGTGTCAGAGAGCCAGACGTTTATCTTGTTTTGAGAAATTACAGGTAAACGATCAAATTGATGATTGGTTACAACAGGGTATTATAAGAGAAAGTTGTTCTGATTATTGTTCACCTATAGTATTGTATAAGAAAGTCAATGGTGCCATGAAAACGAGTTCCGTGGACTCCACAACTCCCAGTCGCCCACCCCTTAACCTATGGAGGGTAAATATAGTCGGTTCGCGATGCTCCGGAGTCTCTTCAAGCCCTGGAAGTGGAAACGGAAGAAAAAGAGCGATCGTTTTGAACAGACGTCCAGAACTCTAGATAGGAAAATATCGATGCGTTCAACCAAAAAAGAGCTTATTAAAAAGGGCGTTCTTATGCCTGATGGAACTGATAAAGACCAAGATAGCAAAATAAATGATTCCGTTCATAAGAACCACATTCCGCAAATCAACGGGTTTGGGCCCGAGTGTGGCATGTCAGAAACTGAGAAGCAGCATAACTCTCCGTCGGTAACGTACACGTCGTCCTCTGTTTTAGAAACCTACAACACCGTTGTGGTTACCAACTCTGGCTTTCCTACCGTACTATCATCATCTCAGAATCATGCCATGCCTGTGATACACAATTTTTCCCTGTTTAACCTTCCGGATGTCGAAGAGGTGCCTTCACATGATGGGGAAATTGTTCTCTCTGTTCTTCCAGAACCTCCAATATCGTTGAATGATATTGGGCCAATACTACATCCACAGCAGCAAACCACATGAAGATGTGGGGAGAAACTATCTAGTTCAGCAAAATTATGCTATGTTAAATCTTTGTGTATTTGTTGTATAGTCCTTGTCTGTTCCGTCTTTTTTATATTTTTCAGATTCTCCTCTGGTCTCCATGAAAAAAAAGAAATAAGTACCGCTGCGTACAGCGTACGGTCAGGTTGGCCGTTGTGGAATCGGTTGTGGAGTCGTCACCCAATTGAATCTCTCAACGAAACAAAGCACGCAGTCTTCGCGCGCAGGCGCAGCTGATCCAAAGTGAAACAAAAACTTTGACCATTGAGAAAAAAGCGGAGAAAGAGACAGAGGTGCGCGAGCAGGCGTTCCCGTCGTCATATCATGGAAATCTAATTGTAGAATAGCTACCTTTTTTTAAATTAATTTTTGTTAAGTTTAAATAAATCTGAAGAAAGACAAATGTCTTGGATCCCTTGTTGTCTCCCATATATATATATATATATATATATATATATATATATATATATATATATATATATATATATATATATATATATATATATATATATATAAATAACTTGGGTGATCAATTCTTGCCTCCCACAAATCTAGGTTACGTAGATGAAAAGATGGTACACCCAGGGAAGGGGGGGTCACAGTTCATTAAAAAGCAACACGAGGGCTACTGGTGACGAACCTCGATCAAGCTGAGCTGGCACCTCACCCCTCTTAACAACCACACCACTCCAATGGGAAGACTTTGAGCCTCGACAGATTTAACGTAAAGGGTGTTTTTTTAGAGGTATAGAACTTTAAATTGCAATAAAACAACGATGTATTATTCGATTGACATGAATTTTTTTTATTCGAAAGATAACCTTGTGGCATTACATTTTAAATATGATTTCTGGCATAGGACTGCCACGGCTGGCTCGGATGTAGTCCAATCTGGACGTCCAATTTTCGATGAATTTTTCCAACATTTGTGGCCGTATATCGGCAATAACACGGCGAATGTTGTCTTCCAAATTCTCAAGCGTTTGTGGATTATCCGCATAGACTAATGACTTTACATAGCCCCACAGAAAATAGTCTAGCGGTATTAAATCACAAGATCTTGGAGTCCAATTCACAGGTCCAAAACGTGAAATTAGGCGGTCACCCAACGTGTCTTTCAATAAATCGATTGTGGCACGAGCTGTGTTGCATGTTGCGCCGTCTTGTTGGAACCACAGCTCCTGGACATCATGATTGTTCAATTCAGGATTGCAAAAGTTAGTAATCACGGCTCTATACCGATCACCATTGACTGTAACGTTGTGGCCTTCATCGTTTTTGAAGAAGGATTCCACCAGCCCATAAAGCGCACCAAACAGTCAGTTTTTCTGGATGTAACGGTGTTTCGACATACACTTGTGGATTAGCTTCACTCTAAATGCGGCAGTTTTGTTTGTTGACGTAGCCATTCAACCAGAAGTGCGCTTCATCGCTAAACAAAATTCGCTTATGAAAATCGAGAACAACGGCAATCTCGTTTTGGGCCCATTCGACGAATCTACGCCTTGCTTGATGATCCTTTTGATGAATTGCCAAACCAAACTGAGAATAAATCACTTGACAGCTGTTAAATCGGTCGCCATCTTGGAAAGTAATGCCAACTTAAACTTCTATACCTGGAAAAAAACACTCTTTATATATACATAAAGAATATTTTATATATATTCAAATTGATTTTTAGATAACAATGACAATCTAAGCAAGTTCGATGCTTGAAATTATGCATTGATATGAGAAATCAATTAGTTAAAAATAACATTTAACTTGAAGTTCATTTTTATATGCAGCCTTTTTATTATTCCATGTATTTCAATCAAACCAATCACAGAGTGAGATAAAATTTATTAACGTTGCACTGTAAAGGTTCATAGAGACGGACCTCGTAAGTTTCAACCTCAATCAAGAGACGAATTAAGTGAGCTAGCCCCCCCCACCTCTCTCTAAACTACCAAGCCACGCCAACGGTAGGACTTTAAGCAATGTGGAATTTAATGTGTATCAGCTCCTCAACACATCGGATCTTCAGCGGCACCAAGACCAACTCGTGACACGCCTTCCTCGAGTTCGTGACCATACCCACTAGGCTACCACGGCCTCCACCAGTCAGAGGAGAAATGTATTAACTAACTGTAGGACATAAGGACCGTGGGTAGCCTAGTGGTGAGAGTGCTTGGGTTCGATGCCACCAAATACCCTTCGATTACACACGGAGGTACGTGACGTTAAATCAGCGGGGCCGAAAGTCTTGTGGGCGGTCGCAGCTGAAACCACGAGTGCAGGGGGCTGGAGAATATTTCTCTCCCCTCCAGTTCCATGCCTAAATTGTGGAGGTGGAGATTCGGTGGTGTCGCCCTCTATTGTAAAGAACTTCAACCTGTCTCACATTCTCTGGCAACATTCATTCCTTTCCTTCGGGAATTTCACCGAGCTAAATCGTACTGTCAACTGTATGGTGCTCAAGGCTAGACTGGTGCTGCAACGACAGGCCCCCTGCCACGATGAATTTCGTGGACCTTGGTCTGACGACGTCAGACAGGTGGCATTAGAAACAACAACAAAATCTTGAAAGAAAAACAAAAATCTTGTTGCATAAGGTACTGATTAAATCAGTTTTTACTTATGTCTCAGAGACATAGGACCTTGACAAAAAAAAAAGGAAGAGAAGATCTTAGCGACTTCTGAAAGGAAGGTCCTGCGAACCATATTTGGTGCTGTTCTCTCGATAATAACAGCTGTGGAGAAAAAGATATAATTTTGAAATGAATAAGATTTTTAATAGTGATGATATTATTAAGTCTATAAAACTAAGTAGAATGAGATGGGTAAGGCATATAGAAAGAATGAGCCCAGAATGTACAACATTGAAAATTTTTAATGCAACTTCTTCTAATAAAAGACCGAAAGGAAAGCCCAAAAGCAGATGGAAAGGCTGTGTGGATGAGGACAATGCCATTCTAAACGTGAAGAACTGGAGATCAATTGCTGTGAGAAAGGGCAGAATGGAAAAAACTTCTGAGGAAGGATCAGGCCCACAAAGGGCAGTCATGCCAATGCTGATGAACTGAAGGACAGAGATTATTTTCAATAATTAATTGGAAACCGTCCTTATAATATTCCAATAATATATATATATGTTTCTTTTCTCACCTATATACCAAAAAAAAAAGGTGTTTAATAAAGAACCAAATAAACATAAGAGCTCTATTTTTCATTTTGAAGATCTCTTTCTTCAAAAATAAACTCCTTGCACAATCACTGATTTTTAACACTCTGTCTCATATTTAAAGGAAAAGTTTTTAAATTTTTGTTCAGACCTTGAATTATATTTCAATTCTATAAGTCCAAACATAATAGTCACTAATCTAAAACGTTGCAATTTCTACCTTCTTATTTTGACAATTCTGAAAAAAAAAAAAAAACTTTTTTTTTGCTCCAAATATATCGTCTACAACCATTATTCTCCTCCAAGATTTCTCCCATTGCAAAATTCAAAAATTTCTCCCAACAAAAAACACAAGCTACTCCTTTCATCAACCCTCACCGAAGTGAGAGTTGATTTATAGCCAAAAATAGCATCCTCTCTTTCCGGTAGGTGTGCTGAGCAGTCCAGAGACAGCTGCTACTTGCACATACCTTTGTGAAAAGCGGATTAATAAATCAAGCGGAGAAGCCGCGCCGATTTCTTTCCAGTTGTTTTCCATCCTCTTCTTCCTCTTCCAAGAGAGGCAACCCTTTACCATTCAAAAGGACGAGAGATAAAAAAATGGCACTTATTTTACACTTCGCATTAGTGGAATGTTTCACATTACCTCTCGACAGTGAATAGGCTTTTTTTTAGAGTAAACGAGCAGATAAGATGAGTGGTTTAGTACTGGAAAAATGCGAATTGTTTTTAAAGAAGAAGACTAGTTATTTGTTAAACAAACGGTTTATCTCCTAAAAGAGTCTTTGTTCTGACGAAAGTAAAATACTGCAGCCTTAAATATGTCAAAGAAAGAGAGAGAAAAGAAAAAATTAAGAAACTGAGAGAGAGAGAGAGAGAGAGAGTGAACGAACTGCACTGTATACATTCTTGCATACTTACACTGTTCTAGTGAAAAAGCTTGGACGAGTAAGTGAGTGAAAGGGAGAATTATATTAAGGTCACAACACTACAAAGCTGCACAAGACCTATTGGCGACGGACCTCTTAATTTTGAACCATGGTCAAGGGACAAAGATGACACTTGAGCTGTCATCCCTCTCACCTAACTTCCACTCCTCACAAACAGGAGAACGGTTGAGCCTCGATAGATTTAACGTGCATCAGAAGTCCAACGCGCTATCCATTGCGGTACAGGAACACGACGAGCGATTTTCCTTTTTATGCATGGTGTTCGACTATTGTTTTTTTTTTGTTTTCTTTTTATTCATTAATTTAATTTAATTAATGAATTAATATTTGAAAAACTGTATTAACATCAAGTGTCGACCACTACAAGTTTAAAAATGTATTTGAACTTGAGTGGATGAATAAAAAGTATTTTATTAACGAATGAAAATTTGAACTAGTACTTAAGAAACAAAACTTTAATCCAAAACAAACAAAGATTTATTATGATTAATATAGGTATATAGTAATAACAATGTATCAATAAATTTTAGAACTAAAGTAAAATTAGACAAAGAGGCACTTAATATGCTAAGGAACACTTTCTAACGATGGTACTTCCGCTCGGTTTGAGGGAAGTGATAAGTTGTCGGGGGCGTGACAAGCGACAATAGCGGAAGTGTACAAGGTACCAACAATTGAGAACTGTAAAAAAGACGCTATATGAACAAATATTTCAACTCTCCAGATTTCCTCATCACACTACAGTGTGTTTATTGTCGAGATCCATTTAAAGAGCAGAGGTTTTTAATTCAATGCGAGAATCTTTAGGTAGTACCGCATCTCGAGTTTTTGAATCACCATTTAATAACTGCTGATTCTACGAGCCAAGTGATAAATTTCTTCATGAATGTGAGTGCTGATTTACGTCGCACAGTAAAACAACTCAAGGACTACGGACCTCGTAAGTTTAAACCAGAGTCAAGTGACAAGGACGACACCTGAGCTGGTACCTCCTCTTCAAACTACCACGCTTAGTCAATTTAAGGACTTTGGTCATTAACAAATTTAACATACATCAGCCTCTTCTTACACGAAATCTCCACAGTGGCGCTAGATCTCCAACTCATAACACACCGGCCGAAAGACCATTACAATGATCCCTAGGCTACCGCGGCCACGAATTTCTTTATGAGATAAAATGAGGAATAGAATCATGTAAATTCAAAAAAAAAATGCGCTGAGTTATCACTTTCTCTAAAATTTTATTAAAATTCACAATACTTTTATAGATTTATGAAGAGAGAGAGTTTTAGAGTTAATACTTTTTCATAATAATGTAGTTATAAAAACATATAGAGCTAACTAATTTACTGAAAGACATGAAACATATAAAATCATAATATATTTTAAAATTACACTAATAGTTTAATGTATATTTTTTTTTAAAAAAATGTCTTTCAAAGTACAATACATACTGTAGCATACTAAAATCTTAACTTTTCCAATTTTACAAAGTTCAAAGTAATACCTTCACATCTCTCTCTCTCTCTATCAGGTTTCTTTTTTACTAATATAAAAAATTGATTTCAATCATACTGCGACATAGAAAACTTGAAAAATATTAAGAATCACACATCTAATCATTTTCTAATTTAATTTTTTTTAATAATTGTGTGTGTGTGTGTGAGAGAAAAGAATTTTCGAATGAAGCACCAACTATAGATATAAATAACAATTTTCTCCATTCCTGGCAATGTCAGCAACTCAAATTAAATAATAGAATTAATTATAACAAGTATATCACATTTGAATGCTAACTACCCCTTATTTAGATACCAGAATTAAACTTACAACTAATATATCAAGAACGCTTGATTTTGATAATTCTCACGACATAGAAAATAAACATCTAACGCTACTCCAGAGAATCAAAGTAGATTCCCTCACAGATCCAAAAGTAAACAAATAGATACCACGCATTCAAAAGGTTTATGACAAAGAGAGAAAAAAATGTCCTGTTCACAAGGAAATAATTGCAACGAAAAACGCAGCACTATTATTGTACTAAAAAGCAATAAACAACTAGCACTTAAATAAAGCGTCGTCGAAGCAAAAAACAACTGCGTCATAATTGCGGGGCTTATTATCGAATGATAGTGCAATTATGGCGAACTCATTCGTTTTTATTACTCTCCTTAATATATACGATATTTTTTTACAGGAGATATAATTGTGGTAAAATGAGGAAAAAATTTCATCGGATTCAAAGTTTACATTTGCAAATAATGTAAATCTAAATTAGAATTCTGAGTAATTTTTGTGTGCGTTTTGAATAGCAAAGATTATCTAGTTATTTACGGAACTTCCTTGAAATTTCAATTCCTTCTTCTGAATTGATTAATTTACTTTTAAATGAGTTTTCTCAGAAAATGTCTTAACGCAACAGCTCTTAATCAAGGGACGTGGAACGATTTCAAGAGGGCTTCTTAACGCAGAAAGTACTTAAAAAAATTTTCATCCAAATCTTTGTTTTTAGAGACAATTAGAGATCCAGTTATTTCTTTCTATATAAATGTATATATACGAAATACCGTAAATTCCGGAGTATAACACACACCCATACTTACATGCTGCATTTTTTAATTTTTAGGTATATTTGCCGTATAACGCGCACCCCCTATTCTACGAAGAAACCTGAAGTTTACATACGCAACGCTCCTACGTTTTGAAGTCACTTACTCGAGGTACCAAGCTTTAGAAAGAAAAAAAAGAATACTTCTAGAACCAGGGTAAGCATTACGTCGACCGCGATCGACCGGTGGGCCGCCAAGATAGTTTGGGGTGATCTCGTCTGAAGTTTTTAGCAGTTATTAATTATGTACGGAAATATTCAAGATTGGCTGAAGTATATAAATTAAGTCTTCTACTCACTATAACAAAGAAAACTAACTTTAGATTAAAACGTTTTATTTTTTTACGTATTTTGAATCGTTTGATAGTAAATGCATCATTTAATATTATGTTTGTGGCTGTTATTATCATGTTTGTATTTTGCGTTTTGCCTTAAACGCGGTTTAAAAAGTGTTAGTTTTTTTTTTTTTTTAATTTTAATTTATTTGAGTTCTGTAAGTAAGTATACATTCCGTAATTTTATTAATTTATTATAAATATTGTAGACCTTTTCCAACCTCGCCACACCTACGACAATGGGCATTGAGCACACAAGCAAGAGTCGAGGGTCGAAAGTCTACCATTCTCGTATATGGTAGACTTTCAAACAAACATCTTTTTTTAAAAAATTGTGTAGATGGTCGGGAATAAGAAACAATAAAAAATAAATTCTAAATAAATAATCAGCATTAAATATTGATAGAATTATTAATAGCAAATACTTCATTAATTTTACGTACTATATACATGGGATTATAATCAATCGGCAAAAAAAATCAAGGGCGATGGGGGAGGGTACGGACCAATGCCCTTCCCCCTGCTTGTGTGCGCAACGGACATTCGGTGGACCGCAACAGCTCGAAAAAATTTGAAGTAACCCGAACCCTGGAAAAGTCTACCCACACCTGTTCTAGAATATTCAGCCATTTGGTACACGACACACACGTCTCCAGTTCGGATCGACGATAATTTGAACGCAGATAGGCACATTTCTGACATCTTAGGTCCAGTGGTTGTGCAGTCCAGTGGACTTCAAGGTCTGCCAAACGCCATCTTCCAACAAGATAATGCAAGACTACACGTTGCACGTCGTATTCTGACCTTCCACGATACACAAAGTATTCGACTGTTACCCTAATATTCACATCTCCAGATTTGCCACCCTTTGAAAACATCTGGTCAAGGGTTGCCGAGAGACTGGCCGGCCACTCCTCTCCAGCTAGTACGGTTGATGAAGTGTGGCACGGACTTGAAATAGCATTGTGGCGGATTGCTTCCCAATAATCCCTAAAGGGAAATATGTGTGAACCTTCCTTAACCGATGGGTCTGTAAACAACTTTGGCTGATAACGGAACCCCCGAAATCGGTGGGTGTGCCCACTCACAAAATAGTAGTTTTCAATTTATATTTAATTGTTTGAATGTCGTGTGTGTCGTCATAATAAATGTTTTGAAAAACCTGAAACCAAGGACTGATGTCTTGAATACGCGACACAGTTTCTGATGACCCGGACGTGATATTTTATGGAAATTTAAGTGGAATGTAAATTTAAAGTGAACTGTTTTTTGGAATTGATTGGATTATCCTTTTTCTTGGATCATTTACGACTCATAGTGAGGAGCTGAGATTAGAGGTAGGCACATTTTGCTTTATTCAAATTTATTGATTTATTGAATTGTTTAAATTTAAAAATGGATCTTAAAAGGTTAAAAAAGAAAAGGAAAATTTTAAGGATGTCTTTTACTAAGCATTTAACAAAAATAGAATTTACTTTAAGTAAGGAAATTTCTGCGGAATTTAATAAAGAGGCAAAACTTGAGGGGCTTTTGAGCTTAAAGTCTCAGCTAACTGAAAAATTAAATGAGTTGATTAAAGCTGATGAGAATATACAATTACAAATTAAAATAAGTGAAATGGCAGCTGACATATCATCATGCGAGGAGTATAAAGATAGTGGCATTGATTTAAAAACGAGACTGCATAGACAAATAGAAATATTATCTGAGAGACAGGAAATTTGGACAAACAGAGAGAGAGTCCAAGCACACAGTTAATAGGGCTAATACTATTTCTTTTAGAAACTAAACTAAAACTGTTAAATTACCTAAGCTAAACATACACACCTTTCAAGGTGATTGTAGTCAATTTCTAGACTTTTGGAATTCTTTTGAAGTTGCGATTCATAACAATGATTCGTTAACTAAAGTTGAAAAGTTTACATATCTAATCTAAAAACATGTATTATGACGACACACAAACAATTAAATATAAATTGAAAACTACTATTTTGTGGGTAGGCACACCCACCGATTTCGGGGGTTCCGTTATCGGCCAAAGTTGTTTACAGACTAACTGAATCCCCCCCCCAAATCGGTTGGGAAGGTTCACACATATTTCCCTTTAGGGATTACTGAGAAGCAATCCGCCACAAGCATAGAAAGAGTTGCCCTCTTCTGTCATCCAAGCCCAGTTCGACTTCATGCCTAACCGGGTAAGGGCAGCTGTTTTTACTAACTTTGCATTCCTGTAACCCCCCTCAATTTCTTTCAAATTTAATTATTTTGTCTTCATGCCATACTGTTTAGGTACAATAAACATCTTTTTTTTTTTTGTATTTGCATTCCTTTAAGATGGTACAATTTTAATTGTCAACAGTCATATGAGTAAGAATCTATTTTTGTTATTGTTCCCTGTTGCTGTTATAAGGCGCGTTTCGCAAATTTTGCTGTGGTGACGTTAATGCGTAAATACCAGCAAATTTCTTTGTTATTTAAAAAAAAATTATGATAATAAAAGCGGTGACGTTAACACGCAAGTACTGGTACTTACGCATTACACTATCAGTCGATTTCGCCAAATCAAAAAAACGTTGGATATTAAAAAATGTCACAAAATGCTGTCATTATTATTATCGTGTTGGAACATTAGCGGAAACGGATTCCACTATTGGTGTCATATCTCAACATTTGGTAAAGAAATCTATCGACAGTACAACACGTAAGTACCACAAGAAAATTTTATATACAGACTCCTTATCAAAATTAATAATAATAAATAAAACATGTCTACTTCATATTATGCTGGTTGAACGCTAGTCAATTTTAGGGTTAACGCACGCAGGAAGTATGTCAAACTAAAAGCAGTCTTATCATAGGAAAGTGAAGATTAAAAAATTTATTGGACGTTTTTCTAAGCCATAGAGATAAAACATATCAAAACAAACCCGAGTTCCGGTAAGGAAGCGTCAATACTTCCATTTTTTTTTACCGCTTCTGTCATTAACCTTTTGTTTCATGTGTAGGGTAGATTGAAAACCTATCAGAGTTTTTGTTCACTAATCTATATTTCAGCAGGTCTTTTTCAGTGTACTTTAAAAAAAAATTCCGATTTCAACTATCTCTTCTGAGCTACATATAAAGGCAGCTTTATAAACAAAACGAAGAAAAAAAAATCTAAATTTGAAGAAATCGTCTCAAAGAGATTTCAATCCACATCTTTAACGACAGAGAAAGAAATATGGCGCCTACACAGCTCTTTTTTCTATATTGGATTTCAGTCAAATATGATAATAATAATTCGCCAAGTTGATGATAAATAAAGTTAGACTAAAATACGGGATCAACTAGTAACTAATTTTGGTACGTATTATTGCAACAATCGCCAACTTTATTAATAACTTGCCAAGTTGGCATCCCCGATTTCCTATGCCTTACGTGCTGAATTGGCAGCCATGTGCTCCTTTACATATAATGTCGCCAATAGGTTGCGATAATACGTAAGTATCTTAATTTTTTAAAAAAATATGACTTATGTTGAAATGACTGTAGTATGGGGGTTACAAGGGTGGGTTCGGGGGCTCAAACCTCTCCCATAAACCCACAAACTTCTAATTTTTACTATCTCTGTGCTGTAATCTACGTTTTTCAACGTAGTATAATATAACTACGTTTCTAAATTTAAATATAACCCCTCCCATGAAACTAGCTTGTGTACGGCACTGGATGACTGTTCACACAAATCTTTCACAAAAGTCTTAAACAAAATGTGTGGGAGCAATATTATTATTGTTTTTCCACCTTACACAATCTACTTCATTAAAAAGTGTTTTAATTAATGTTTAAATGTTCGGAGCAGAATCCGAATTTCAGCTCAGTTTTCAGAAGTGAAGTAATAGCCGCTGATGCAGGACTTGGGGCTTTTCTATCAAAGAGAGAAATAAAGAGATCTTTGGATTTTCTCTCCGATAGCAATAGTGACACTTCAACACCTTTACAAATGGGTTTTTTTAATGACAAAACCACTTTCTACATCCTACACAAACCTAAACATATATCGCTGCAATATAATATCCATTTTCAGTTTATGCCACAGTGCCGGTTTATCCATTGGGCACTTGAGCCACTCTCCAAGGGCCCGGATAAAATGGACTTAAACCAGCTTTTGGTTAAAAATTTCTATCTTCCAGTATTAAGGGGATCTACAGATCTTCTGCACCCAGGGCCCGAAATAAGCTGAAATCGGTGCTGGAATCCCATCTCATGTCGAACCGCACGACAATGAAATGGTGAACAAACCAGCGAAGGAAGGCTGAAGTGTTCCAACTTCTTCCACTTCCGCCCTTACCTATCTGGAATTATCCTTGCTGGAAAAATTTCAAAATTAGGTGGAGTGGAGAGTGCTTCTCACTTATCATTGGTATGCGGGTAATAGACTCGTTCTTGGCCTAGCCCTCAAGATTGACAGATGGTCCCAGACTGCACAAGAAATATGGTGCCATATTTCTTGCTCCAGACTCACATCAAGTGCCCCTCATTCTTAGGGAACAAGATTTTCTCCATCTGTAAAAATTTCAAGACCATCAAGCTTCTCTCGAGCACGTAATACGTTGTATGGATCTCACAAGTAAAGATATCTACACAGATCGCCTTCTTGTGCTAGATTTTTTTGCGAGTCAGCACTTTAATCGATCTTGTCAGACTGGAGGGTTAGTAACAGCAAAATGTGTGTTATATGTTTGGAAAACAATTAGACAGTGATTTCATTGCAGATTTAAAAGTTTAAAAATAAACGAATCAAAATAATCAGATTTATTTTTATATTGGTGCATGACTAAATTTTTTCCGGTATTTTTAAATATATAGGCGTGGCTAGAATACTTTTTTTCTATCTGTAATATAAATAAATATTGTGTGCGTGTCATCAATTTTTATTATTTCTAACTTTGAAACTAAAATTCGTTCTTCCACTCCCTTCCCTCATTTCGAAACATATGAATTCCGTCTTCAATGTTCCTCAACATAGAGAAAAATTAAATAAATTCTCCTCAATAAATTTTACTCAGTTTGACGCTCAGAATTTCGTACAAAATGGAATTAGATGAAAAAGCATAAACATTTGATCGTCTTTTATGGCAATTAGCCATGACTTGGAGGAACGGAAACTCCTACTAGCAGATGTTAGGCGTGATAGAAAATATTTACCAGAGAGAGAGAGAGAGAATATAATACACTAGATCTATAAAATAACCCAAAATACACATTATGAAGTTCGATTCTAGATTATCACTCCATCTATTGAGGAAAATATATAAGTATCTTCTTTAACGAAAATTGAAAAAGTGTTTGTTTAATATAAATGTCATTTAAAAAAAAGAGGGGGGTTAAATTTTTTTAGCGATAATAATTAAATCGTGCATCAAAATATTAAAATAAGTTAATTTGTTAAAAGATGGAGAAATTCTACGCACAAAGATTTCCGAATTAGCACAAATACTTTCATTGTCTAATTGATAGGTAGTATAACTGTGTGTGTGCATTATTTAAAAATTACAGTGTTGGTGATTTAATCGCACTTTCAATTTGCATAGCACTGTGAAAGGAAATGCAAGGAAATAGTGTCATTCATGAGAAAAACCAACAAATAAAAAATAATAAATAGATTCTTTCTTAAAATTCGGTGTATGATTGAATCCAACCTTATTTACTGTCAACTTGGCAAATAAATATCATATTGGACAGAAGTTCAATACAGACAACAATTGGCACTAGACATTTTTTTTTTTTTTTTTGCATCACCAAAGGTTTGAACTAAACTAGAATTTTACCATTCCATATATTA
Organism: Trichonephila clavipes; assembly: GCA_019973935.1. NCBI lineage: Eukaryota > Metazoa > Arthropoda > Arachnida > Araneae > Nephilidae > Trichonephila > Trichonephila clavipes. The sequence continues at coordinate 789,787 of BMAU01013238.1, forward strand.
GTATTGACATTTTGTCCTTTTATAGTGATTGCGGGCAATAGACAGGAGATAATGCTGTTAGTCCAAATCTAAGCAATAATTATCTTTGGTAATTGATTGGCGATGGTTTCATGCTTGCTTAATCAAAAGTTTTCGGATTCTGAAAAAAACCTTTGTTTTATACAAATATGGTGATGTTTTCTTTCATAACGCAATACATCTGGGACTCCCTTTTTAACAAGCTTTTATAAGCTTCACTTGTATGTAAAGGAATCTTTGGACTTGATTTTTACCCACTTTAAAATTTTAGATTAATTCGAAATTTTGCTCACTTGTCCAAGACCGATGACAATACAATAATTTAATAATTTTGTTCCATTGTCCTGATCAAGGTCATGACTGACGATTTCCCCTTTTCAGATCACATCCAGCATCTGGCAACGGATTCCAGGTCCCATTTCCAGAATTGGCGGCTAATTTCAGATCCCATTTCCAGATTTGGTGACTAAAGATTTAAGTTACAATTTAGTTCGATTAACTATAAAAGGGAGTTTTTTAGTTTTTTTAAACTATAATTTATTAAAGTTCCATTCGCTGCTTAATTTTTTCAGGTATTGAATAATTTATTTAAGTATAACCATTGTTTAAGTAAGTTTGTTAAGTTTTGTTTTCGAAACAGTAACTTTCGAGCCTGAAATTTTTAAAAGTATATTAACTAAATATATTTAAAAAAGCTCAAAATGATTACGCCGTGTTGAATATCATGAATTTGCTCAGTTTAATAAATTACAAATAAACAAGTTTAGTGCTAGATGATTGACACAACTTCTAGAAATATACAAAGTTTTCGTTGCTTTGCTAACTTACACGCGAGAGCATTTCTTCTTTCCAAAATACAAGCATTCGAAAGAATTATACTAAAATAATATGACTAAAAAGTAAAGGAAATTCAATTTTTGTTATTGTTCTTTTCTCTCTCTTTTACAACAATAATCTTTTAAGTCCCTTCACATTTAAAGTAAAAACTCTACTAACTGAGATCAAAACCCACGTATAAAACATACCCACATAATCTCAAATCGTTTGTTCTATCTGGTTGAAAAGAGAATATAATAACAAATACAATCACATACTATTTACAGAAGTACTCGTTTTACCACAATTCAAGAATTTCGCGAATTAACCTTAGTCATCAATAAAAATGAAACATTTAGATACGATGACGAAGTTGCTACAATTGAATGTCATTGGTCCACAGTTATACTCCTATGTGAAGAATTATCATTATTTTAAATAAATAAATCGTAATAATTTTTCTTCTGATTCGTAAATAAAATCCATTTTCGAAAAAGTGATTAATGTTTAGCTTTTTTGAAACAAAATTTCTCTCCTTTTTGTGGTACATTCAATATTATTCTATGCATCAGTGTAACTGAAGGTATTTATAAAGAATATGTTTTTTCCAGGTATAGAAGTTTAAGTTGGCATTACTTTCCAAGATGGCGACCGATTTAACAGCTGTCAAGTGATTTATTCTCAGTTTGGTTTGGCAATTCATCATGAATAGACTCACGCCTAAACAACGCTTTCAAATACGCCCAAAACGAGATTGCCGTTGTTCCCGATTTTCATAAACGAATTTTGTTTAGCGATGAAGCGCACTTCTGGTTGAATGGCTACGTCAACAAACAAAACTGCCGCATTTGGAGTGAAGCTAATCCACAAGTGTATGTCGAAACACCGTTACATCCAGAAAAACTGACTGTTTGGTGCGCTTTATGGGCTGGTGGAATCATTGGTCCGTACTTCTTCAAAAACGATGAAGGCCACAAAGTTACAGTCAATGGTGATAGAGCCATGATTACTAACTTTTTCATTCCTGAATTGAATAATCATGATGTCCAGGAGCTGTGGTTCCAACAAGACGGCGCAACATGTCACACAGCTCGTGCCACAATCGATTTATTGAAAGACACGTTGGGTGACCGCCTCATTTCACGTTTTGGACCTGTGAATTGGCCTCCAAGATCTTGTGATTTAACACCGCTAGACTATTTTCTGTGGGGTTATGTAAAGTCATTGATCTATGCGGATAAGCCACAAACGCTTGACCATTCGGAAGACAACATTCGCCGTGTTATTGACGATATACGGCCACAAATGTTGGAAAAAGTCATCGAAAATTGGACGTCCAGATAGGACTACATCCGAGCCAGCCGTTTCAGTCATATGCCAGAAATCAAATTTAAAATGTAATGTCACAAGATTATCTTTCGAATAAAAAAAAATTCATGTCAATCGAATAATACATCTTTGTTTTATTGCAATTTAAAGTTCTATACCTCTAAAAAAACACCCTTTATTTATAGAGCACTTGGCTCTTTCGGGCCCTCATCTCCTATCTGGAAACATGAGATAAACTTAACTCTTCCATATGCCCTTAAGTGAATTATATTCTGGGACAGACTTTTGATATTAGCAGAAACTTTTTCCTTCCAGTTTGGGTATCGATTTCAAATCTATTTCTTGCAGTTTTACACTTTCGTGGACAAAGCGGCATGCCCGCTATAATGAACTAGGCGTCCTCAAAAGCGCCTAAGAGCTATTTGAATTGAAAAATTTTCAGTTTCATCTTTCAGCAATTCCGAAAAAAAAAATACTCCTCCCAGAAAATCTTGAAATACAATTTACTTTTAATTTTATTCAGAATTCTAGTTCTCAAAGCCACATCAACAATTAATGACACTAGAAAAGTTTTAGTTGAAAAAAAATAGAAAGAGCATAGAAATGAAAAAAATGTTAACTCTAATTTATACATCAAGTCGGCTGGGTGGCGTGGCTGGTTTGTCGCTGGCCTTCTGTACCCAAGGTTCCCGGGTCGACCCCGGCCCAAGTCGATGGATTTTCATGATGCAGAAAATCGACAGCGGCCATGTCGTATAATTATACGACACGTAAAAATCCCTAGGGGGATGTCCTAGGCAAAACTAAATCCTAGTACAGATTCGCATCGTCAGAGCTCAAGTGCCTCCCTCTAGGGCGGAAACTGGGCGTCAAAATTACCTGCGGCGATTGGTATCCACTTATATGGCGCCGCACTAAAAAAAGAGATACCTCCTTTCGGTGATGTACTAGGAAGATTGATGAACTCTGTTAAAAACTGTTCATAATCTGCCATTAGAAATAAAAAAAATTATACATCAATGCAGTTACAATTATGGGTTTGATGGGATATGGAGCAACAAAGGCTATTATCCCCTTGAAATGGAATACATGTTTTTCTCTTCTTACTTAAAATATACCGAAGAGTTCCATCCTTTGCAAGAAAGCTTGTTTGCAAGTATCACGTACTGGATTTTATTCAGTAATTTATATTTATGCAAAATCCCTGGAGTTCAATCAGTAGCGCACACAGGAATTTTTCAAGGGGAGGGGGTCCGGGGTCGAAAGTTCACCATTCTTGTATCATGCTCCTTTTGATTTTGTCGATTTTCGGGAACAAAATACAGTAAAAAAAACTAATTACTGAATAAATAATTCACATTAATTAATAAAATTAATCATTAATAACAAATACTTAATTAAATTTTTCGTACTATATACTTTGAATTTTAGTCAATCGGGGAAAAAATCAGGGGCTTTGGGGAGTCCGGACACCCCCCTTGTGTGCGCCACTGAGTTCAATCCTTTTGTTAATGATGCGAATGCCTAGTATCTCTTCTCTTCTGTTATTGGTCTGATTATATATTTGTTCCGTAGATGGAATGTTCCCTAAATTTTTATAAAATATCTGTATCATTTTTCTCCTAAATTTGTTTGCTAATATTATAATTCTCAAATGTTTTTCCATTCTATTTGGAAATTATTAGTGTTAATGTGTCTTCAAGGGCAATCCAATCGATGTAAATATTAGATTGCGTTACCGATTTTGCAAGTTCGTCCGCCTGTTCATTCCAAAAGAATTTTAGTGTTTATTTAGAATTTCAGTTTACATAAAATGTACTAATAACATTGCTACTTTAAGCCTTTAAGCATAGTTATAGAGAAATATGCTTCCACTAATATTCCTCATTCATTAATTTTGAAAAATAAACATAAGTAAACAGTAATATTGTTTAATTTAAACACATCTGGCAGCTTCAAGCTGTTTGCTTAAAAAAAAATTCGTTTTTTTTCGGGGGGTATTTTTAAACTTTTAAAACTAGTTTCTTCAAATTTTATCTTTAGTAATGCATAAGTTTCAATAAAAACACCAATATTAGACTTTCAAACAAAAGACGTTATGCAACACAACTTCCACATTTTGAAATTATGAATATACAGTACAGTCCCGCTAATCCGAACACGGCTAATCCGAACATCCGGTTAATCCGAACGACTCCGGGAAAAATTTTTATAATTTTAAGGACGAAAAAATCGGTGAATATTTCAATATAAAACAGTGTAAACCTTAATTCAAAATAGTTCTTTATTTAATATTCACGCACTGTACATCAAGTTATGGTACAGATTTTAAAATGGAATAAACTACAGAACAGAACACTAATGTTTAGTATGAAAAATTGTACAACAGAACCTCTTTAGAACCTCTAGTTTGTCTTTAAGAGTAAGTGTTGAGTGTCTACGCTTACTCGCCATAACAATCTGTTTACGTACACTGTATCACAGATAAATGTCCAAAACACAGAACAAACTTGTTTTCACACTGTAGAATATCACACTGTAACACTGTTATTAACACAGACAAAAGCGGACGAGTATAGAACGAGCGCGGAACGACTGACGGCCAACAGTACGGGCACACGCAGTCACACTGACACACTAAGTTAGGAGTGGTGGAGGGAGGACACACGCGTCGAGGAGTGAGGGTACAGTCCACGCGGCAAAAAAGCGGGCGCGTACGCTCACATTACGACAAAATACATAGACACAATAGACCCGTGAGTGAGTGAAGATTAACGTCGCACTGTTCAGCTACACGAGGGCTTTTGGCGACGGACCACGTAATTTTGAACCATGGTCAAGTGACGTGGACGACACCTGAGCTGGCACCCCCCTCTCCTAACTACCACACCACACCAACGGGAGGACGTTTCAGCTCTCGACAGATTTAGCGTGCATCGCTGCCCTACACGGCGGGTCTTTAGTGATACTGGGCTCGAACTCGTGACAAAGCCAGCCACGATCCGATGCCTATACCACTCGGCTACCGCGGCCACACAATAGACCCGTACTCCCGGTTCAAATAGTGATTTCGCTGTTACTCCGGCTAATCCGAACAATCACGTAATCCGAACAGGGGTCGGTCCGATATTGTTCGGATTATCGGGACTGTACTGTAATCTCTAACACAAATTAAGCAATTTCACCCAACTCATTGTGGACCTGTACCTAAAATAGATATGAAAACACCAGACAATAACACAATCACCATACCCTCCAGAAGCAGAACGTGATAACCTTCAGAGACCATACATAATTACCATTATTTTTATTTCTCAGGTACGTGGAATGCACGACAAATTTGGGCGTCAAGAGGGTGATTCGTAAATATATGCAAGTTTATTAATTAATTTCAAGGACATCGCGTGCTGAAATCGGGCCCCACTGTCACGGCTCATTAAAGAACTCGGTAGGTGATACAGAAATGCAAAATAAATGAATTTTTTTCGTGTAATTAAATAACATTATTCGTGCAGATGAGAGCACGATGTTTTATTTTCCCACGGCATCGTTACACAAAGAATCTTTCATATAAATTAGTTACAGTGTTTGTGGGAGTAATTGAGTCGGTATATTTCTACATATATTAAAAAAATAGGGTAAATGTAATCAGTTACCGTGATCTTTACCTCCCACATTATTTCTTCAATATTCAAATACACTGAATGCACGAGCTAAACTTTCTCATGAATGAAAATTAATTGGAATGAATTCACTGATTGACGTTATACTATAGTCAAAGGATTTGTGACAAATCTATACGGAACTTTATCACTAACCTTCTGAGTCGACCTTTTTAGGGAAATTTAATTCCCTACCTATTTCCAATCAACTCCAAAAAAAAGCGGACAGAATTCCTTGTTATATATGCAGATTAGATAAAGTATTTAAGTCAAACGAAATAGTAAAGTTAGAGGAGTAGGAGATAGATGTTGAAGCATAAAGTTATAGTGAATTTGAATTGAAGATTTCTTGTTGGAGATAATTTAATCTCAAGAAGAGTTGAGATTCCGTTGGTAATTATAGATTTATAATTAAAGTCTCATTAAAGTTTTAGGAGTGAGATTAAAGTTAAATGTTCAATGAGAACATTATTAAATATAATTCTGGGATCTCTTATTGTGGTAATCTCTGCGTGATCGTTATTTAATAAATTAATTAATTGGATCATTAATTAAGTTAATTTAAATGATATTACCTTTAAAACCTCATAATAGTAGTTAGATAAATTTGTCAATAAGTCTTTGATTCTATTTGGATAAGATAACCAAATAAAGAAAGTTGTTTATAAAAATGGCTACTGGTTCTTACATGACTCCTATTTATTCTCGTTCTCAAAGTGAGGTCCTAGGAGACCTTCACAGATTAACTCGTGAAAGTCTGGCTCAGGGTTAAGACAATTGCTTTATTCTTATAAGAAGTCATTTTCATCAGTACCACTGGCGCAGCTAGTCCTGAGTAGGCCCTGTATCAAAACTCCTTGGGGAGCCCCTTTGATTTGGGGCCTTTTGACATTTGATACTTATTTTCTTACACATATTACGGCCCCGGTGGCTTGGGGACAACGTAACATTGATACGGCTAATAAGGTGGTATAATTACGTCTTTGATTAGGACCTTTATATTATTAAGTCTTAATGTGAATTTTTCCATCATGTATATATTTACATTCCCCCAAAAATATTACTTATCAGCAACATAATTAATAATTTAAAGTATTATAAGTAATATTATGTGCAAGTAACATTAGACATTTTATTCCCCTTCTTATTGTTACTCAGGTGTGTATATTGTGACGCTTTCCCGACCCACAGCTGAAAGTCGGCTTTTTTGTGGATAGGATCACCACATTGCAATGCACGCGTGCACCCTTAAAATATTGCGAGGTCTTGTCTCTGGTCATCGCCCTGGCAACTTTTGACATCGTGAGAACCCCTCCACCCCTTAACCGGATGCAACTCGAGGATAAAGAGGCCGACCACTACCATCCCGATACCTTACAGAGGGCAGAGAGAGAAGATGGTTTGAAAACTTCGCTGAGAACGGATGCAATCTCCTCCCTCACAAACCACATAATTTGAACTCTAACGAACTAAGCGATCCTCTTAATAACTTCAATGCTGTGAAGTATAAATAAGCAAAATATTTAAATTAATAAATATCACGCTACCATTATTTTTATGAAACGTCACAATAAATATATAACTTACAAAGCATTCGCTTTAACTTACCGTTCGATTTAAATTATAAAATTTTGAAACTATTAGGTTGGTGCACATGAAATGTCGAATTTCCTTCACATGCGATCATTTGTCTCCGTATTTTCGCCATGCTTATGTTTTTGAGGCATAACCTTGTTCATAGTCGTATTTTCCTTTGCAAGAGAGTCACATTTCAACAAGTATTTTCACCAAAGTTTTCCGTTTTCTTAATTTGTTTTGAATTTCGTAAGGACATGAAATCAATCAATGTTCATGTAATTATTTTACATGAGTATATAAATTTGATTTGTTTCTTTACAAAAGTCTTATAAGATCTCTCCTGACTTATGCATCAGAGACTTGGCCATTGACATTACGTGATGAGGAAGCTTTGAGAATTTTCGAGAGAAAGATCTTACGCTGCATTCTTGGTGGGATCCAAGTGAATAGATCATGGAGAAGAAGATCTAGCTTAGAACTTTACAAAATTTACAAACAAACTGATGTTGTGAAGTTTGTCAAATTACAGAGACTTAAATGGGCTCGTCATTTGGCTAGAAAGAATGAAAATCGTTGCTGCAAGAAAATCTTTCTGGCTAAGCCCATGGGAAACAGACCTCGGGGCAGACCCCCATTAAGATGGATTGGCTGTGCTGAGACGAACCTAAAAATTTTAAAGGTCAAAAATTCGAAAAAAGTTCAAAAAGTAGAGGTGCAAACGACTTCTGGAGAAGGCCAAGGCCACCCAGGGCTGTCGAGCCATAGAAGAAGAAAAAATAAACTTGATAATCATGCTGCAAAAGCAGCACGCAATATAAACCAGACATTTGGGAGGAAAGGTACAGCAATTGGTTAAATTTCGGTCTGGTGCTTTTTCCCTACAAAATGAACCGCGGGAAAGATCCAAAACATTGTGAAAAATGATGCTCTGAAAGCCTTGGTGGAAATGAACTAACTGCATTGTGAGTACATTGATGAAATGCATGAAAAATAAAACATTATGCACCCAATCAGTACGGCCTAATAGTTCTCCACAACTCTCGACTGCATACGACATACACGTCAACTGCGAAATTAAATGAATTAAAATATGAAATTTTGGAGCAGTTGTGAGAGGTTTTCACCTCTTTCTTGGAGACCTAGATATGTGGGAGGTAGGGAAGAAACACTCGCCATGATCCAATCAATCTATTTATTGATCACGCAATGAAAAGACACAAATCTAACCAATAATAGTAAGAGAATGTCTTGGCGCTAACCGCGAAAGTGGAACAACAACGATAATACACGAAAGATTAGGAGGCTATCAAACTCGATCCTTACTTTATATACCTAATCTATCATCCAATTTAATCTATAATATCAATTTAATCTCAGCGAACAGTCGTCAATTTAAAGCTTTCCCCTAATAATAATTCAACAATGATACCTGTCAGTAAAGATCTCACCTGTGTGTGTGATTTCTGGTTTATTTCCTCTCCCCTACTCTCTATTCTAGATAGAAAACTTCGACTACGTATAGTAAACTTATTTGCATACCACGATTTTCTTCTTCCGAAGGGTTGGTTGTGAATAACGCGAATTCATAGCCCAAAGATTTCATTAGAGGATTAGCGGAAGGAATGCGAATAGATCTGTCACACAATCAGCTTATTAACCTCACCTTTTGCCAAAACCGACACTCTCTTTCAGTTTTTTAAAAATTTCGTACAGTTTTCATGGGCTAAAAGTATGAAAATGAAGACAATCGGAAAAAATTCCATGGAGTTTATCGGTTCTAAAGAACAGAATTCCTTTAAGACAGGTATCTACTATGCGGTTTCTATTCTATACCTTTTTCTGAGATACAAAGTTAAATAACGAATGCAATCATTTTAAAAAGGTATGCTTCTGCACTTTGCACTTCCGCAAAGTGGCCCTCAAGCCAAAATAATTGCCCACCCCTCATCGAGATTATTCCACATCGTATCACAGTAATAGGAATTTTTTATTACTATTCAAATTCCTTACGTTTATTATGAAAGAATTCCTCTCTTTACTAGCTCATTTTTCAAGAGAAAGACGATTTCAAAGGATAAGAAATTCTCCCGTAAGAAAATGCTGACGAGTAATAAGCTTTCAATGCATGAATGCTTTAGAAAAGTATATCAAAATTTTATTATTTAGAAATAGAAAAATTATACGGAATCAGCGACTTCCTTCAATAAGTAAAAAAAATAATAAATACAATAAAATCCAAAATGAAATGGTAACTTTCCACATATTCTCCATCCAAAAGAAGTGTTCGTCATTTGTTTTAGTTAAGAAACAGACGATGCGCAAATTAAATCAAATAAAGCTTTTCTTAATACAACCATCGTCATCACTTCCAAACAGATTTACAATATTTTAGGAAATATACACACATAATCATTACTTAACCCGATTCTAAATAGCAAAAAATGAAAGTTACACTTAAAATCTAGAACTACGTAAAAACTCGACCACATGTTATTAACAAAACTCACTCATTCATAAAAATGGATTTTTAGTTTCTTTAGAAACGAAAACTCCATTCAAAACATATTAAAACAAAAACGCACACCTCACCACGTCAGTCCTAATTATCTAAAAAACTAATTTCAAAAAAAATCTCTCTGTGAAGGGAATTAATTATAAGCATCACAAACGTCAGTGGGAATTGGAACAAAAGACTTCCTAACAAAACAACACTGCGTATGACCGCGAAACCTTCTAATTTATCTGATTTCCTTTTTTTAACCGGAAGGAAGGTCGCCGGTCAGCAAAATGAAAGTCAGAAATTCATAATTCATTTCTCTCAATTACAGTTGCCATGGGTATCAGGAAAACACCAACCTTGGCCTCTGGCCATCAACAACTCTTAATATTCACATGCAATAGATGTATACAAAGTAAATGAAACGATTGGGACTTTATTTTTTGGACCAGATTCAGGGCTATCAGCCCATTTATATATATATTTATACAGGAATATACTGCTCACGTACAGAAAACTAGTCTGTTATAGAAGAAAATGGCAAGACTTTTGAGTGGAATTTTCTTACGTGATACAGAGGAAGAAAAAAGATATTTAATTGAAAAAAAATTTTGCGGTCGTTAAAAGAAAAGAGGGTAAGGGATATCTTTAACAATATGCTCAGTTCCCATTGCAGCAAAAAAAAAATTAATATTATTCTCAATGCTTACAAAGAATTAAATTTGTGATGCGACCAAATTAACATTTTTAACTTTCTGGAAAAAAAGTTTATCGTAGAAGTAGAAGCTATCCCCCCCAATTTACTATTTCTCATCATAAAATTAATCTATATTCCATAAAACTCTGGTTGAAAGTTCTCGAGTTATATCTATATTTCTCTTTAAAAATAGGTTCCCCAAAATGTTAAAAAGTCTCAAACAATAGACCATATAAAATTTTCTACTCAGCACTCTTCAATGATTTCACACCGAATAACAGATAATTCTATTCAATTATATACATATATATACATATATATATATATATATATATATATATATATATATATATATATATATATATATATATATATATATATAAATGAATGGAAAAAATAATACACACACAGCGTGTTTACAAATTAGTTGAGCAATTTCATAAGTTATGAACTTTTGAAAAACCATATTTACTCGAATCTAAGCCACCATCGATTCTAAACCGCACCCCAAACTCTCAAATTGTTTTCGTGAAAAAATGTTGTCATCGATTCTAAGCCGCACCCCCAATTCTCTACACGTTTTTAGAAAAAAATAAAACAATTTGTAAAAGGTTCATCAATACCTGATACTTAAAGAATTTTTTTAAAAAAATTTAATGAGAAATAATAAGAAGTTTAATAATTAGTTTATTTTATATTAAAAACTTTGAAAAACACATACATAAACCTATAATTACACAAACCGCCAGTATTACGTTTCGAAAAGGATTAGTCATTCCCACTGACACCGCTGACTTAGGAATTGGTGCTGAAGTCAACCTTTTTCCACACTGTGTCGTCTTCCGTGCCATCCAATCCATTTGTTATGCAACATTTTTAAAGAATGTATTAGAAAGACGTAAAAGAATTATTAAAGAACGTTGGCCATTTACAAACAAAAATTATATTTTCTTTACGCCATCGACGTATATTTGTTCCATCCGTGTCAAATTTTCAGTAGCCGCAACTCTACTTTCTTTTTTTCTGCATATAAAATTACCTCCTTTTTCAAACTTGCGTTATAGTGAACTCGTCTTGATGCCTATTACCGTTAACTTTGTTATTAAAGGTAAGCAGCACCCGATTTTCAGTAGCATGAACACAGGAAAAATAGCGCGGCTTAGATTCGAGTAAATACGGTATTAAATGAAATTAACTAGTTTAAAGTCAGACTAGTAGAAATATATCCTAAGTTTATTCATAGAGGGCGTTAGGTGTCATAATGTAAGAATTTGGGGTTTCGGAAAATCCCCACACCATCCTAGAACATGAAAGGGATAGTCTCAGAGTAAACTTGTTTTCTGCTGCGAGTTCCTCGGATGTTTTAAGCCAAGAATGGCGAACCAATGCCACGCGACACAATATTTTGGGCACACCACCGATCAAAACAGTTCGCATTTTCGCTCAAAATCACAAAGTTTACTATGAAGTATTACAAACACAAATGCGAGTGATTAAAGACACATTTAACTGTTTAAAGAAGCTGGCTCATGCTATTTTAACGATATTTTCATCTACCTATATATATATATATATCAGTGGCGCACACAAGGGGGGTCCTGTGGTCCGGGCCCACCCCCAAAAGCCCTTGATTTTTTTCCAATTGATTACAATTCTAAGTATATGCTACGTAAAATTTAATTAAGTATTTATTAATGATTAATTTTATTAATTAATGCTAGTTATTTATTCAATAATTAGTTTTTTTATGTGTTTTGTTCCCGAAAACCGACAAAATCAAAAGGAGCATGATACAAGAATGCTGAACTTTCGACCCCGGACCCCCCCTTGAAAAATTCATGTGTGCGCCACTGATATATATATATATATATAATGTCAGGTTTGAAAAGTTTAGATTCAAAATTAAGTAATAAATGAAAATAGAACAAACTCATTACCATAGCGTAAGGATTTGTGGGTAAATACGCCTATTAAAAGGTGAAGCGAGCGCAATCTCTTAGCTCTCACCCAAGCCAAAAAACTCAAAAACTTTCCACCCAGATGAAGAACCATAGCCACGCCTCCCGGATTCCATCGCTCGACCAATCGCCATCATGCCACTCAGCAGAATGGAAAACACCACTTTTGCCATGCCCAGCATCATAGACTCTCACGATATGGGATTGAGGACTGTTTACAGTCCAGACGCCCAAAAGAAAACGCCTATTCAACGCCTATGACGAAGGAGAACGCATACTCGAAAGGGCTTAGCTGGTGACTCCTCGCCGAGATGCTGTCTTTTGTACCACCCGGTTGCGCGCCAAAGGGCCGCCATGTTGGATTTCATGTGATTGAAGCGAAATAAAAACGTTCTTATTGAGATGATGCCCTCCTCATTTTACCAGCAGCTCTGGGGCCTGACATATATATATATATATCCATACGAGTCATTACTTTTAGAGATGAATAACATTAAAGACCAGCTTAGAAATCGCTTGACAGGTGAAATTCTGCATTCTGCTAAAAGTAACATCATGCATTCTACTAAAAGTAACATCTTATAATCCTAATATAAGTTGTTTGTCATATATATATATATATATATATATATATATATATATATATATATATATATATATATATATATATATATATATAACCTGCAACAACAGAAGTCACATTAATGTTACTTTAATTCGAATTACATGTATAACAAAAACATTTACTACTATACAGTGCTAAATGATTTTTTATTTTATTTTGCTGTATATAAGGAGATTTGAGTTGTTAGTATTTAGTTTTATTATTTTCCCAATAATAACAAGTCAAAATTATTTGACAGCACGTCTGTATCTCATTAAACATTTCGTTAGATAAAATGGCACATTAATCCATAAAGGTTCACCATCCCTGATCTAGGCCCAATTCTTCTTTGCTGAAAAGACTGTTACAGGGATTATTTACTTGGACATGCTAGAGATTTTACTTACGCCAATCATCAAAGGAGAAAAAAAATGGCAGTAGTTAACATTTTTCAACAGAATGTCGTGCCTTATCACAACTAGAACGACGTTACATCTGACTTCAATGTTGAGGTACCAGTTTAGACTGGAGGTGTTACTTAGTGGCCATCAAGAACAGCACTGGATTTCAATGTATGGGGTTTTGTAAAGAATCAAGTATACATTCCGTCTATTCCTATATCCATTCCTGAACTAAAATCAAGAATCTACGCTGCAATTAGTTCGATCGCAGGAAGCATGCTGATAAGCTTATGGCAAGAACTGATTTATCGTACCTGTAGGAAGCCACAACAAACATTTGGGATAATGATAAACTTGCGGACTATTTATCTTACAATAATTGTATATTAACTCCCCCCTGTAAATTAGATGTAGGAAATCCTTCTTTTTGCCTAACTAATTTGTAGACATCCTGCATTATTAAATACGGTTACTAAAAAAATGAATTGGGACACATCAAAAATTTTAATTTTTCATATACCGGTTGATTGAAAAATAGTGTGAGCGTTTTCAGAGCATCTTAAATTTTTGTTGAACAAAGTTTTTTATATTTAAAATTTTCAGCGTGGTTTCCTTTAGCATAGTACACTTTAAGTAAATACTTAGCCAAGCCAAAAGAGCTTTTTCGAACATTTTGGGAGGGAGATTTTCCAACTTCCTCTTTGATTGCTTTTTGAAGCCCTTGGAGAGTTCTTACTTAACATCTATTTAATTGTTGTTGTTGTTTTAAGTATTCCCATAAAAAATATTCGCAAGGATCACAATCGGGATGATGATAGCTATTTCTCACTAGGAAGAAAATTTATTTTTATTTTTTAGCGACTTTATAGTCGATTTTGCAGTATGGCATGGGGCTACATCTTGGTGAAAGAAGCTTTCCTCGAAGGTAAAAACCTTTACTTTCTTTGATCATGTGCTTCAAAATTTTTTGCTGATAGTATGTAGCATCAATTTTAGCCTTTAGTTCTACACACACACAAAAAAAAATGGTTTTGTTAAGCTTTGAGAGGACATTTTCATCCATACCATAACACCTGACGGTTTACTTGCCTTCTCCAATAGAGTTGCGTCTTTGTGACGCTTTTTGCGAGAAATATGTCGTATCTTCGTTTAGCCAGATGTAAATTATAGATGAAACAGTGCTTTATCCGAAGTTATCCATGTTTTGTATATACCTTTGCATAACATTAAATACAGATGTCGAGAGCGTTTTCTTCGTTTTTTTAGGGTCTTTGCAGACATTTGACGACAAATTCGTTTATTCACCTTTTTATAACCAATTTTCTTTATCTTACAACAAATTGCCGATTGCGACACCTGTAGTTTCTTTGTCAAAGTTCTTTGAAAAAGAGGATTTTCTACAGCGATAATTCTTTTCAACTTTTTTTATTATTTTCATTGACTTCCTTTCGTTCACATTTTTTTCCCTAGAGCTTTTGATTGCGAGCCAAATTTTATTTTGTTTCAAGTTGAGTTGAGTTAATATTAACGTCGCACTGTTCAGCTACACGAGGGCTTTTGGCGACGGACCACGTAATTTTGAACCATGGTCAAGTGACGTGGACGACACCTGAGCTGGCACCCCCCTCTCCTAACTACCACACCACACCAACGGGAGGACGTTTCAGCTCTCGACAGATTTAACGTGCATCGCTGCCCTACACGGCGGGTCTTTAGTGGTACTTGGATCGAACTCATGACATGCCTGCCATGGTTAGATACCTTAACCACTGGGCTACCGCAGCCCTTATTTTGTTTCAAAGTTTATATAGTAATACATTAAAAAATGCCTTTTTTGATTTTTAAATACTTTATTTATAACAGATTTTCAACAAACATTCTTCAAAAGCCTTAAAATTTTGTTCCGAGTTTGAGGATGATATTTCGGTACTATAGTTTACTTTCACAAAGAAAAATGGTTAGATTAGCAATTTAAATGTTTCGTTTTTTAAATAAAACCATTAGTAAAACGATAGAAATTCACCATAAATAGTTATATGCTTTTAAAATTGGTCGCACTAATTTTGAATCAACCAGTAAAGCGACAAAATACAAAATTTCATAAAATTCCCTCAAATATTTCTAAAAAATATTTTAATTGTAAAAATATTCTACTCAAGGTTAAACTTGCGAAAGGAAATCACACACACACACAACCTTAAGGATTCATATACTAGTTTATAATATTTTATTAACAGACCCTTTATAACATCATGTTAAGAAAAAAATATCACGAATCATTTGGGCGAAATAATTTGGTATACAGCCTCTTCAAGATTTTTTCCGAATCTTCCATGAAGTAATGATCGGATTCGAAAGAAATTTGGAACATTCAACAATTTACCCTATTCCCTACTAAACTGTTGCAAAAAAAAAAAAAAAAAAAAAAAAAAAATCGAATTCTATAAAGGTAAAAATTACATTTTGGAAGTTAAATAATTGAAAGGATTCCTTTAATAAATTAACATTATATGCATTTCTCTTCAAGTCATTAAGAAAAATACCAATTTTATCTAGATTGATGACAAGTGCGAAAGTTAAATAAAAATGTGTTCCCCTTTTTCTCTTAAGGATTATACAATACCGATCTGTAAGCTAAAAATTCGTAATTTTACAAAAATACGGTGTTCAAGTGTAGATACAAAAATTAGTGTACAAAAACTACATTTTAATTCTTTAAAATAGATTTAAATACTATCCAATACAATAAATTCGAAATTTAAATTCAATTTAAACATCATTCTTTTTTTTTTGTGTGTTTAATTTTCTATCTAATATAAAAAAAAAATGGGCAAACTATGTAAATAGGAATAAAGATTGCTAAACACACAAAAACTATAAATAAAAAAATATTTTTTTAATTTGAATTAATGTTAAATGACATTGATTATTTGCAAATGTATGCTGCATATTGTAGAAAATTTGAGTGAGGGGAAAACAGCCGAAGACTCCAATAATTTGAATAATAACTGATTCATTCATAGACAAAAGACTAAACGAAGACAAATCGACGTATAAACACAAAGATATATTGTAACAGTTGATTTACAGTAGTTGAAAGCGCACTCATTTTAAACCAGTTTACAGGTCTCCAAAAACGGCTCTCTAGAACAGTTAGCTGGAGCTCAGGCAGATAAAGTTTCTCTGTCTTATGGCAGTCAATTCATAAGATTCTGAACTCGACTGACTCGATCGTTGTCTCTAAGATCCTTAAAATAGCCTCAAGGAAATTGCCAAATGGGTCGATCCCAGAGACTTCTCAAGGGTTCCCAGGCAATATCATTTTCCATCAAATTTGTCTCCAAGGGCAACAAGATCTCCAATCTGGTAAGCCTGTTCACACCTTCTTTTGGGTTGCAATAATTTTATTTTTCAATTTTATGCTGGGAAGCGAACTTTTCCTATAAAACTCAATTTACCCCATGCAATATATTACTGCAGGGAAACCAACACAGGCGTTGTGTTTTGATATCAATAATACTTTTAGAAATGCAGTAACTCTTACTGATGACTTAAGGTTGCATTTTTTTACAACGATTATTTTTTATTACCCTCATTTCATCACTCAAAAGTTAAAAATTTATGAACATCAAAAACAACTGAAAATACATTACTTTTAATTATAAAATCATTCAAAGGTTAACTTCTTTTCAAATGTTTTTTGTTCATAACTTTCTTTACTATCTCAGCATTGAATATGCCCATTCATATATTAATAAAAAAGATGGAGAAAAAAGCTATTCTGCCCAAACTCTCCCTGTTGCAGTTAACAGAAATAAAAGCAATAAATGTTTCATGAAATTTCACAAGGTGACACTTAGTGTTTGTCAACATATGGGTATTGATGAAACACAGAATGATCAATAAAACAAAAAATAATGATAAAACACTGCGATCAACAAGGAAAGAATTACTCTCTTCTAGAAAATCTTTTATATATTTATATCTTAAATTATGGTTGAATATTTCAAGTAATTGTTCCTTTCATAGTATAATCATCCAAATAAAACATTTTAAGAGAATTTTTAAGATACCTCATTTTTAGAATCATGCAGAGACTGATTCCTATTACAATAGTGAAAAAAAGTCTTAAAGATATTAAACATAGATAAAACCACACTTTTTGTTCAAATAAAAAAATTCCCATAATTTTTATTCCTTTAAATACAAATTTTGTAAAAAAAATGATGAATTACATCAATAACTTCAGTAAAAAAATGAAGTAAAATCTAATAAATGTGGTCTAAGAAAATTTACTATTTAGTTTATTTTCTGAAAAATTACTCATACAACTAGTTTATTCATATGAAAAAAAATTTAAGTAATAATATATAAATACAGTGAGTTACATAATTGCTCAGGCTTAAAAGGCATTTTTTTTCAACAAAAATTAGATAAATATTTAGTGCATTGATATGATGAGAAATTAAAAAAAATACAAATGTATTATCAACTTTTGAGAAAAATGAATCAGTTTGTATAAAATAACATAAATAAAAAAATTACTTCTATCATAGTTTTTTATAAATCTGAAAACAATACATCATTTTATTTATGAAAATTTATGAATTCTATAAATAGTATCTTTAAGTGTTGTACCACTTCATTTTCAAGATAACTGAAATAATATAGTCATGTACAAGTGCAAACACTGCCGTCTGAACTTCTAATTTATGAATTTAATGCGAGTGGAATCTAAAATAGGAAAATATTTTCAAAAAGTAATGGAACAAAGAAATGCTTTTATTTTTATCCTATAACTGTTGGCCTCCGTAAATAAAGGTTAAATATTCGGTAGTATATCTATTTTTTTTAAACTAAATTATATATTTTGCTATTATATCAAAATACAATTGGTCTAGTAGATATTAGATAAACAGATAATTTCTTATCAGTCCTTATGCTTTCATGTATATTAATAATGAATTAATTAAAAAACTGATACTGGTTTGATGTAAAAAAAATTGCCAAATTGAATATTTACATTGAGTCTCAACT
Source organism: Trichonephila clavipes (assembly GCA_019973935.1). NCBI lineage: Eukaryota > Metazoa > Arthropoda > Arachnida > Araneae > Nephilidae > Trichonephila > Trichonephila clavipes. The sequence goes on from BMAU01013238.1 coordinate 808,384, forward strand.
TTTCAAACATAACGTTATATTCCCAAAAAGGATCCCCTAAGGGGGCTCACCTTCTTTAGGTGAGTACAGGTGTCACAATCCCAAGGTGCCCTAGTGATATTTTCCTTTTCCAAAGGGGTTTACTATCTTTGTTAAACACGGGTCTCACGAACCCGGGGTACCCTAGTGATCCTTCTCTATTCTCGACACTCTTTCTTGTCATCCCATTTCTCCTTTTCTTCTTTTCAAGTAGAAACCACAGACCTATATTCACCTAGGACACACCCGCCTAACGCATAGGCATCTTCTGTTGGGTGAACTACCACCCTATTGCAAGAAATGTAATGTCTCGCTATCAGTGAAACACATACTCTGAGATTGTCCACATTCAAATCATCTTAGACATTGGCATTTTAACTCTGTTGATTTTACTATATCCAGTATTTTAAACAATAGCATCAATTCCTCACTTGTGTTTAAATTCATAAGCACATCAAGGGTTTTATTAATCAAATCTAATTTTACTCTATAGATTTTAAGAAAGGCATATAGACTATGCCCGACTAAGACTTTATGGCCTGCAAATCTTAATAAGAACAGTTAAATGTCTCTCTTGGCACAGTGTGATCTAAGTTGGTCCTTGCACCATAAAAAAAGAAAAAACCCAAACCAAACCCAAAATGGATACTAAATTCATGACCATTAGTTTCTGCAATACACAGATAAGAATCCAAACTACCAGATTGATACATGATTTTATGGATAAAGTAAATTAAAATTTTATTACATGTTTACATAGTAATAAAAACTACACAAATAGATATTATTCACATTACGCCAAAGAAATTTTGAGAATAATTTATCTCTCTTTTTTTATTTTTACAAGTCTAAAACTGGACTATAAAAAATAAATGCACTATCTAAAAAACATAACAAAATGTTATAGTAAAAACATACATTACTTATAAAAAAATTAGACATTTCTGTGATAAACATTTTTATGAAGTCTTAAACCAAACCATATCTTAAACCAAGATATTTCTGACAAAATATTTTTATGAAATCTGAAAATAAAGGTGCCATCTATTTTTGCTATTTTCTAGTTGCAAGAAGTTTCTTTAAAAAAAAATGCATAATTCAATCATTTTATCAATATTATAAAAACTTTGCTCTCAATACTTAAGATTCCTTATAATACAAATCAATGAATGAGAGAGAATCTACCCTAAAAATAAAGCTATTGAATCATTATAATTTTTAAAATTATATTTTTCCTCTTGCTTTATTAAATAAAAATTTAAGTTTTGTTCTTACTAAAAAAGCAAAATTTAATAGAAATTAATACATAATATTATCAATTTAAAAATCAATCTTAAATTTTTATTCTAATCTAAGGATGTTTTAATTTATATATGAATATTTTTGCTTTGAGATCAAAAACAAATTCTATGTTTTCACAATTAAACTTTCATGAAAATATAATTTATACTTAAATAGTAGCGCACACAGGAATTCTTCAAGGGGGGGTTGAAAGTTCCCCATTCTTGTATCATGCTCCTTTTGATTTTGTTGTTTTGGGGGAACAAAACACAGTAAAAAACTAATTACTGAATAAATAATTAGTATTAATTAATAAAATTAATAATTAATAACAAATACTTAATTAAATTTTACGTACTATATACTTAGAATTATAATCAATTGGAAAAAAAATCAAGGGCTTGGGGGAGTCTGGACCCCCACCCCTGTGTGCGCCACTGTACTCAAAACATGCATTTATTATTAGAAAATAAATTATATCAGATTACTCAAAATGTTAAACTGTGATAGCAAATAAGTAGACAGTTAATTTTATTCAAAAATTCTTTATTGCACAAAATGTATTGATAAAAAAATACACTCTGAAGTTCAGCATCATAACATAAGGTATCCCAGAAGATAATTTTTTACAGAACTGAAATTTCAAAAATATAAAAGCATACTAAAAAAAACCTTGCTGTTCTAATTAATTTAAAGTTCTGAATAAAATCTTACAATATATTCAATATGACATAATTATTTCCATTACATTCAAATTCATCAAAAATTAATATTTTTTTATAAGAGTTTTTTTTTTAAATTTCTGATGCATCATAAATAACACAAAAGTAAAGAAAAAATAAATTTATTCCCAAATGTTATATACAAATGTTTTTTCTCTAATGGGCTGTGTATTAGCAACTAAGCCTTTTCAGACACGGCAAGTCCCCAAATGAGACAGCCATTTCAGTGGTGGCTCTCACTGCCAAATTTGGAAGCTTGAACTAATTTAATTCAAGCTCTTGTTGGATTGATCTTGTCTTGTCTTGATTTAATTTTGCAGAGTACCAGAGCCAAATTTATAGTCAAAGGGTCTTTTACATGCCCAATAATAATATGACATACCTGCCTATGATTTTCGCATCATATATACAAATATGATATATTACACTTTTCAACATAATTTCATGAAGACCTGGGCATTTTTCATATTGATGGAGAAGTTTTTTGATACCCTTTACAAAGAATGTTGCTGTCAGGAATGCAAGATATATTTGAACGTTGTTTTAAATCATCCCATTAATCTGTAAACTTTGGCCTTCTAATGTGCTTCAGTTCATGGAAAAAATGAAATTCATTTGATGTTAAATTGGGACTATATACCAGATGATCAAACATTCAAAAAGAACAAATGTTGCTTGAGTTTATGGAACCATGGAGTGAGTGAGTGAAGATTAACGTCGCACTGTTCAGCTGCACGAGGGCTTTTTTGGCGACGGACCACGTAATTTTGAACCATGGTCAAGTGAATGGAACCATGGAAAATAATCAATGCAGCTGCTTATTTTCAAGCATTATGATGACTGTGATTATTCAAAACAAGAGGAATATTGAATTTTGAAATTGTCTTCATTCATGATAGAACTCACTCTCACAGTGCTGTTGCAGTTCAATAGTTTTTGAAGCAATTTAAATGGGATGAATTTGATCACCTGGCTTATAGCCCTGATTTACAGTGCAAAATCATTTTCATCTCTACCCTGAACTGAAGAAATGGCAAGGAGGTCAAAGCTTCCAGACCAATGAAGATCTTCAAAAAATACTGTTCAGGTTTATCTCGAATGCCACTGGTGGCACACATCTTCAAAGCAGAGGCCCAGATTCATGGGGGTTTTTCTTTACTTTTGTCTTTTTATGGTCAAAAGAAGGTTTTAAAATTCCCTTGTACTTTTTAAGTAATTTTTTTTAAATATGATCAGTTAACTCGTGAATGTGTTTTTTATATAATTCTAGAATTATACTTCCGAATATATTTAAATATTTTTTTTAATTGTAATAATCATCTTTCTAAAAAATTGACTCATTACAATTTCTATTTCAAAATATTTTTATATGAGTTTTTAAATAACATGATAAATAACAAACAAAAATATGTAGAATATGTTTTAAAAATGTATAGCATTAACTGAATTCAAAACTATATTCTCATCTCTTCTTGAGACAAATGAAATTTTAACAAGAAACATAATAAATCAATATCTAACATAAATTTAAGTTAAAGATCAGAAAAATATACTTTATAAATTTAGAACAATTTGTTACTACTTCAAATGTGTGAATACTAGGATTAAAACTAATTTCTTTTTTAGAATTTAAAAAAAAATGCATCAGGACAAGATGAAGGAAAAGATAATTTATAAAATTTTAATTGTAATAATATATCAAATTTTAATAGATTGAATCAATCAATTATTTGAAAATAATGTTACATTACTTCGAACAGGGTTTGATTTAAGATCCCCTCCCCCATTTGAAACATAATAGTTGCTTCAGATTTCTAACCAAAGCAATTTATCATATTTAAGACAATTTGATAGCATAATACATTGACTACTCAAAAATACATATTTCAATGCTTAGAAATGAGAGGTCATATTAATCTTCAAATGAAATTTTTAAACTCATAAAAACTAGCTTAATTCGTACCATTACCAGAACAAGGAAAATAATCATTAAGTAGTTTCCTAAGATCAAAAATTTCAATCCCAGTTCAAAATTGCACATTTCTGTTCAATTTTAAGAAATGCATTATTAATAAATTGCCCCGGCATATTCTTTTAAATGTGCAACTGAAATAGCCAAGGTACATTACAATGTGAATGAAATTACTAAGACTCAAAATTCTAAAACTATTTCTGCATAAAATAAAATAAAAAATTATTTTAAAACATGCTACATCTTCATGCAAAAATAAGGGGGAAAAGAGAGAGAGAGAAAATTGAAGAGATTTACATGTTATTCAATAAATATAAAGATACATACTTTTGTAATTGAGGCTATGATGGAGCTTTATCTATATGATAGGTACTCAAAAATTCAAAAAACATTATATTCCCAAAATTAGAAAAAGGTTTTTTATAGATGATTTCCTCATAGCAAGAAAACCAGCTGAAATATAAAATTTAAATAACTATAAAGAGACCATATGTTAATAAATTAAAAAAAAACTATACATGCATAAATTTTGACAACACTTCAGCTCTACAATCTTTATGAATATTAATTTATTCAAAGAAAACTGAATACTCATGTATACAACTATGAAAGAAATATAATTTAAAGTAAAATGCAAATAAAATTTAATAAAACCATCAGAACAAGTAAGAGTATTTTTCAGGATATCTAATGAATTTTATTTGTACTATATATTTCAATAATAATCAAAGTTCATACATATTTATTACGATATATAAAAATATCACACTTAAAATAACTACACATCAAAAATTTTAACAGGAAAGATAGTATTACAGCCTCAAAGAATTTTTAAATATTTGCATCTGACATAAATTCAAAAAGAATTCCACTTTATTCAGTAAGTTTTTCTCTTCATTCTTAAATTAAAAATATAATTTTTCATGGTAAAATTACATTAATGTGTTAAACAATTTGAGAAAAAGAGATTTCTAACTTTCTACAATGCATATATAATACATAAATAACAAATAATAGAGATTTTACATTCAGTACAAAATATCAACGAAACAAAAAACTACAAAATATACTTTCTTCTAATTTATGTTACTGGTTACAATTACATAAAGCCAAAAATATTCATGTATAATTTACGAATCTCTCTTGTCACATATTTAACAGAATTCATTTGATCTTACCTTTATAACAATATTCTTCACATTCTTCTACATCACTCCAAAGAATGTGATCCAAATCTGAACTTTGTTTTCCTGGAAAATCCATTGCACATTAAATTAAAATAAATACACATAATAAATAAAAAAGAATCTGTTAAAATTTATATTGCTTATGCATAACATAAAAGATTAATGATATAATTTAAATTTTTATGTATAAACAACATTTGATAAAACGTCAAATGACGAATTAAAATTAATCTACTACACACAAATTCAATATTATTCCAGTATATTAATGAAGTTCATACGATTCGAAAATAATTAACATCAAAATTGATATTCACAAAAAATAAAACAGCCAATAAAAAAGCTGTAAATCTAAATAAAAAAAATATTCATCACTCAAACACTTGTATCAATTTACCACCTTTTAAAACTCTTCATATATGCCAATGTTTACAATTGTAACAGCCGAGTTTCATATCTGTAACATCTACGCATGAATGATGTAAACAGAATTACAAGGAATACAATTTAATTTAATCATGCGCTTAACATCTAATTCCCATCTAACAACAAGTCATCAGTTGTTATAACGAGAATCCATTACAAACCACCTTTGTTTATATTTCAATGCAAATACCGAAACTAATGACATCAGTCAATATAAAACACTGCAAAGGCATACATTACATTTTAATAAGAAAATATTCAGATTTGCTGCAATACTGAAGTAACATACCTCACGAAATTTACAATTTCTGACCAAGTAATTCAAATTCCTTCTGAAACGCAATATATAGTTGAATATGTTTCAGTTTTCTGCAGACGTAACGGTATCCGACCAAGTCGAGATCTCTTACAGAGATTCTTCACTCTTCGTTGTGTGAGGTTGCTGTGTTGGGATTCTGTTTTGACAGGTCACTAACTGCGCCAAGAAAATCAATGTCTGATATTTTATTTTTATATCTAGAATGAAAGAATTATTTTCTAATTGCAAAATAGTTTATACGCTTCATTCCCTCAAAAATATTAAGCATGGCAGCACTTTTTCCTTCTATTTTTGTGTTATTACATAATGTTGCAATTCATTGTACAAAAATAATATCTTTTCTTTCCATTTGAATTGCATTTAAATTTTCACAAAACAATCTTTTCACAAAACAGCCACTTTTTGTTTTTAAAAGTTCATCTGATTTAAAAATAAAAACAGTTTCTTATCACTTTAATTTTCGTTTTAATGCGTATGAATTTTGATTTGTTTCTGATCTTTTTGCGGTTATTCTGGTTTATTATTGTTTTTAAAGACAATGATTTACTGTTATTATCTTTTCACCTGATTATTCCCATCCTAAAAAAATTAGAAATTACATAAAACGAAGATAAGTACTGGTTGTATAAAAGTCGCCAAATAGGCGATTTATCGGGTAATCATTCGACTGCAATTCCTACCGTACTGGTTTTGTGATTTGGTGTTGTTTCTCCATGCGTTTTACTACCTTGACATTGATGATACACGAATTATTAACGGTTGTGTAGTATCCAGTTATTGAATTTGATGTTATAAAAGAAATTTAAAAAAAGAAATCGGATTCGGTAATTACAGATGCCGAAGTTAAGAATGTTAATTACTTTTGCATGACGTCATATGTCAAAATTCTGTTTCCTGTGTTTGTGGTAATAATTTCTCCATAATCAAACTCATTAATATGTCTGTTAATTTAACGAAACACAAAACTGCCTTATTAACAGCTTGGAAAGATGTTGTGGATGAAAAATCTGCAACTGACTGGTAAGATTTTCTTTTTTTAAAAAAATCATGATAGTTCCTTTTATTTGACTAACGTGTTTGCCGGAACTATGTATTTACCGCTCAGTATCAATTTTGCTATGCTCCTTTAAAAATATTAATTTTTAAATTGATTGGTCCATATATATAATTTTTATAAATAGAATGAATGATGTTAATGTTTTTCATGATATAAAACTCATGTTTATTTTAGGGCTTTGTTTGGTTATGAGAAGCAATCAAATGATTTATTTGTAGTGGGAACAGGAGGTGAGTCAGAAAAACTTCAGTTTTCTTCTCTTTTTGTGATTAAATTACTTTTTCTATCAAAATCCCAGATTTTATTAAATAGATTGGTAAAATATTTTTGAAACTTAGGATCTCAAATTTAAGGGTATTTATTAAATGAGAAACATTTTTATTAATGATTAGTAATTTAAATACAAGCATCTTCATGATTTTTCCCAGTAAATTTGAATTCACTTGTAAAATTGAATATTGTTTTATTTCTTCATAGCTTATAATTTTTCAACACTTTTTTGTTTTCCTTACTGGGGAAGTACTTAGTTGTAATGAGCTAATAAAACTTGATCATAAGCTTTTCTTGATGTCTAAAATTTCAAAAAATATTTAAACATTCAAAGTATTCATCAATATTTCATAAATTTTACTATAATTTTAGTGATGATTTTTCTTAATTTTTAAAAGCTATGCTAGAAGAAATTTAAATAAAGCAGTAAAAGGTTAAATTATCATGTATGAAAAGTACACTTTTTCAAATGGATATCCAATTGATTATTGAGTTCTGTTGAGGAAGCAGTTAGAAAAATTGTATTTTCTTGCTGCTGAAGCATTCAATAAATTATCAGGATTTTGTTGTGTAACCGAATAAATACTTTATAAAATAGAATTTGATATAACACAATAACATTTATTGTTTTCAAATCATTTGAGTGTTATGCAGTGCCTGTTATCATTAAAAGAATGTTGGTAGTTATTACAATTTCTCATTTGATCAGTTACTTTAACCGTTGCAATTTTTTAGTTCATTTAATCTGGTTTAATTTTAGAGTATTATGTGGTTCGAGTAAAGAATAAGAATTTAACGAAAAAATATTCTGGTACTCGCATATTATCACAACCATATTGGTGACATTATATGAGACGAAGTTTATGGTTGCCAATTCAGCATATACGACACATGCAAATTTGGGGTTGCCAACTTGACGAGTTATCTTGAATTATGACATTGTTGTGATAGTACATCCAATATTCTGTATAACTTCTGTGAAGTTTTAAAAAATTAGGGAAATCTGTAATTTATTATGCTGTTAGTTTTTGATAAAACCATAAAATGCAGCATTCTTGCAAAATTATAGTTTTTGAAAAAATGTACTGTAAAACATTAAATTGTTATGCAAATCATTCTCTCTTTTGTTTCTCTCACTTAAACTTGATTATAAATATTAACATTTTTGTTCTGTCCGTTTTTGGTATTATAGTAATATTTTTGTTAATTATCTTTAAAATTTTGTTTAACTTATTTTGTGCAGATGGGGGCTTGGAAGAATTAGTGGATGAATTGAACAGTGGCAAGGTCATGTATGCCTTTTGTAAAGTTACATGTCCCAACACTGGACTTCCAAAGTTTGTTTTCATTAATTGGGTAAGTTTTTTATTTACTTATCTATTTATTTATTTTTTTTTTTTTTTGGCTATTAGAACTATTCAGATAGTTATTTGTTCATGTATGGTATTGTGTGAAAATATTTAAAATTTGCTTTTGTTAAATTTCAGATTATTAATCATCATATTAATCAGTTCTAAGTATCGTTATAAAATTCTAATGCTTTAAAAGGAATTAATGTATTTGATTTTGCTTGGAGAACAATTAATTATACTAATTTAAGTATTTATGAAGCTATAACATTTTCCTTTTTAATTTTATCATTATTGAATTAATTTATGTGAAGCGGTGTTAATTTACTGTAGGTATTACATTATATGGATTTTTGTATTAAGAATTCTCATTTTAGATTCACTTCAGTTAAGTAATTTACTTAAATTACACAGTATTATAATTTCATGTAAATTTATATTAAAGTATGTAAAATTAAATTGTACCATGATCCAAGTGGAAATGAAAAATTCAAAACAATTCATATACTTTTTATGTACTTACTAATAAATAAACAGAAATATTGTCTGCAATTAAATAAATGTTTATGTTAATACCATAATTTCTTTGAATTCTTAGCAAGGAGAAGGTGCACCTCTGAATCGTAAAGGAGCTTGTGCCAATCATGTGCTGGACATATCCAATTTTTTTAAGGTTTGGAAAAGTTTATGAATATTCTACTCTAATACTTAATTTCACTATTCATGGATTACCTTTCTGTAATAAAATGTATGTATGGAAATATTTAAATTCTATTAAAAATAAAAATATTTTTTTGACTCAGCTTTGACTTATTTGCACTTATCTATAAATGATTTGTGAATGTTAAATGTTATTCTTAGAATTTTTATTTTTTCAATAAACTTTATTTATCAATTATTTTGCTAGGGTTCTCATGTTACTATAAATGCTAGAATGGAAGAAGATGTAGAACCATCTTTGATTTTAGAAAAAGTTTCCAAGGCTTCTGCTTCTAAATTTAATTTCAAAGATCGATCAGATCCTGTTGAAAATATGACACCAGTTGTAAGTATTTGTAATTTTTTAAAATAAAATTCTTGTTTTTTTTTCTTTATGACTTCCCTTCCATTTAATGGGAGCTTTTTTTTTTCAATTTATTTCTTCCTATTTTACTGTTATTGATTTTATAATTGATAATTTATGTCAGTAGCATGTATTCATACTATTTCCATAGGAGATGCCTTTTTTTTTTTTTTTTTTTTTTTTTTACCATTTTCCAAGTTGAACTTTTTTTTCAATTCCTACTATTAGTTCACACTCTCCCCTATATACAGTGGACCACAAAAGTGTTCATACATTTGCAATTTCCTATAAAATTTCATGTTTTCTACTAATAAAAATTCATATTTCGGAATTGTAATTTTTTTATGATATCCTCACAACGTATTCTTAATGAAATGACATAATTAATTTTTTAAAAATAGTATTAACTATTATTTTTAATGATTAATAATCAAAAAGCTACTAAAAAATTACGCCACAAAAGTCTTCGTACACTTAACAAAAATCTCAATATAGCTTTAAATATTGTATTTCTTTCTTAACTTGGTACTTAGTAGGATATGTTTAAGTGTCCACAATAACTTTTAAATGTCTTGGTATAGCTTTAATCAGTTTTTGTAATTTCTGCATTGGTTTTCCTCCATGCTTATGTGATTATTGTTTTTACTTCACATTATGTGTTTATGTGTCACGCTTTTTTAAAATCAAATTCTCATCAAATATGTTTGTTCTACAAGTCTAAATAAAGTGATTGAGGAGGGATTTTCAGAATTTGGGGTGTATGAACACTTTTGTGGTCCATTGTATATTTATATATATACAGTGGACAGTATATATACAGGACAGAAATACAGTATTTTTTTTCCTCTATTATGTCGAAAATTTCTGCTGTACAAGGAAGGTTGGATCTATAAAGTTTGTTAACTCTAAATCACTGGCCTAATTCAGCGTCAGTTTTAGAAATCATAATAGGTCTCCAGTACTTTTCCAAGGACTTTTTTGTATCTACATTTGTTGTGTCTGGTGAATTCCAATTTCTTCCTTCTTTAGCACTGTAGGCTCTAGAACTTCTTCACTTTTATTTTATTATACTGTACATTTATATATATATATATATATATCTTTATATATAAAAATCTTTTGTGCGTGTGTATGTCTCTAAACTCCTAATAAACGGCTGAACCGATTTCGATGAAGTTTTTTGAGTGGGTTCAAGTAAATTTGAGAATGATTTAGATTCGGAATTCGGTCCGATATCGCAATTAGTTAAAAAGATATTAATTAAAAACATTCAAAAAATACAACTCAACATTCACCTACATTGTTGTAACAATGCTATTGTTATAAACAAGTAATATAAAAAAAAAATTGTTAAATCAATTCCTACTTAGATCAACCAAGAAAAAATTTATTTTAGCTACTTTTTATTAAATAGTTGCAATTAGTATAAATATGTATATACATATGACAGAATTACAACATTAAGTGGTAATTAATTTTTATTAATTATCATTAAAGTATCGTATTGTCATCCAAAACAATCGTGTATATAAAGTTTCCTTTCAACTGAATGCTTTAACATGTGAGAAAAAAAACCTTTTCAAATTTTGACATAAATCGCCAAAAGGGTCGCCAACGTGGCTGTATTTGTAATTTTATAGTTTTAATCAATTAATTTTTATTAATTATAATTAAATTATTGTATTGTCATCCAAAATAATCATGTACATTACATTTCAGCTCAATTGGGTGCTTTAAAATGTATTTTATTAATGATGGAAAATTCCACCAAGATAAATAAATAAATAAACAATTAAACAAATAAAATATGTATAGAGATTGTGAGCTAATAGTAGGAATTGAAAAAGACGTAAGTTGGCGTCGAAAATTGATTTTCGGCCAAACCCGGTCTTTATTGTTACAAAAATGCAGACGATTCACGCTTTTTAGCGTTTTTAATTAATATCTTTTCAAATAATCTTTATATATGTAATTCTTCTGTGCGTATGTATGTAACTGAACTCCTCCTAAACGGCTGGACCGATTTTGATGAAAGTTTTTGTCTGTTTCAGTGGACTCAAGAATGGTTTAGATTTATAATTCAGTTTAGAAATGTTTATTTAATTAACTTTTTTTATTTATAAACTGTTGATCTTGGAACGTTTTACATTGGATCCGGCAGACTGCGCTACGATCGCAGTATCGAATATTCAAAAATCTTTTATTATAATTCAAGTTTGTCCCGACAGTTGGTGCTGTGATCATTTCAGGAAAATATTTTGTCACTTCGTGTTATTTTTTTGTTGAAAAAAATCGTGTGTTAATTAAATTGCATTCAGATGTAATTAGTGTTTGAAATTTTACTCAAAATGGTCCAGATTGTTAAAGCTTATTCATAAAAATTTGGAATTTTTGAATTTAAGATGTGTGCACAGAACAACATCTGTAGGATCCTCTAGTATATATATATATATATATATATATCTCCTGTTCAAATTTTCATCAGTTTATAAATTACTTTTTATTCATCCTCTCAAGTTCAAATACAATTTTTTGAACTTGTAGCAATGTTAATACAGTTTTTCAAATATTAATTCATTAATCAAATGTAATTAATGAACAAATAGTAACAAACAAAATTTGTAGTCAAACGCAATATATAGAAAGGAAAATAGCTCATTATGTCCTTGTAGCGCATTGGATAGCATGTTAGACTTTTAATCCAAAGTTCGTGGGTTTGAATCCTTCCTGGGATGGCCTAATTTCTGAGAATGGGATTTATTTTTAGAATACTATTTATTAGAATAATTCAATTTAATTAATGAATAAATAGTTACAAACAAACAAAAATAGTCCAATACCATATATAGCAAGGAAAATTGCAAGGAAAATCACTCTCTGTCTTGTCACTTAATATTGCGATTCTGTCATATGTATTTACATATTTATATTAGTTGTAATTATTTAATAAAAAGTAACTAAAATAAAGTTTTTCGTTGTTGACTTAAGTATGAATTGACTTAATTTTTTTTTATATATATATTACTTGTTTTTGTATTCATAAAGAGTTTTAATTCATTGAATAGTAATTTTTCTTAAATGGGAAAATTATTCTTCTAACCAATTTTTTTTTTATAAAACTATTATATGATATATATTTAGTTTCTTTACAATACTGTTTGAAACAATGTAGATAGAGTGCAATAATAGTTATTTAGTAAGCATGTATAATAGAAATTTTTGAAATCGAGATTCCAAAATAGTCTCAGTAATGTAAAACAAAACTAAATCAGGACCATTAACATTTTTTTTTTAAAAAAAAAGTACCTTTATTTAATTTTTATGTTTAAATACATTTTAAAACTGCCCTCTCATAAAACAAATGTTAGTATTTGTTTAAATAAACTATGCAAAACTTAAGAAAAATTCTGGAGGAAATAGTTCTTGAACTAAGGTCATAATTGAATATTATTTACTTTGCCAGTATATTTTATATGCTTGTACAAGATCTAGCATAGATTGATTATGTCATTATGAGCTTCATATGTAGTAATGCGTTATATATGTTATTGTTATTGTTCTGTACATATCATTCATACATATGTATATGTTCTTCACATTTAGGGAAGTGTATACAAACGGATTATGCCAACTAGAGAGATTAATCCAGTTGAAAGAGAAAAATTCTGGATTAAGGAACAGGTATTCTTTAAATATAATTTTTATTTCTCCTGGTTTTAATATGATTGTTAATTTACTTTTTGGAATAGTCAAGGGTTTTAAATGTCTATTAATTACAAAAATTAGTTAATTTACTAAAACAGAATATGAATATTACTGGAAGAGTGGATTATGTAGAGAGTTATTTTTTGTAATATCTGAAAAGCAGAAAAAAATGTTTAATGTATTCTAAACTAACAGAATGTTATAATATTATGTTCTTTTCTCTACTATCATAGAAATTTTATATTTAACTATTCTGAATTCATTAATTGTTTAGTTAATAAAAGTTAGTTTTCTAAATAGTAAATTTAACTGCTTAAACTGTTATATTCACTTTAACTTTGTCACTCATTAAAATTAGTACTAGAGAAAATGTGTTTTTTGATAGTTAATATTTTTAAAGATTAAAAACTCATGTTTTTAAAAAAATATTTATCATGTTCCTTAGAAAAATTGTGATTGCTTGATTAGTATTTAATTATGAAAAGGAAATGTCATTTAATATGCTTATATTAAAGGAAGAAGAAAAGAGAAGAATTATTGAAGAAAAAAAGAAAGCCGAAGAAGAAAGGAAGAAGTTGGAAGAAGAAAGAAAAGAGAGAGAGGTATTTTTTTTCTTCGATTAAACAAGGAAGTGTGAGGGAATAATTCAAGCACACTAAATGTGCAATATGTACAGTCTTTCCTTTATCACAAGAAATATTTTAAATGTTGTCATTTGCTAATGTTTTAATAAATTTTAAAATTGCATGCTGTTTCATTTTTCAGAAATATAACTACTGTTTGCTTTTAGTATTCAAAAAGAAAAGGAGTGCTCATCATATTTTTTAAGAAAATCCTTTTTTAATGTAGATGATTTTTATGTTAGAAAAATTGTCTTGTATTTTATTTGTTATGAAACTTTTTATGATGTGCCTCGTTGTGTGCCACATAACTTTTTTTTTAATGAATCAGGTTATTCATAAATTTATATATTCATTCTGTATGTGTTTGTTTCTCTGACATTGGTTAAAATTGCTTAAAGAATAATAATTCTCTTTGGATTTTTTTAAGTTAATCAATATTTGGCATTTAAAAATGTGATCTAATTTTTTTTTCTCTTCAGAAAAAAGATAGTGTTGCTAGAGAAGAATGGGTCAAAGAACGATCCCAGTCCATCAACAAAATGAGGGAAGCCGAAAAAAATGCTGATAATGTTGCAAGGAACATTGCTGAAGAGAAAAAACTATGGGTAGGTATTAAAGTGAATTTTCATGGGACTCTTTTCATTAAGTATACTGTAAGGTACCCAATTGGCAGCAACTCATCAGGGGCTTAGGCTCTTCAGATAGGTTCAATACTTACAATCCTGAAGTACTTGAGAGACCTTTCATATTTTCTTTGAGTTGTACCACCTCAATAAAATTTAGTGAAACACTCTAGTAATCATTATTTTTTATCTTCCTTCACCATAAATCTAGTGGCTGCAGTAACAGTTTGACCATTGTCACAAACTCATGGTTGATTTTATTTAGCGAGTCTTGGATTTGTATTTGAGTCCACTCGGGCAGTTAAAGATATGCCATATAGAGAGGCTGATACATGTTTAATTTCATATTATTATAGTAAAGATGTTTGGAGAATTGAGTGCCAGGCACTTCATCACTTGCCATGGTTCAAAATTATGAATTCCATCAGCAATAGCTCTAGTGTAGCTTTGAAAGGCAAATAAATCACTGACAATATATTGCCTTAAATCTGAATTATAGATATATATTTGTAACAATTTTATGACAGACTAATAGCTGCATAATTCAAGTTAGAACAGCATGAAAATAATTTGAGTCATTGTTTGTAATTCATTTTTACAGGAAAGGCAGTTAGAAGATGATGCTAAAGATGAAAAGGCAAGAAGAACAAGAAGTGAAAATTTGCGAAGGGAACGAAGTCATGTATGTAATAATTTTTTCAAACTATTGATGTTGTATTCATATATGATTTTTTAATGCATGGAAATATATATATTGTGTGTGTATTTAATAATTGCTGTAATTTTTTACTTTTTAAGTTTTTATGAATCCACATAAATTATCATTTTTCATATAACTTTCTAAAATTATTTTAATGTTAATTAATTTTAACATATTTAACATTAATTTATAACTTGATGCATTCCTTGGGTGCAATTAAGTGATGATATTTGGTTATTTGATCCTTAAAGGTATTAACAAACATATTTTTAAAAAGAGAAAAAAATAGAATTTTGTTTAAACTCTTTATTAAAACAAATTGGACACCATTGAAAAAAATGTTTTGAAGTAAATAATGAATTAATATTAAATTACATTTGTTAATATTTTGTAATATAATTTTTTTAAATAAGAAAAAGTTATGGTGTTATAAAAAATATATATATAAGTTCTCTTTTAAGTGCTAAGAAGTATCCAATAATATCTAATTGTGTCCTGGGTCCTTTTAGTTAGATTTCCAAACAATTCATTTGTTGAAAATTCTACATTCCAGGAAGCTCAAACATTGATCTCCAAAAGGACCATTAATGCCCGAGCCATATTTGAGCAAAATACATGTGCAGGGCAGATGACTAGTGTTCAGACATCAAGACAACCAAAAATTCTTCAAGAATTTGAAGAAAATCAGGCTAAGTATGAAGTACATCCCAGCTCGCCAGTTCCTGCTTCTAGTGTAAATTACAATTCTCCCACTGTTGAGCATATTTCTGTTGAAGATTTAGAAAAAGAAAAAGATCAAAAGGTTGAAATAACTTCAGCAGCTTCTCCACCGGAAGAATTTAATTATACTAGGAATTTGTTAAAGGAACCTCCACGGCAAGACTCGGAACTTGAACTTAATGCTGAAGAAGAGCAAAATTGGGATGGTAATGCTTTCCTTTTCTTTTAAAAATCCCAAATTATGTTTTTAAAAAGTATATTTCTTATTTTTAAATGAGAGTATGAATTATTTTTATGTGGCTTTTTTTTGCTGAACATTATCAATCTTGTTTTTTCTAGGAAAAAAATTGTTTGTGTGTGTTTGATAAAATTATGTAGTGTTATAAATTAATTTGATAACTAAGCATCTCATTTTTTAATGCTTAATGAGAAGGAAATTGATTCAATTTGTGGTATCTAATGAAAACATTAAATTTTTGAAACTTTGTTTTTTAATTAATAAGTTATTGCTTATTAATTAAATTGCAAGAATGCTTTTTGTCAACAAAAGAAATAAGTTCAAAAATAGACATTAATATGGGTGTTACTGCATTGAAGTTATTTTATGCAAATCATTATCTTATAAACTTTGTTGCCGAAGATTTACTTCATGCCAGAAATAAAACACCAAAGATTTTATGAGTTATTACAACTTATTTCATTTTGAGCCTATAATTAGCCTTTTGTCTATATTTTTCTACCTATAATTTACCAAAAATTAATGTGACTAATATGTAAATATTCAATTTTCTCTGTAAGCCCCTTTTAGTTATATTCTTACATTTTTTTGTGACTAGAGTAAAACTTAAAACATTGGAAGACATTTTGATGATTTCTCTTGCTTTTCTGTTTCAAGTTTCTGTTGGAATAATGTACAGATATTTAAGAAACAAATAATGGGTGTTTTTTTAGAGGTATAGAACTTTAAATTGCAATAAAACAACGATGTATCATTCAATTGACATGAATTTTTTTTTATTTGAAAGATAATCTTGTGGCATTACATTTTAAATATGATTTCTGGCATAGGACTGCCACGGCTGGCTCGGATGGAGTCCAATCTGAACGTCCAATTTTCGATGACTTTTTCTAACATTTGTGGCCATATATCGGCAATAACACGGCGAATGTTGTCTTCCAAATGGTCAAGCATTTGTGGCTTATCCGCATAGACCAATGACTTTACATAGCCCCACAAAAAATAGTCTAGCAGTGTTAAATCACAACATCTTGGAGGCCAACTCACAGGTCCAAAACTTGAAATTAGGCGGTCACCAAATGTGTCTCAATAAATCGATTGTGGCACGAGCTGTGTGACATGTTGTGCCATCTTGTTGGAACCACAGCTCCTGGACATCATGATTGTTCAATTCAGGAATGAAAAAGTTAGTAATCATGGCTCTATACCGATCACCATTGACTGTAACGTTGTGGCCTTCATCGTTTTTGAAGAAGGATTCCACCAGCCCATAAAGCGCACCAAACAGTCAGTTTTTCTGGATGTAACGGTGTTTCGACATACACTTGTGGATTAGCTTCACTCCAAATGCAGCAATTTTGTTTGTTGACGTAGCCATTCAACCAGAAGTGCGCTTCATCGCTAAACAAAATTCGCTTATGAAAATGGACCATTATTTTCGAAATAAAATTGCACAATTTGAAAGCGTTGTTCAGGCGTGAGTCTATTCATGATGAATTGCCAAACCAAACTGAGAATAAATCACTTGACAGCTGTTAAATCGGTCGCCATCTTGGAAAATAATGCCAACTTAAACTTCTATACCTGGAAAAAAAACACTCTGTAGTTGCATGAGTGATTGTTTGTAGAAATTATTAAATGTTGTGTATAAAGTATGGAATTAATTTAAAGTTGCATATATTTCAATTAACATATTTTATTTATGTTAGAACCCACATTAGAAGCACCTCCTAATGTCCGAGATCCCTTAACTGAAATGATGGCTGAACATGGAATAGTTCGACAAACTGTTGATAATACTCAAGTCATTACTTCAAGCCCACTTTCCGATGGTCTTAAAGCACGTGCTCTGTATGATTATCAAGCAGGTTAGTGTATTTACCTTTCAATCATTATTTCAGTTTCTCAAATTATTAGTTGGAAAATTTTAACTAGTTTCTTATTGCAGATTCTATTGCTATGCTTATTGCTATGATTACAAGATTTGATTCATTTTCAATAAGGGGTACATTAAATAATTGACATTTGTATGATAAATGACTAGTGCATTGCTTAATTTTCATTTTTCTTTTGATGCAGTCTTTTCTTATTTAATGTTAAGTAACAAAAAGTTCTTAGATATTTTTCGATTAATTCTGTAATCTGATTACATTGTTTTAAACATTTTTATTTAACACTGGAAGGATTTGAACAGTCCCATTGACCTCAAAGCTACTTGTACCAACAGTCATTTTTAAAGAAGTTCTGTTAACTTTCTCAAATTTTATGATTTTTATTTTAGTTTTGAGATTTTTAAATACATTATTATTTTCTGTTCTAGTACTTAATAACTTTTGCATGTAAATTAATGTTCAACCTTGAAGAACTAAAATGGTCAAAAAAATATCATTTAAAATATTTGAACCATCTACTATTAAATACCTTCCTTTTTTTCACTATAGCTTTTTAAAAAAAAAAAAATCTTATTCCATTTGCACACGACTGCTGCAGTGCTATTGTTGGTAAATCTGACCTGACTGTTGCAGGTAAATCTGAACACCTACAATAGAAACATTGTTTTGAACATTGACTATTGTACTTGTCTAAATTTTTTTAATGCCTTGTTCAGATGGTCTGAGTATCAATGAATGAGCATTTTGCTCTTTTCATCAACTTAATAAAAAGTGCAGTAATAATAATGAAAATAGTGGCTCATATTTTAAGATTCCTTCTGGAAATTTTGAAAGAAGGCTTGGACTCCTAAGAAAAAGAAATTTATGATGAAACAAATTTCTGTTCAACAAATTTTTGGCTTTTCAGCCAAACTTCATGGTCCACATGGAATTCAGCTTCAAATTCTTGATGAGAGTACTATTATGTTTAAGAGAAATGCCTCAGGGAATATATTGAAAAAAAAATGGGAACCACTCCATATTTTAAAATAAAATACTAAAAATGAAGCCTAATCTTAGTGTGCACTGTTTTCCAAATCCATATTGAAGTATATTCCAAAATGCACAATTGAATAATTAAAACCAAATTCATGAGGAATTTTCATAGAAATGGAAGCTTTGATTGTGCTAGTCTATGTGTAAAGAGCAATGTACTGCTCTTCATTACATTGGAACAATTTGAGGTCAAAGCCTAAAGATCCCTACTATTCAAAGAAATTCTACTGACCCTGGCTTAAAAAGAATAAAGTTGTTTTTGAGTCATGAACCTCTTTTATACGAAATACTCATTTGTATTTTATCGAGAATAAAATTATAACAATCAACAAACAGCTGTTTCCATGTGAAACACATTATGAATTTACATAGTAAAAATGGCAATTATGCTTATAAATTTTGATTGAAATTCTGGTTTGCTGTAGATATTAAGACCAAATATTTCTTGAATGATTTTATGTGTCTAGAAAAAGATTTCGAGAATATTTTGTTCGCTTTTTTTTGCTAAACATGTCATTATGAAATTAATGACTATTTCTTTTTAAGGAAAGAAATGTTACAACAGACATTTTTTTAAAGCATCTTGAGAACTTAGATTTCTTTTGTTGGGAAAAGAACTTCTGTCATTAATATGATCTGTCTAAATAGAAGAGAACTGCTATTAATTTGCATATATATAAATAATTATTACTTATCAAATGTTCTAGCAAACAGCCAAAAAAACGTACTATGCGAGTGTAAACCAAACAAGATGGTTGCATTTTGAGCACGGTGTTTAGATGCATTAATAAATTGAATTTACCATATTGTTCATCAAAGAAACAATCTGCTTGCCTTTCTAATTCTGAAATCATGAGTAAAAAACATTGTAACTGCTCATTCTGCTAGAACAAAGTCTAAGATTTATGTTCCTGGTGTGTTAAGCCCTCACTCAGAAAATGACGAATGGGCACCAAAAGCTTATTGCAAATCATGTGCTAAAGGCTGTAGTGATGAATAAGTGTTCAATAAGAATACAATGTTCGTTTTAGTCTTTCTGTAGATAAAGATGTTTTAATTAGTACAGAATTTTACTATTAAAAACATTACTTGTATTTATACTGTTGAAAACAATTTATTATATGATACTAGCTGTTACCCACCTGCTTCACTGGGTATTTCATGATGAATAAACATATTCTGTCTCTTTCTCTCTCTATATATATATAAAAATTATTGATATCTTAATCCTAGCATTAAGAATTCAATTGTACAGAAAAATATACTTATATCTTTAACTCTCCCCTCTTGATATAAAAAGGACGGAACTTCTAATATTTTCTAATAATCTCTAAAATATAAGTAGAATAACTTCTTGCACTCTTGTAACTCAATAACCAAGTGGATTTCCTCAAAACTAATTTTCAGTGAATCTCTACTCCGTAAAATAAACATGTGTGACATATTTCAAGTCTAAATCTAGTAAAAAGGGGAATTTTTACTATCAATACTTCCTGTAACCAAGTTGAGAGTCGATTTCCAAAAAAACCAATCTTAGCGGATTTCATTTCAACAAAAGAAACGTGCAAACCACATTTCATTATTATAGTCCTAGTTGCTCACGAAAAGGAGATTTTTTTTTTTGTGAATTCGCCCAGTGACGACCGTTCCTTCCAGGAGTCGATTTCAATAAAATCTATTCTTTGTGAATCTCTATTCAACCAAAGAAATATGCTTAACACATTTCAGGTATGGGGCCAACAATTCAAAAGCAGGAATTTTTCTCTAGAACTCTCCTTGACTCCTCGGAACTCGATTTTCGCAAAACTCTTTGTTAGAAGAACTCTAGCCCATGAAAGGAACTTGCTTACCAATTTTCAAGCAGGTAGGACTAATCTTTTAAAAATGAAAATATTTATCTATTACACCCCTTGATCTCCCGAAATGCCCATTGGGGGCGTGAAACATATTTTGTAGCGCTTCTCTATATGAAAGGAATCTGATTACCAAATTTCAAGGCCGTACATTTAATAGTTTAAAAGTAAGAAATAGTTACCTATAACACCTCTTAATTCTCTGCAACGCTATTGGCATCAAATTTCATAAAACCCATGTTGTAGTTGTCTATGAAAGGCATCTGCTTACAAAATTTTAAGTACGTCTAATAATTTAAAAATGAAAATAATTACTTATAACGCCCCTTAATCCCTGCAGTGTCACTTGGGTGTTAAATTTCATAAATTCCATTTTGTAGCAGATCTATAGTCCATGGAAGGAATCTGTTTGCTAAAATTCAAGACCATATGTCTAATGGATTAAAAGTGGAAATAATTACTTATACCACCCCTTAAGCCCCCATAACGCCACTTAGGGAGTGATTTTTGCAAAACCCTTCTTATAGCGGATCTCTACTCCATGAATGGAATCAGCTTACTTAATTTCCAGATTTTACGTCTAATGGTTTAAAAAAGGAGATAATTACCTATAATGCCCCTTAATTCTCCGCATTGCTACTTGGGGGTCAATTTTCAGAAAACCCATTTTGTAGCGGAACTCTACTTCAGGAAAGGAATCCACTTACCAAATTTCAAGACTGTACGTCAAATAATTTAAAAACGGAAATGATTATCTGTAATGCCCTTTAAGCCCCGCAACACCACTTGGAGGTTTATTTTTTGTAAAATCTAATTTGTAGTGAACCTCTACTACAGGAAATGAATCTGCGTACCAAATTTAGGGACTATATGTCTTAATAGTTTAAAAATGGAAACAATTATCTATAACGTCACTTAAGTCCCCGCTACGCCAATTAGGATTCGATTTTCATAAAACTCATTTTCTAGCAGATCTCTACTCTATGAAAAGAATCTGCTTACCAAATTTCAATACTGTACGTCTAATAGTTTAAAACTGATAATAATTATGTAAAACGTTCTTTAGGCCCCGCAACGCCACTTGGGAGTCGATTTTCTCAAAAACCCATTTTGTAGCATATGAAAGATATATGAGTACCGAATTTCAAGATTGTTATAGTATAAAAATGGAAATAATTATGTATAACCCCTTTAGACCCCCGCAGTGCCACTTGGGATTTGATTTTCATAAAACCCATTTTGTAGTGGATCTCTATTCTATTAAAAGTATCTGTGTACCAAATTTCAAAACTCTAAATCTAATAGCTTAAAAATCGAAATAATTATGTATAACGCCCCTGCAGCGCCACTTGGAATTCGATTTTCACAAAACCCATTTTGTAGGGGAGCTCTACTCTGTGAAAGGAATGTGCGTACCACATTTCAAGACTGTACATCTAATAGTTTAATAGTGGAACTAATTATCTATAACCCCCCTCGATCTTTGCGAAATCCGTTCTTAGCGGATGTCTACTCCATAAAAGGAACCTGCCTACTGAATTTCAAGTCTGTAGGTTTAATAGATCCGGAGATATCGTGATTAGTCAATGAGTGAGTCGCTTCTTCCTTTATATATATAGATTTATGGTAAAAATCACCCACAAATTTACTCTATATTTTATTGCACTTAAGGTTGTGATAGCCTGGTGGTTATGAAGACTGGTTGTCATTTAATCTGGTGGTGGCCAGAATGTCACAGGTCCATATGCCACTGAAGACCTACCATATAATTAGAAGTAGCTGTTGCATGTTAAATCTGTCGAGGCTCATTGTCATCCTATTGTTGGTGGTGAGGGTAGTTAGAAGAGAGGGATATACCAGTTTAAGTGTCCTTGCCATTTAACCGAGGTTCAAAATTAAGAGGTCCAATGCCAATAGCCCTCAGGTTGCTTTATAGTGCAATGTTAATATAACACTCACTCAATATTGCATTCAAAATGTCTACTATTGGCCATTCTAGGTTGGTAAAAAAATATATGTATATGTCATTCTAGTGTTAACATGGACTTCCTATCATAACATATACAATATTAAATTATGTAATAAATGTTTGCTAAGGTTTTGAATATATCAAAATTCTCAATTTTATTTTTATATTGTAAAAAGAATTGATAAATCTGTCAAACATGTTAGTAGTATCATTTCTGGAAAATTAAGAAAGTAATATGAATATTTTTTCTTTATCTGTAGCTGATGAGACTGAGATTTCCTTTGACCCTGATGATATAATTACACATATCGAACAAATAGATGAAGGCTGGTGGCAGGGCCTTGCCCCTGATGGTTCCTGGGGATTATTTCCTGCTAATTATGTTGAATTATTAGAATAAGTTTTCTTCAATCCATTTTTTGACTGTGTTTATCTGTGATGAAAGTCATTTTGTTCAAACTCTGAATGTGTTTTTAATAATACCTTGCATTTATTTGTATTTTTTTACAGAAATTTTAAGTATGTTTTTCAAAGAGTCTGATTTTCTTTTTTTTTTTTTATTACCTCTCATAATGTGAATGTATTTTTTAATTTACATTTATGCTCGAGACACATCGATTTTGTTTTAGCATTGTTATTGCTGAAGTTTATTTTATGAATTTTAAATGATGAATTATATGCCTTATCTTAAAATATTGATAATTGAATTTATTTTTGAAATCTAATTTATAATGATACTTTACTGATTTCTCCTAGATTGTGGCAATTTATTTATATAATCAAAAGTGTAAGCCCATTTTATTTTGTTGAAAAAAAATGAATATTCTTGACTTACCTTAAAATCAAAATAGAACTTTACTAGATAAAAATAAAACTGCCATAATACTCTTGTTATCACTCATAATGTAACATTTAACAAGTAATTGTGGTATTTGTAACATTATAAGTGATAAGGTTTTCTGATATTTCTTGGAGCCTGTGGAGAAATAGATTTGTGTGTGTGTTCATTAGTATTGCATTTCATAGTAGGCATGTTTTGATGACTTGTTTAAACAATTTTTGGTTTTTCTTTCTTTTTTTTAAGTTTTTAATTCATTGTGACTTTTTGCAATTTTTATTAGATATTTGATTGTAAATCTATAAAACTGCAATTTGAATGATAAAGTTTGCTGCTTTATTCAGTCAATATCAAATTTCTTAATGGATTGACATTTGTTGCATTCAGACTGATTACTTTGGTTAATATATTAAAAGAATCGGATTATTCTATTTCTACTCAAATGTATTATAAGGTTCACATTTGAAGAATATTTGCCTTGAATATAAAATATAATGTTGAATAAATTATCAAGAAAAATAAATTTACAAAATTTATTTTAGAGCTTGTTAAATAAAAATATGAATAGACTATAGAGAGAAAAGAAATCTGATGAATTATAGTAACTACATTAACTAAATTCTAAAGTGCTGAATATGATTGAGCTTGAAAATTGAAGAGCAGAACATTTCTTATATATGAATTGTCTGGCAAACATTTCGTATACTTTTTTTAAAAATATTGGTTGTATTGAAATTATTTATTTCGTGCTATTGTTTAATTTTTAATGGGAAATAATGCAATATCAACATCAGAATGTTGTAGATTATTAATTTGTTTTCACTTTAATCCATTTTATGATTTAAGATGGGGATTTAAAAATCCCTACTTAAAAAAATTATTAAAAGTAAATGAATATCTGATTATCTCTTGTGCAAGTAAAATTTCAATTAAAGTAGTATTTACCAGGTGCCAAAAATTTTAATATTTTCCTTATTACATGAAAATTTAACCTTTTATTTCATTATTATTGAAAGTAGTATATCACAAGAGCACATCATAGCAATGTATAAATTTGCTTTTTGTTTTTTAAAATACGATAAACTTCCCTTTATAGGACTTTTAATATTTTGTGAAATGCTTAAGAATCTAGAAAGTAGTTGTTTGAAACATTTCAAATTTATTCCTAATATGTATGTAGTACTTTTGGTGTTGCTCATGAATATGTACTTAAGATTGTCTTCGTTTTCATAATCAAATATTACTTGAGGATTAACAGTTTCATTTATATGTGTTTTCAGTGTGGTAGTTTTTAAATCCTTTTACTTTGTATATTAGATTTTATTTGCTACTAAAAAATGTATACAATGTATACTTAGTCTTTCTAAAGCTATACCAATTTTGTACTAAATTAAATCTGTTTTGTTATTGAAATCATATCTTATTTATTGAAATACAAATTAAGGTTAATGAATTTTTTATTCTAAAATTCATTCAGTTATTTTATCAAGAGAGCTAAAAAATAAAATCTCAACTGAAGGAAAATATGATTATCATTTTGAACTTTGATTATTTTTTGGAAAAACAAAACTGTGTAGCTATAATATTTGTTAGATTAAATACAATTATTTGTTTTTACAATTCATGCAATGAAATAAAGGAAATGAGACGTATAAGAAAATATCTATTTTAAACATTTATTCTTATACATAAAATTTCAATTGTGTTTTCTAGTTGATTAAAATATTTTTGAACTTATAACTGTTTTGCTTAAAAGTTATATATCTTTAAAAAAAATGAGTTATGGCTTCAAAGACTTAAGCTTTTTCCCTTTTGCTATAAAAAGATTACGCTCCATAGTCTGCTAATGCATCAAGAGTTTTAAGTTATAATAACATCTTGTGTTATTTTAATTCTACATTTTATAGAGAAGTCATACGTATTTCAACAACATTTTAAGGCACATTTTATTTTTTTAAAAAATTAGGTTTACCAATAACATTTACAGGAGTTAAATTGAAAATTCTTAATTTCATTTGTTACAAGTATGGAATGTACAAAAATTTCTCATATGCATTTTAATGATATAATCCAATCCCATTAACAAATAAACATACTGTAAGTCATATTCAATAAATGTGATTATGTTTTTTACAATGCTTATACATATATATTAAAAATATTAGAGAACAGGTAAAATTCATTTTCCATCGAAATCTTTTTACTTATATATAATTTAGCACTATATCAAATGATACTTAATCTATTTAATATAATTTTTAAGAAAGTAGCAGGGAAAACTTGTTACATTCACACAACCACAAAAAAAATTATCTCCAAAATTGATTTAAAATCATTCAAAATAAGTTCTGATAATTAGATTTTTTAAAAAATCAAGTTATTTCTTGTGCATCATTCTTTCTCATGATGAAATTTATTATAATCATACTAACTCAAGTGTAGCTGTTATGTGAAAAGTAGAAAAAATTTTGTGAAGGACAGCTTATACATTAGTATAATTATAAAGATTCAATGAAAAAAATGCTTATTAAAATAATTTTTGAACAGATAACCCTGGAACAATTGTCTTAAAAATAAACTGACCAGAATCATTAAAGTAATTATTTCAACAAACATATTTGATGTTATTTTTATAGAAACAAATTTCAATTAATAATAAATATAAACTATTCACTCTAATATAGTCAAAATGTATAGATTAGTACTAAACAATGCAAAGTATAACTTTTTGATTAAAAAAATAAGTCAAATTTTACACATAAAATATCCAAAATGCAATAAACCAAATGCTAAACATGTATGAAATTCACAACAAAATATTTTTCATATAAACACAAAAAGTAACACAATATTTTTGTATTTTGAAAATGTACAATATTGTTGAAGGTGAAATACATGAAATAAAAATGAAATAACCAACAAAAATATTTTAATTTTTTAAATCTAATTATTACTAATAAAGATTGATGTAAATATTTAAAATAAATTACTGTATTTAAGATGAACTTGTGCTATTAAGTTAGCCAAGCACCTAGATTGTTATGGTTTAGAGTTCCAATGATTAACTAAATTTATTCCTAATATTTTTTAAAATATATATAATATAATAAATAAATAAGAATCTAAATTATTTGAAAACTTTAAAATGTTTCCATTTTATTATTAAAAATTAAGTGAAGATGCTTCATACAAGAAATCACCAGCACTGGTCAAAGGTGCATTAAGTTTATATTTGAGCAAATAATAAAAAATACATAATATTTGTGGCATATATTTCAAATATTACCTGTCAGTTCTTTCTTTTACTCTCAAAGCAAAAATGTACTTTTCTTCAAAGTGTTAGAAGCAAATAACAGATTCAGTGTACAATCTGTTAACTTAAAAAAATACATTCTATGTTTGGGAAGTACCACATTATTACTATATGCCTTCATTTAAAATATACTTTGATATTGCGAAAAAAATTTGCAAGCTTACACTTATGTATACACTGAAACACATGTCAAAAAAATACAACTATAAAAATGTCATGTTTGTAGGCAGTACAAAAATTAAAAAATTCATTTGTTATTAACATTTCTCAGCATACATAATGGAATGTTTAAATGTCATAAAAATATGCACATATAGATAAAAAATAGAATAAACTTCAAACAATAAAAAACAAGTTATCAGACTTTCTAAAGAATAAATGATGTAACAATAGATAGCACTTTAACAATTAACAAAACAAACACAAACTAGTTATAATATTAAAAAAACAAAAGCATAAAAGTATATACAATTAACAAAAATAAGAAAGGTTTAACTAAAAAAAATAAGAGTTGCATTCAAAAATAACTAATCAACAAAAGACATACTGCTAAAATTAAAATAAAAATGTATATTGACTAAAAAAATATTATTGCTTTATTTCCAGCTATAAAAAGACAGTAGACTTAAGTAGTGTGTATATATATATGCATGTAAAATAATCGTATTAGTTTTGGATAGAATTGTGCTCCAAGATAACTTTCTGCCATTACATGCTATAACAAGTCCAGAGAAGTCCTATAAGCACCATTAAAATCCCAAAGTTGTGTGCAGAGTTTACGACAATGATCAACAATAGTTTCCATTGGAGTTGATTCCAGATGAGCACAAAAGAATTCATAACACATTATATGTTCATAAGAAGCACCAGGAAAACATTCTTGTATGAGTTTCCTTTTGAAAAATAATGAAGATAATTTCACATCAAAATACATAAGATATTAAATTTAATAAGAAAAATTGGAACATAATATCTATCTATGCTATTTTAGCAAACAATCTAAATCACTGCAACTTACTTATAAGAATTGCCACAAATAATTCCCTTTTTGGATGAATTTTTAAGACTTGGATAAGCAGTAGGTTTTATAACTCGTCCCTATAAAAAAAATTACTGTAAAAAGTCACTGTACATTTATAATAATGTTGTCATACAGTTTGTGTTATTGGAGCAAAAAATAAACAAATTAATAAACCGTAAATTCATTAAAAAAATTAACAATTTTATAAATATGAAAATTTGTGAATTTATTTATAGAAAATTATGAAATCATTTTCCTCTATAACTATATTTATCTGGATAACATTATTTGATTATTAATTTGAATAGTTCAATTCATCCATTATAACAATTACTTACTGTTGAGTCTTCAAACCAAATGTTGTAATAAAAGTAAAGGTCTTCATCCTTCCAAACACAACAGTAGTTCTTAACTCCATCAATATATCGCCGTCCAACAGATACCATTTTCCAAATCTAAAATCAATTTTAAAAAAGATAGGAAACTTGAAGAAATATTTTATTTTAAAATATTACAACATAAAATAAATCCAGCAAATTGTAATTTCAGCAAAATTAACTTCTAATTATGTTATATAATAAAATAAAATCTCTTGAGTAAATTTACATAAAATGGAATATGCATATAAATTTGTCATGGAAATTTAAAAACACCTCTATTTTAATTTATCAGATAAGAATTTTTTATAACCTTTCTTCCAACTTTTATTTAAAAATTCTTTGATAATCAAAATAAAAATCTGAGTGAACATTAAAAAGTTACATTAAACATAAATTATACTTAATATTTAAAATTAATTCCAATTCCTCTGATAGAAACGCACAGATGCTTAAGATAGTATTTTATGAACTTAATAATGTTTCATACTGAAATTATCATGCTTTCCAACAGATTGTTTTTTTTTAAAAAAGTAGAATTTTCATTGTTCATTTTATATCTTTTATAAAGTGATTAAATTCTTAGAAAGATAGTTTTTATCTCACAGCTTCTATGTCATTTAACTAAATAAGTACATGCAATCGTCAGTAGTTGTGCAAAAATTATATTAATAAAAAAAAATCTATATCATTTTTGCATTTCATATATTTTATTTACAAAAAAATCCCTATTAATTCAGAAATCTTATGATTCATACTGGGTAATGTTAGACTACATGTACACACACACCTATATAATTACCTTTTGTTTTAGAGAAGGTACTCCATTAAGATGACCTTTTTTCAGAATAACATTTGGAGCAATTAAACAATCAGAGTTCCGATCAATATATATGAAATGTATCAACCCAGGATACTCTGTTATATACTTAAAAAATGTTAAAGAATATATATTTTTCATTCATAGAAAAATAGCTTTAATTAGCAAACAATAAAAATCATCTCATTTTTAATAGATAAAAAAGATGTAATTGCAAGAATATGAGTAAATTCTGTCTATTTGCTATTTTATACATTTAGATATTCCATTAATCTAAAATAGAGTTTTCTAATTTAATTGAATCACTTTTTCATATATAATTGGTAAAAAAGGATATGATGCCATTGTAATATTTTGAATGGCTTTTACTTCTAAGAAATCTGCAACATCAGTTAGTCTCTTCACACTAATTTTTTGCATAATTTTAAGGACTTCTTGATACTCTGCACTTTGAGTAGTTTTTTCTATCTTTAGACAAGGAATTGCAACACATTCTTCAAAAACAGTTTTCAATAAATCAGAACATGAAGAAAGACTCGATTCCAGTCTAAAAAATGTTTTAAAAATTATTTAAAGTCAAAAGAAATAAATACAATTATTTCCTTATTTTTGAAATACTAACCGTGGATTGGAGGTTTTTTCTTTTGGCAATTGGAAAAATGCTTCAAGTTCATATTGTTTTAATTGTTCCCATTTAGAAATGAGTTTTTTCATGTGTTTTTCTTTCTCAATATCAATCTAGGTATAAAAAGAAAAAAATTAAGCATTCAAAAAAATTTAAAATTTTTTTAAAAATTACAGAGAAGAAATTTAAAATTATGCTTCAACATTCTTTGATATTTTGTGATATATATATTTTTAAGAGAATTTGTAACTTGTTTCACTAATGTAAAATTCCTTTTAATTTTATCCTTCACATTTCTATTTATAATCTTAAATATCTTTATAAACATTTTTATTTAACTTCTAGATGTACTTCAAAAAAAAATTTCCCTTTTTTCAAATATAACACATTTTTTTTTCCTTTCATTTCTGCTTATTTATAAGGTCGCAAAATCATAATTATAAAAAGTAAAAGAAAGAAAATGATATTTAGTACAGAACATTTGTTGTCTCCCGTCCCCCTACAAACACAAATTGGTTTCAAACATGCTATACAGAAAGTAATTTTTCATAAGGCTTTTTTTAAAATAAATTTTCAGTTAAAAAATTGTTCTACTTTTCAATATGCAAATTAATTATTTCCATGTGTATTTCCTTTAATACTTTAGCTGCAAAAACATAAATATATATTTTTAGAAAATAAATTAAATGTTTTTTTTATAAGAATTTTGACTATTGTGATGAAAAAAGTTTTTTTTGGAAATATCTGAATCAAATTATTTATAATTAATATTTCTTTCTAATGAAATTTGATAGTTAAATCCTTTACACTTTAATTACAGTTCTAAACTTACTTTTGCTTTCCATATTACATCAATTAAGTTTCGAAATTCAATTTCAAAAGCTTCAAAAGAGCCAATTGGTGAACGTGCAAGAGGATGACTTTGAAAATTATTTAATTGCTTCACCAGAGAAGCAACAGAGCTAGATAATGTACCATACACAGTCAACTGAAATTTAAATAATATTGAAAATCATAAATTATGCGACTAAAATTTATTATATGAATTATTTATGATTCTAACATTTTTTTATAAACATAAAAGTAATTATAAAATCAAAAAACTATATGAAATCAATTAAAATTTATCACAGCAATTTTTGTCCTACCATAATATTTTTAACTACAAAAATCAATATCTTTAAATAAAGCTACAGCAAAGTTATTTGTAGTTATAAACTCGAAATAAAATGACCATCATATAAATTAAATTAAATATAATTAACTATACACAATTAATACATTAAAAGGCAATCTTGGTCAGAAAAAATATTCAAAATAGATTTAGAACAACTTCTTTACAAAATTTCTCAATTTTCCTGAATTCAAATTTCAAGATTAATATTTTACATAATTTTATTTCATTCATACACAAAAATGTTTAAAGAAGTTTTTATGGATGAAGTGAAGTAAAATTATTTTTAGATACATCACATTTCATGTGATGTTTATTACACAAGTAAAATACTAACTTAATATACTTATTTATCATAAATATTAAATCAAAATATGTAACAGGATAATTAAATTAATATGTAAAAAATTCAAACCTCATTAAGAATTGTAAGAGTAATCTTAGGAGTTATTTCAATAATGTAGAGAATGTGAGGAACAAATGAACCAGTTCGAGATTTTAAATATATTAATAAAGAATGTGATCCAGGTTTCAATTTCTCAGAATGTTCTTCATTCTATAAAAAAGTTGTAATAGTTAATTACTTCACTGATGATATGTAACAGATGTATGAAAAACAAAATAATTTATTTAAGTGCTTACCATTTCTGCTTTGTTCTTCAAAGAATCTATAAGATAGAAGTGTAAATTTAAATACATTAGTTAAAGATTTCATCAAAATTTGTGCAAATCCAGCTAAATTTATATTGCACTGATAATATTTATTTTCTTTACTATCACTATAATTTTATCAAGTAATATATTTTTAAAAAACATGTATTTACTTTTAATTTATACAATCTACTACTATCCTTATTTATCAAAAAATTTAACTCTATACAAAAAAAATTGCCAACTTTCTATTATTTTACAGATATAATGAATAAAGTTGTTAAAATCAAAGATTAGGTAAATAGTCAATTTTATATCTTATTAAACTGCTGTGTTAAATTTTTTCCAGAAGTACTTTAAGGTAAAAATAAAAGGCGCATTTTTTTCTCATGCAAATTATTTATTGGTTTTTTCAATAATGCAATGTAAAATAATTACCTTTATAAGGGAAGCTGTAAATAAAAATAATAATTATAATGCAAGATAGCAAAAGAAGTCAATACAGAGTCATGCCAACAGATATTATTATAAAATAATAAAATTACTGCGATAATGATTTTAAAGATCTATAAATTGAAATCATGCTTACTTTTATTTTTCTTATCTTCTTTCAATTGCTTTCCTTTCAATTCATTCGGGGATATGGGGATGAAAAACTATAAAGATTAAATTTTGAACATTCAAACAAACAATATATCATGAAATTTATTTATTAAAGTAATATTTACTAATACTAATTAAAGTAACTGCTTTTCTTAATATGTAAATTATATATCATATAAAACTATAAACTACATAAAAGAGATGTTTCAAATTAAAACAAGTTTCAATCTAAATTTTATATTCATTCCAGTCTAAATGTTATGAATATTCTTCATATAAAAAGAAAAAAATATATTTTTCTTTTAACAGAAAAATGACACTCAGGTAATCTCTTGTCATTCCTTTTCTTTAAAAATCATTTAAAATAAATTTGTAATTATAAATAGATACAAATTAATAATTCTATTAAATTGAACAAAAAATTTTAATGATACTTAAAGAAATTTCTGATTGTTAATTTGAAAATTAATCAAAAATAAACAAACACACTAACTTCATCTTCCATGACTTTTCTTTTTTCTTCTTCAGCTTTTGAAGGAGAAGGTGAATATTTTAAAACTTGAATTATAACAGTTAATAACAAAAGTGTTTCTTTAGGTAACTGCCCAGAATTACGACTAAAAAAATACACAAAATAATATGAATTCGATAAAAACATTAATAAAATAAAATTAAGAATGAGTAAGAAATATTTCTGAAACTATATATATATATCTATAGATATAATAAAATAAAAATATGCATTTAAATTTATTTACCAAATATAAACTATTTTAAGTTTTAAACTAATACATAAAAAAATTTCTCAATATAACATTACACAGTTCTCATCCAAAATACAGCATTGGTTGGTAAGCATATAAGATACTTACATATTATCACAACCGTATTGGTAACATTATATGAAGCGAAGCATATAGCTGCCAAATTAGTGTTAATGACACATACGAAATTGGGGATGCCAATTGGGCGAGTTTTCTTGAATAATGGGATTGTTTTAATAGTATGTAAGTATCGGATATATATTTATTTAATTAACTAAATATAAATGATGAAGCACAAGAAAAATTATAATCTAAAAACAGATTTTTATTCATATAAATGGAATAACTGCATGACTCTTTCTGACAATAACATATTAACAATTTATTAATACAACTATCATCTCTCATTACAATTCATTGTTGCATGAGAGAAAACCACAATTATCACAAAAGTTGTGCTATTTCCAAGAGTGATGAATTGGTATAAGATACCATTTCTGTGATATTTTTCTGCTAAATATAAATGCAGAATAAATTAACATAGACTGAATAAATTTAATAAGAACCGAATTAGATATCTTAAAGGAAACAATCAGTAAAATTACTTAGGGAAAATCAACGATCCAACAAAACTTGAAGATATTATCATAAGACCTAATTCTACCATAAAAAGTTACTAAAAAAATCATTTAAATAATAATTTTTTTTTAAAATTAGCAATTGAAGTTCTTAGTGAAACACATATACATAAAAAACCCTATTAAAAATAATCATTCATCCTATCACATAAAATTTTAAGGACAATTTTTTTAAAAAAAAAATGTTCTTGAGATTAATTTATATTTAATATTAATTATCCCTCCATTTATTAAATTTTCTCTTAATTAAATATAATTTTATTTTGATTCGACTATTTCAGATGTATAGATTTGTTTTTCCTAAAAAGTATACCATTTGAACACTAATCTGAATTTATTATACATAAACATCTCTTAAAAATATGTTGTTGTTTTTTAAATAATCTTCTTTTCACAAACTTATAAAAGGGGGGAAATAAATTGTCCATGGATATATGCTTTTTAGTAATAAACCAAAAAAAGAAAATACATTATATACCTAGAGTATAAAGCAAGAAGTTTCGAGTCCACAAGAATAAAAGCATGGGAATATGTTCCATCTTTATGTGATTGCCTTATTTTCTCCAAGATTTCTTGAAGCAAGTTTATACACATGGCCGTTATGTCTGGATTAATTATGATTCGTTCTACAGCCTTTTCAAGACAAAGACATCAGAAAATGTATTATAAGATAATATCGCATAAAATCTAAATTCATAAAAAAATAACATTTTAATTTCAAAACATACACAATAAATTTTCACATAAAAATTTAACTTCATACAAGTAAATTTGTTCATACGATTTTTTTAAGACATTTTGCCTTTCTTTTGGGCAACCATTGAGGAAACAATGAATAATTACACAATTTTTTTGTTATGTAAGGGAATTTATGTACAACAGAATTAAACTCTTACTTCATTTCAGTTCATTATACAGTAAACAGGATATATATTATAAACGTGAAAGTTTGTGAGGATGTTTGGTAGTCTTTCTTGCAAAAACTGAACGTATTTTAATGAAACTTTACAATAGTATAGCTCACACATCAGAATAACACATAGGCTATAATTTATAAAGATATTGTGTGAAGTGCCTGAAATAAAACAATAATTGTCAAGTAAGTAGGAAAAAATTCTGCGATCTGCAAAAAAGCTCGCAAAAGCAAATATCTATCTTTTATGTGTGAAGCAAACCTTTGCATTTTGTTTTGTCTATGCCAGGAACTGCAAAAGCTTGAACAGGCTGAGTGTGACGCTGATTACAATTTTAACATAAAATAAATACAACAAAAAGTAATATTAACGTATTACACTACCACATATAAATTATTTATACTATTTTATTTGAAAAAAGAACATTGTTTATTTGCTTATGATTTTAGAAAAGTTTGAGTATGTTATGTTCGCCAAATTTTAAATCTTAATATTTAAGGACTGTGCAATATTAATTAAAGTAAAAATTCGCTGAAATTCTAAAGACAAAACACAGACGATTATTCTATAAAAATCCTTGCAAAAACAAATACGTCTCAAATCCGTCAACCTGAAAAAGAATGCATTTTGAACTAAGATAGATTTAGGCCGTTTTTCAAAAACAGCTTTTCACTGTTTTTTAAATAGTGTTATATAATTTTCAGTTATGGTATTTTAAGGTCGCTTACACAGAATTCAAAGATTCGGTGTACTTTTCGATTTACACAGCGTGAGAAAAAAATGATATTTGAATAGTTTCAATGACGTTAGTGAAATTATTTTTTTGTCTTTTAGTAATCTTTAGTAAGTAGTTAAGTAGTTTAGTCTTTAGTAAGTAAGTTGTAATATTATTCTTATGTAATCTGGCATCACTTAATTTTGTTTTCTAGATTGGCAACACCCTGTACAGTCATTGTGTAAACAACAATCATGTGTAACCTCACTTCTAAGTCATTAATAGCTAAGTTCCGTCCATTCAACTACATTTACTTTATTTATAGTACAATTTTAATGACTTAGAAATCTTCTTGAATCATTTCTGTTTTTAAATTAGATAATGGGACAATTGCTGAAACCTGAAAGATTTGATATAGATCCTACGTGTTCTAATTCGGAAACAAATTGGCGCTATTGGAAAAAAACTTTTGAAAACTTTTTAGGAGGCATAAAAACCATTACAGAAGAAAAGAAACTTCCTTTGCTAAGTAATTACGTAACCTCAAATGTTTATCAATTCATTAATGATTGCACAACTTATGCTCAAGCTATTGCGATACTTGATTCTCTTTTTATAAAGAAACGTAACATTATATTCGCTAGACATTGCTTGTCAACGTGAAATCAACAAACTGAAGAAACTGTCAGTGAATATTTACAAATTTTAAATCAATTGAGCAAAGACTGTGACTTTACTGATGTGAAGGCTGAAGAGTACCGAAAAGAGTATATTAGAGATGCTTTCATACGAGGATTAAAATGTCCTCGTATTCGTCAACGACTCCTCGAAAATACATCGATGACTCTCGAGCAAGCTAGAACACTTGAATCAGCTGAAGTCCATGCAGCTTGGGAAGTTCATTTCCTGTACAATCCGCAGCTATGAAAACAGAAGATTTTTCAGAAGAAACCGTAGCAACATCAGCGGCTTCCTCCTCCTCCTCAAGGTCTCAAAAATGCTTCTTTTGTGGAAATGACTTACACTCACGAACCCTTTGTCCAGCTAGAGATGTTACTTGCAGAAACTGTGGAAAAAAGGAACATTACCAGAGAGTGTGCAAATCTAGACCTGGGAGAAACACCTCAAATGTGGTGGCTTCTTCAAATACACTGGCAGCTATTTCGGGATCTACTCACTGTCTCTAGAAATCAATAATTAAGGCATTGGTTAATAATATTCAGCTCAGTGCATTAATCAATACATCAATACAGGAAGCTCTCTTAGTTTTCTTAACGAAAAACATGTGGCAAAATGTACATTGAAAGTTGAACCATATTTGGGGAAAATATACATGGCAAACTCCTCTATGGTGACTGAAACAGAGGGTGTTTGTAAAGTTAATTTGAAAATTGAAAACTTCACTTATCCCAATGTGGAGCTTTTAGTTATGAAAGATCTTTGTAGTGATGTTTTGATTGGCCATGATATTTTAAACAGACATTCATCCGTAGAAATTGGATTTGATGGTAATAGACTTCCACTAACAATTTGTTCTTTGGCTGCAGCACAAGTGCCTCCTGTTTCGTTATTTTCTAACTTGAATCCAGACTGTAGACCTTTGGTTACAAAATCGAGACGTCAGACTGTTGAAGACAATATTTTTATGGCATTGGAAGTTCAGAAACTTCTCCAGGAAGGAGTCATCGAACCAAGTAACTCACCATGGAAGGCTCAAGCCTTTGTCATTAGAGGAGAAAATCATAAGCCCAGAATGGTGGTTGATTACTCTCAAACAATTAATAAATACACTTTGCTGTATGCCTAACCTTTGCCTAAAATAGAAGAGGTAATTTTGAAAATTTCAAAAAATAAAGTTTTTAGCAAAATTGATCTCCAAAGC
This sequence comes from Trichonephila clavipes, assembly GCA_019973935.1. Classification (NCBI taxonomy): domain Eukaryota; kingdom Metazoa; phylum Arthropoda; class Arachnida; order Araneae; family Nephilidae; genus Trichonephila; species Trichonephila clavipes. Next base: position 845,741 of record BMAU01013238.1, read on the forward strand.
GCCTACCATCAAATTCCTATCCAGGATAGCGAGAGACATTATGCAGCTTTTGAAGCTTGTGGAAAGCTCTACCAGTTTTTGCGTGTTCCTTTTGGGGTAACTAATGGAGTAGCTTGTTTTCAAAGAGTCATTGACAAAATTATTGAGGATGATGGACTCACCCAAACATATCCATTCATTGATGATGTTACTATGTGCGGAAAAGATCAGAAAGAACATGATGACAACTTAGAAAAGTTCATGACTGTGGCAAAGAAGTATAATTTGACTCTAAATGAAGATAAGTGTACCTACTCAAGTAATTCTGTCCATTTGCTAGGCTACATTATTCAGGATGGTATAATTAAACCGGATCCTGAACGACTAAAACCTTTGCGAGATACGCCTGTTCCAAAAGACTCATCTGCATTGCAACGTGCTTTAGGAATGTTTGCCCATTCTTGCTGATGGATCCCGGGGTTTTCTAAGAAAATAAGTCCTCTTCTAGGAAAGAAACAGTTTCCTCTTTCTAGAGATGCTGTATTGACTTTTAATTCACTCAAAGATGATGTGGCAAATGCTGCCTTGACAACAATTGAAGATGACATACCATTTAGAGTGGAAACAGATTCATCTGATTTTGCGATTGGAGCTACCTTGAGCCAAGCTGGACGTCCTGTTGCCTTTTTCTCAAGAACCCTACATGCATCTGAATTGAGACATTCATCCCCAGAAAAAGAAGCATATGCCATTGTCGAATCACTTCGTCATTGGAGACACTTCTTGATGGGAAAGCATTTTGAAGTATTCACTGATCAACAAGTAGTCGCATTTGTATTCAATCAGCGATATGGTAGTAAAATTAAAAATGAAAAGTTAATCCGTTGGAGACTTGAACTTGCTAGTTCTAAATTTGACATTATTTATCGTCCAGAAAAGCAAAACGTGATTGCTGATACATTATCACGTATAACTGGTGCTATAACTCCCAGAGTCGACTTATACAATCTTCAAAACTCGCTTTGTCATCCTGGAGTGACACGAATGCACCATTGGGTTTGTTGCAGAAATCTCCTTTTTTCTTTAGAGGATATAAAGAAAGTCACAAACTCCTGTTTAATATGTAATGAATTAAAGCCTAGGTTTGTTAAAAATGTTGGAACACTTGTGAAAGCTACTGCTCCATTTGAAAGGTTGAATCTTGACTTTAAAGGACCTTTACCTAGTGTCTAAAGAAATCACTATATTTTAACAATAGTTGATGAATTCTCTAGATTTCCATTTGCGATCCCTTGTAATGACATTTCTACAAAAACCGTAATATTGCATTTGAAGAACATTTTTTCTATTTTTGGAATGCCATCATTTATTCATTCTGACAGAGGATCATCTTTCATGTTTCATGAATTAAAATCATTTTTAACCTCTCAAGGAATTGCAACAAGTCGTACTACTCCCTATAATCCAGCAGGAAATGGACAGGTTGAACATTATAATGGAATAATCTGGAAAACTATACAACTTGCTTTAAGATCTAATAGTATGAAAACTAAACAATGGGAAGGAGTTATCCAAACAGCTCTGCATTCCATTCGCTCTTTGTTGTGTACAGCAACAAATGCCACTCCTCATGAACGAATGTTTTCTCATCCTCGAAGATCCCATAACGGCTGTTCCATACCTACTTGGCTTACAAAGCCTGCTCCAGTTCTTATGAAAAATCAGATGCATGCTAACAAATATAAGCCAATTGTTCAAGAAGTGGAATTAATTGAAGCTAATCCTGACTATGCACATGTAAAACTTGGTGATGGAAGGGAAACAACTGTCTGTGTAAGACACTTGGCTCCAAGAGGGGAAACTACCAGATCTGAAGACAACAAGGGTGCAGAGGAAAATGTTCAAGCTTATCCAGGTCTGCAGCCAATAAACTCAGACTCAGCCATTACTTTAGAAGACTCGACTGAACAGAACATGAACACAGTAGCATTGCGTACTAAAGCTCGTCACAGGCAACCTCCTGCATACTTGAAGGACTACATCAGGAACTGAAATAACTAGATTAAAATTAAAGGGGGGTAAATGTAATATTATTCTTATGTAAACTGGCATCACTTAATTTTGTTTTCTAGATTGGCAACACCCTGTACAGTCATTGTGTAAACAACAAACATGTAACCTCACTTCTAAGTCATTAAAGACTACGTTCCGTCCATTAAAAAAGGTACATTTTCGTTTCCGGGGTCTAAAAAGTTGCAAAGTGAGTGAGTGAATATTAAAGTCCCACTGTTCACTTACTCGAGAGATATCATAGCGAGAGTGGAAGGAGAATTTCCATGACAATGTTTTATGCATTTAAAAATGTTCATGCAACGCTGGGGGGAAACAAACCTGTTTGACAGAAAAGAAGCAAAAAGATTTCGAAACAGGGAATTTTATAAGTCATACACTTATAAGATTAAGTTATAGCTAAGTGGAGGAGGGGGGGTGGAAGGCATTTAGAAAAAGAGTATTAGAAGTGCTGATTTTGTGAAGGAAAGGGAAAATTTATAAAAGTAGAGAAAGCCCGAGCAACGCCGGGCCATGCAGCTAGTCAAATCATAAAAGAAATTACTAAAACAACAGTTATTTGATGAAACTATTACCAATCTCTAGTATATTGAAACAAATAAATAACTCTGTGACCCTTTTTTGAAATAATATGACATATTACACTAATTACAATTTCCATTAGCATATATTTCCATATTATACTAATAATAATTTACAATAAATACAAAACTAATTGTTTACCTCAACAAGATACATTTGTTGTTCCATGTTCAGTATTCTCCATTTATCAATAATAAGTGCAACTAAATCAGAACGGGAAAATTTTTCACAGCATACAGAAATATTATTTTTCATCCTGTTAATATTTGTATAACATTATACGAAGATAAAACAAATGCTTAAACAAATTTCAGATTCTTAAATTTTTATAAAAAATTTTTAAATAAAAATTACTATCTGCATTAAAATTACAACACTTGTAAAATTAAGATGAATAAAAAATAATACCACCATCATCACTTCCAAACTATAAACACTGAGAAAACCAACAAATATACATCACACCTAAATACAAGACAAATACTATATTTACTCAAATGTAAGAGCTGCACTTTTTTTCCCAATGTTAAAGATACTGTAAATTAGGTGAAGCTCAGAATTGAAGAGAAAAAAAATTTGTTGGATGGGACAGTTAGAAAAATTACAGGTCCATGTATGTATTTAAAAGTTTATAATACTGGTAAAATAACTAATTATTCACACTTCTTAATAATTCTCTTTTTAAATTTATTTTAATTTCATAAAACTGGATATCAATAAACCATTTTATATTATTTTTCATTTTTCACAAAATTTTTTGAGAATTTGGGGTGCAGCTGAGATTTAATGGTGGCTTAGATTTGAATAAATATGGTACATATAATTAATTTAAACACATATACTGTACAGCATAACTCCTTAGAATTTTTGAAATTATCGAAGTGATTATGAATATGAAATATATATATTACTAATCCTTCTCAATTTTATTTTAAAAAAATATAAATAATGTCATTGATTATTTCAATTTACTTTTAAATTAAGGTAATATAAGAAACAGAATATCTTTAAATTGCATTTTTATTCTAACACACACATTCATTTTTAAAATAGTCACTCATAAAAAAAATTAATACTACAAAAATAAGCATAAAAAGTCTGTTCTCAAAAAATTCCCCAAAAATAACCTCCAGGAATAACACATGCATAATTAAGATTAAACTTATTCTTGAATTTGAAGTATGCAGATCAATTTTGATAATTTTATACACATGAACTATTTTCTTAGTTGGTAAGAAAGCTGTAATAATTAATATATATATATTTGAAAATTAATGTAATAATTTTTATATCTTTTTCCTGTGCTAATATTGATATAATTGTAACATCTATAAAATCCATTTTCAATTTTTAAAAAGGTGGAAAGACATTTATAAATTTATATCATCGATAAAATTTCCAATATTTATTAAAACCATATTATGTATATAATAAACTATTGGTTATAGTTCAAATACTCATTTTACAAAAAGTAAGCATATATATTTAAAATGACATTAAATTAAATATTTAATAACAGGTAGTAGCTCCTTCTTATAATTTTCTTACTGAAATAAAATTACAAAATGTTTTCATAATGACAAAACTTGCATGAAAAAGATCTTACATATGTAGGGAAGGTCCATACAGCATTTCAACAATGATCAAACACAAAGACAGTTCTTTCTGAACAACATCTAATGTTTCATCTTTACGACATATGCTAACTGCGATATAATTCAAAATCTGTGAAATAAAATAAAACTTTATAAAATGGTAAATTATGCAAAGGAGAAATACTAAGATTCATTCAAACATGATTCTTAATAACTTCAATCAGATATTGCAAACTTTAAATTAAAACACTTAATTTTAAGTAAAGGATAAGATACTATTTGCTAAATTCAAACTTTTAAAAAATGTGCAGTAAAAATTATTCTTTTTAAAAAAATTTAAATAAAATATGAGAGAAACTAAACTATTTTTTCTCTAAAGCCTTTGTGACATGGTGGTTGAGAGTGCATGAGGAAATTTATAATTTTTTTATAAAAAAAATGGAGGACAATTTTTACAAAATTTAACAGAGGATGATTTTTTACTTCAAAATGCTATTACGGATTGTAACACTAAAAATAACAACTGGAGACCTCTAAAAATTATAACTCTTGATACTCTACAGAAACTTTTAATTTATACTTTTTTTCAATACATAATTTTTTTTACTCAGTTAAACTTAATGTTTGAGCAATGAAAAATATCAAAATATTCTTCAGTTTTTAAAACTTCATGCCTTCATTCATTTTCCTTCATGTTTTTACCCAAGAAACATGACCTATTTAATCTTAAATCAGCTTCACATTAATTTTTATTAGCTTATCTACATCGTAAAGATGGATATGGAATAGAACAAGTGCAGCTATAAACATGGAAATCACGCCACCATATGATGATAGAATTAAAATGTTATAGCTACAACACACATAAATAATATGATAAAAGATGCATGCCTGTACCATCCACCTTAGAACACCCAATTGAAATATCGTTCATATATGAAGCAAAAAAAGTAGAGAAAAAATTAGCTAAGTCACACTAGAACAGTAAGAGCTAATAATAAAAACATAGATTCTGTCCATTTTTTCAGTCAAATGTAAAGTTTATGCGAAACTAATTTGAAAAGTTGAAAGTTGTGATATAGAATTTTCTACCTCTTTTATATAACAATAATTAATTATTGTTATATAAAGATGTAAACAAGAATATAAACCATTAATTGCTTCTTAACTGCCAATTAGAACTTATGAAGTAAATAAGCATTAAGAATGAATGTTACAAGAATCTTGTTAATGTGTGGTACTAAGGAAGAAAAAAATGAATTACTTTGATTCTCCCTTAATTATTGAAAAACATAAGCATGTGACTTTAATAAATGCCTAAAAAATGTGATAAAATGCAAGTCAACACAATGCATATATTACAGCACTTTCTCCTCAGCCAAAAATGTCCATAAAATATAAATTAGATGCTTTGAATGTTTCCCAAAAAATATAATATGCTTTTAAAAATTCTATCCAAAATAAATTTGTAAGCATGTAAACAGTTTTCATATATGTTATGTTGTTACTGGGATTAATTCGTAAACTCCTTTGACAGAATAATCTGTTTATTTTTAAAATAAGAATATATAAAAATGTAGAATAAAATTAATTAAATTAACATTTAAACGTTGTTGCCTAATTGGCTTTCATTATTTTTAAAGAAATATAATGGCTCTGTCGATATGTGTCTGTTTCCCTTGCGGTCTAAACGTATTCTATCCGGTTCTCATGTTCCTTCTCTTGCTGCTCCTTTTCCCGTTGGGGACATTGCCCTCTCGTTTCCTTTCGAAACTATCTGCTGGGGGGATGCTACGGGGGCTTGCAATAGCGCGCCTTCTACTTCACATATATGTGTTAAAATTATTAGCAAAGATTAGTGAATCTTCTTCCCATCTCAACTTTTTATCAGCATCAATTGAAAATTGATAAAAAAAAATGAGCTGTACTACTTGCAGTGAGTTTACAGTTATTTTCCTACATTATGCAAAATACAAGGTAATTTTTTTCTTCTTCTTCCTTTTAATATCATACACAAAATCATAGACCATAGTATTCCCATCTTGCAACAAAACCCTTAGACAATGAGCTACAAATTTTTTCAAATTGCTTAATAATAGCTCCATGTCATTATAATACTAAATTTCACATAGATTATTTCATTAAAAATAACCTGAGTAAAAATACATCCCTCAAAGGGTTAAGATGATAAAAAATTGAAAAAGAACTCATCTATTCAAACTTTATTTCTATTTTCAATATTTAAACAAATAATATGATCTCTTCCCTAATTAATGGCATGTTCACCTGATTTCTTTTGAAACAGTAATAAATTTTCATTAAAATTAATAAATGTAGCAAAACTTTTAGAGTATTAGTTCTTTGAAACATTCCCTATTATCTAAGAATCTCTTGTATTTGAGAAAAGAAAAGCTCTCATATTTTTCAAGCATCAGGAATCTGCAGAAAATACTTACTTCGTCAAATACCAACAATATTCCATCCTCAGATTCAATATATTGATACCTGTTACCAAACTGAGCTTGCATAACTTTATATGATGCTATCAAGGGTGAGAAAAGTTGCATGACAACATTTTTGTCCATTTCCTGCTCAATACCTCCAAAAAAAGACCCCTATATGAATTAAATTGAAGAAAATATATCGGTTAACTTATGAAATTAAAGCAAAAAAACTTATGCATAGAACGAATACAACTAAATTTTATATATGTATATATTTAAATTCATTATATAGTAACTCCAAAAATTATCATACCTCAAGTAAACCATCTTTCATAGCAAGCTTTTGAATATGTTTCGATAAATCAACATCGACATCCGAAAAAATTAAATCATTCAAATTGTCAAAGATCATAATCCCCTTCATAATTTATAAATATTCAAAACAATTATATAACAGAACCAGTAATGTGAGCAGTTAATTATACAAAAAAAATATACATTTATAAATTTTAGTTCTAAATTTCAATTAGTACAATAGTATCATATTTAAATATTTCCTTATTTAAGTTTTGTCGCATCTAGCTAATTAAAATGCACCCAAATATAGCGACTCCCGCCAAAATTTCACAGGTAAACAAATGCACATTGCACGTCTGCGGAAAGTGAAACCCGTGACAGGATGATGTGCTTAGTTGTATTTGGGTACCCATGTGATGATTGTAATAATTAAGAAAATAACTATCCTTTTTTTATGTAATTATTTCATATAAAAATGCTCCTTCGGTAAATTTCAACTTCAAATTTTACTCTTCTCATTTATTTTTCGATTACTTAATTTATTATACTTATCGTTTTAACTCGTTAACTTTAACCTGTTTTTATTTATCACTCTTGCAAGAGTTTCGTTATTCACCGACCTAACATTGTAAACATGTGTAGAAAGTAAATATCTGAGGTTCAGTTAATATTATATTGTTAGAGTAATGTCTGCTCCCACGTCGACATCAAGTGCAAGAAATCTCTTTATTGAATCTAAAGCTCGCTTATCTGATAGAATACAAATAAATGTAAGCAATACTGGTTCTATAGCAAAACAGATTGTTCGCGGCTCTAGATCGAATGAAGTAAGTTTTCTAATATTTATTTTAATGCTTTTTATTTAAGCATTCATTGAGATGGTATTAAATAAAACGTAAAAAGTTATAATTTATAACTGAATTTTTAAATCATGACTATAGACTTCATTTGTGTATTACAATATTTCCAAAACCTGTCGAGTTTAATTTTTACGCTAAATGTTCTGTTGCTTTATATAATATGATACTAAAGTGCAATACGTTTATGCTTTATTCAATAAATTTCATGTGGGTGAAAATATTTTAACAATTTTTTAATTTGTGAGTGTGACAGTGTTTGCTGGATTGCTTATTAAGTTCTTAAAATAATTTTTTTTCTTGCGTCTCTTGTTGAGTTAGTTTTTTACATGCCTATTTATTAAACTATGTTCTGTATCTGTAAAGTTATTATTTATGAGAAATTTGAATTTCCATTGAAATTATAGAAATGTCTTTATCCCCCCCTCCTTTTTTCGTTCTTTTTTTTATTATTTGCTTGAAAAATATTTTTGGTATTTTCGTATTAAATCTTTAAATGTTTGCCAATTAATTACTGACATACAGTTAATATGAAGGCATTATATTTTTCATGTAATTTTCTATGCAGGTTTTAATGTGGACCTGAAATGTGTTTGAAAGTTAAGGAAGGATAGGCCCTGCTATAAAAAAATTATTAAGTGTTTGTTTTTATTTATAAGTATGCTAACTCATAAAAAAAAGATAAAATATTTTTCGATTAGTTGAGAAATTTTTTAAAGATATTCAAATTACATATAATATATATTTATCTCTTAATCTTATACAAATAAAAAGATACTCATTTTAATTTTTTTTCTAATTTTAGACTTTGATGCACACTGCAAGAAATTTTGCTTTACAAGAATATGCTTTAGAGAACTCTGAAACTGTAAGCATTAACTCTTTTTTTAATGATTTTGGTTTAACTTTGGTATAAAATGCTATACTTAATATTACAAGGAAAAGTAGATATTTTTCATCATAAGTTAATCTTAAGCTGTGCTAAAAATCTTAAAAATAATGTATAACATCTCGAAATGAATTGGAATATATATTAAAAAAAGGAGTCATGTATATATATCATCAATCAATTGTTCCAAATAAATAGATGTCACTGAATGCTGTCATTATTATTATTGTTTTGGTGCATGCACAGGGACAAATTTTTACTATTGGCTGCATATTGCAGTATTTGGCAACACTTTTTTTTTATTGAACTGATTGTTTAATACAGAAGTACTAAAAAGAATATAAATTAAAGAATCTATGTAATATTTCTTCTATATAACATTTAATTATATCTAAAAAATTTATTGCTTTGAAGATTGATGTTCTGATATTGATAATGTCAAGTAAATTACAGTGCAGCCGTTTGTGATTCTTTTAAATCGCACATGATTATAAATATTATAATTTTTGCCAATTTTTTTATTTGTATCTCTTTTGTAATTTTTTTAATTTTATCATATTTAAAGGTTTTTATTGTATTATTCGGCTTATATATGTTATTTATTTTTTAATTCTAGAATCTTAAAAGAATGCAATTGTTAACAAATCATTTGAATTTACAGTAAGTATTTAAAATTTTCCTTTTTGCGACAGAATACTTATTTCATACAAATCTTTATTCTTAACATCCTTATTTTTCGTTCTATTAGCATTTTTTATTAAATTGAAAAAATTAAAGATAAGACAATTTTTTTTTGAAAAATAAATTTTGTAAGAAACTGTATTTTTTTATCTTAACAAATTTTAAATTCTTTGTTTATGTTTCTTTTTAAAATTTTTTCAGGCTTGATAACATTCAGAAAAGGTAAGTTATTTTACAATTTCTCTATAAAACTTTGTATGTGAAAAATAAAATATTTGGAACAGTATTTAGGAATAATTAACACTTTTAAATTTGCTCTGTCATTTTTATACTATCAAAACCTTAGTGCATAAGAAAACCAAATGCACAAAAAAAAATTTAAAAAATTGCTACAATGGAAACATTTAAAGGAAGTATGTAAAATAGTTTTTTTAATTTATTAAGATCAATAAAATTTGTAACATTTATAAAGCTAGTATGCTGTGACCCTGGCAATAATACAAGACTTTGTAAATTAGTTTTTTTGTTTGTTTGTTTGATGGGAAATGCTTGTTACCAAACTCTGAAAATTAAATTTATTTTTCCAAGAAAAATATACTTACATAGTTTGGAAGTTATATATTAAGTTGTAATTAATCTTTATTTAAACCCTTATTTTCATCCAATGCTTTCAGTTTGAAATTTAAAACATAGATTTTAAAAAGAAAATTATAAATATTATATATATATATAGATGTTGAACAGTTTTTTAACTATAATCTGTGCATTCATTGATTTTAATATTTTGTCTAAAGGGTTCCTAATGTCTTATTTTTATTTTTTGAGTAATATATATTTTTCTAGATATCTGTTTTCTTTTCTTGGTATGAGGCTGTGATTTTTTCAAAAAAAATTGTGTCATTTTTATACAAAATGCATGTGAATTATAATATGGGTGTGATTTTGCATGGCAATAATTTTATTATAATAACTATAACAGAAATGAGAATTGATAATGATGAGAAAAGATATATTTTGATTATGATTAATTTATGATTACATTATTTTTTCACTTGTGTGTGTTTCAGAAGTGTTTCTTGTTCTTGTTTAAATTTGTCAATCCAATTGTTTTAAAATAGTTGTAATTGATTTATTGAGTTTTTGACATTTATCAAATTCATTGGGTGGGGGGGAGTTAAAACATAGTATGTTGTTCAAATCCATAAAAATCAAATATTCTTGATATTGATCTTATTTACTCATTTTATGAAGACAAATTACCAGTTAGTTTTTGATAAGGAAAATTATTAAAACTCAGAATATTTTTATCAATTTGTAATCATATTACAATTCTGTAGTTACTTTTAAATTTTCTTATAAAATGCTGATGTTAGATAAACAATCAATATTTAGGAAATCTACTTGTGAAGGAATACTGTAAAGTCAAAATTAGGTTACTGCATTAAAAAAAAAGTTCAAATGAATACTTTATTAATATTGAATAAGCATTCATATATTATGAGTTTTTATAATTTATCCTCAGTCTTATTCTCTTTACAAAAAGACTCAATGATTTTATTACTTATTTTTACTTTTTCTTCTAAATTTTTGCTAAGTAATCATAATATTACATTAAATATGAGTACAAAATGTTAAAGCCCATTAGAGAAAAAATAGCCAAACTTTTTTAAAATTGGCTTTTATTTCAACTTTTTTTTTTAGCAATTTTTGCTGCAAAAAAATAAAGTGATATAAAGTATAATTAAAGAAAACTTAATTTAAAATTTGAGTGTTACTTTTGTTGATAAAAGCCTTACACAAAAAATGACATGTTAAAAATGAAAGTTTTTGTATCTAAAAAATCTTGTTCCATAGTTAAAAACTTGGTCAATCGGTAATAAGTGTAAATGGGGTGCCAATAGTATATTTTTTTTAATTCCAGGAGAGATGTAACTGGGAATGACTTATAAATACGATGATTGATTTCTTTTTTCCCCTTTTATCCTTGATATTTTGTTAGGAGTTTTTTTTTTAAATTTCTTTTCTAATGTTTTCCTTTTTTTTTAAGTGCTTTCTTGCTTTATTTTGTACTAGTAACAAATGCAACATTTGAAATTATTAATTAAAAATACACATAAAAATCATTAAATATACTGTTTATTTATTTTAACTTTTTTATACATACAATAAATTGCATTTTTAATTGAAATTATATCATTTTTTTAATATACTTTAAAGATCTTTTCTGATAATATCCTGATTTTAGTTTTCTTTTTTTAGTGCATTAGTGATTCAAGATGTGAAAGAGCAATTGCATCAAATTCTATCATGATCTTGATGCTTGTTTAATATAAATTTTGTACAGTTTTTAAACTTTTTCATATCCTAAATATTGACTATGAGTTAAGCTAAATCTTATATTTGTAAATATTGTATGTTTCTCTATTTGTAATGTTTGATTAATTAAGTGTAAACACATATTTCTCTTTTGAATACATTTTTTTATGAAAATACACTTTGATAAATTACTTCAAGATATCATTTTTACTGGTAGTTATCAGCATTTTTTTTATAAAAAGATATTTATTTCAAGTTCCTATATATATATGAAATTAAAATGGTACACAAATTGTAATGTTATTTTTATGTTGTATATTATTTAAGTTTATAATGAGATCAAAACAATTTGTCTATTTATCTCACAAATAATATTTTTTTCCTAAAAAGATTTTCAAATCTATTCTAATAAATGTTTATGTTTGAATTATATTACATTCTTTCTTCTTTTCATTGATGTAACAAATGGTTTGGAAATATATAACTTTTGTTTAATTGAGATAATTTACACTTATAGAACAGACAAACTGGATTTTTCTATTTGCTCACAAGTTTAATTTGATAATTTACAAATATCATAAATATTGCTAAATGTTTCATTTAACCAATATTTTAATTGTAATGATCTTAGTAAGTTAAAAGTTGATTTATTTTTAAATGTTATCATAAAATTCAATTCTTTTAGAAGTTAAAAAATTTGAAACCAGGTCTTTTTTTCTCTGTAATTTTGTATTTATTTTTCAATAAATAGTTTTTTTTTTTCCTTTTTTGGAAAGGCTTATTTATTACACACTCATGATGTACATTGAAATTTTATTAACATATAACATACCATAAATTTTTGATTGGATTCAACATATTTGGTTTATAGAATAGTGGTAACAATGGGCATTAACAATGTTATATGTATTAAAAGCTTACATTTTCATTTTTTGTTACTAAACTGTTTATATTGCACTGAATTGTCACTGAAACTCAAATCTTCTTTCATTCTTGTTCATTTATTCTTATTAAGATCCTTTTATTTATTGTTCTAAAAGTGAATGATTTTTAAATAAAGTTTGAGCATAATGTAAAAGTATATTCCATAAAAATCTTTTTTGAAACTTAAGTATCTCAATCATTTATGTTGTTGTTGCTATAATTATATTATAATTTTGCTATATGATTAAAAATTCCTTTGCTTAAAGTTATTTGAGATTTGTCTATTCTTGCATTTCAGAATGTGTTTTGTATTTTATTAAAAAATTTGCTTAAATTTCAATGTGTCATAAGAATGAATATGTATCTGTACCAGCAGTCACCAAACTTTTTGAACTCGCAGACCAGTAAATTCATAATTTAAATCCCACAGATCACTAACAGAATTTTTTAAGCATTAAATATATTTATTAAAAAAAACTGTGATCTTAAAACATAACTTAATGTGATGAGTAAGTATATTTCATATTTTTCTGTGGACCAGCGAAATTTTCTCACAAACCACCACTTTGATGTCCTCTGATCTATATACATGAATCTGCTTCCAATTTATACAGTGAATATCATACCAAATGTCGCTGCTTTATAATTTTGTGATGTTCTTGAGAATAAAGGAATATGTGTGTGTGTTCATATGTCCACAGTAAACCCTCATTAATCTTGAATGGAGGAAATTAAACTTTGCTTAAAGTGGACAGCTATTTTAAAAACACTCGAGATTAATTAACACAAAGCCATCATATTCTAAAAGTAGTTTCTTTTTTCCTGATACACATCATGTTAAGAATACATTGATATGAATGATCTCTTGTACATTTTTTTACCATTTTGCTTTGTCATCTCGAAATACATATGTTTTAAAAATGTATCCGAGTGCTTAGCCATGTTATTTGGCATATTGTATGGGTTATTTGGTTTACTCCTGATGCCATGGAGCCCCAATTAGTCTGTATTAATGAGGTGCTCCTTTATATGTCTTGGAATGAGTTACTTTTTGTGAATACTAAGTTTACTAAGTTATTTTATACATTCTTGTCCTCAAATATTTTATTTTTTAATGGGACTTAGTGTATCCAGATTTTTTTTCAAAATGCATAATGGTACTGAATATATCCATATATAACTGTCTAAATTTAATAATATTCTATTTTGTTTAAAAAAATGGTTATTATTGCTGTCTATCACATTAAAGCCTAATTTATTCCAGTTTATAACTGACATTTAAACTTTATTTGGTTAATTAATTTGGGATTGGAATACATAGATATATGTACTAATTTTTGGAGAGGTATGTGAAAAAAAAAAGACAATTGCTTTGTCAAAAATTCAGAAAAACGAAATTTATATTTATAAAAACCATTACCATATATTTAAAGGTATTATCGCTCAATATTTTTAAAAAGTAGAGTCAAATTAATTATATTTCCAGATAGAAAAGTGCATCAACATTGATATAGTAATATGGTTCATACAAAGAGCAGCATAATCCAATATTCTTCGTATTTTTTTTTTTTTAATTGCCCCATTTGCTTAGAGCAAACAGTGTTTTTGGATTTTGCTTCCTATTCAGATATAAAATTTAAATTCTCATTTGTATTAAAGATAAAAAATTTTATTTAAAAACTTAAATGTTGCATTTTCTGAATTTTAAGGATATGATATGATAATAAGCTGTATGTATGTTTCTTATGTTAATATTGAAATATTTTCCTATATTTGAAAAATATTTTGCAATATTAAGTAAAATACTATGAAGAAAACGATACACCACCATATATTAACATTGAAACCAAATACCACCATATATTTTAATAAAAACCAATCACCACCATATACTTAAATCAAAGCCAACACCTTGTACTTAAAACTAACCAACACCACCATATTACAACCATTAATTTCTTATACTCTCACCACATCTATTGTCACTTAATACTTAAACCATGGTAAAAATCACATAGCCCAACACCACAATACATAGCAATCTTAATTCGACGACCTTTTGTAAACCACAACTGAACTCAAAAACCATCACCTTGCTTACCTGTATTGGTTTATTCCTTACACTACAGTCAGTAATCAATTATACTCTAAAATTGTAATTCAGAATAAATTATAAAAATGTCAAAAATTTTGTAACAATATTAATATTATAAATAGTTATGATTATGAACATTAAGTAGAAAGAGCTCCATAATCTTTCATCTAATCTAAGGAGACAACAAAAAAGAAATTTAAGATATGTCTTTTTTGATGTTTTATCAGTCTTCCAAATATAACAAACAAGAAAAAAAAGTATCTGTACATAAACATTTAAATAATTTGTTGTTAAAATTAATTACAGTATAAAAAATGTTGAAACTATTTTATTGAAGCAGGCTTTTTTTTTAAAAAAAATTTATAGACAGTTAAAAATAGCTATTGTTGATTTTTAGATAGCTTGATGATAGCTTTAAATTCGTCTGTTTGAATTAATCCAAGGCCCCAATGCAATTTATATGTTTTTAATTTAAGGACAACATTTGTCATTAGTGGAAGACTCATGACCGGACAGATGACGTGCCCTTAGTGGCAAATTTTGCGGGGTGGCAATTTTTCACGATAGCTTTTTATAATTGTTGATTAAACTGCAAATAAATAGAAAAAATAATACAGAATTGGCACATAAGTGTTCATCAGAAATAATTCGCGAAAAAAGAATGTTTCTAGCAGGGCAACTGACATTTGATATTATCTGAGCCAGGAATTACTTTGGCATTTCCTAGCATTCAACAAACTTTGATTTGATTGAGTTTGTGGCAATAATTTTTATCTTGCCCTAGGGTAAATCCGGCCATAAAGATACTTATCTATTTTTATGTATTTAACATAACTTAAACTCTTTCGATTTCTGATAACTTCATTTTTTTAAATTTTATACTTGATGTGCATTGTTTCTTTTATGCAACATATCCATCCTTGTTATTAATCTTATGTATAAATGAATATAAATAAACGATCGTTTTTAGGTAATTTTTCCTTAACTAATGGGAGGAGATTCTGTTGAATAACCCAAATATAATTCTACATTTCACTCGAAAATTTCATTTCGACTAGATGGGTCGTAATTAAAAGCTCGTTAAAATTTTTATTTCAACGACAACACATTAATTTAAAACAATCTTTTCTGCATTCTTTCTTTTCTTTGAGCATTGTATTTTCTGAACATGAAGATAGCGACATATAATATTACTGCTATCCCACAAATGTAAATGGCCTTTCTTAAAAATGAAATTTTAGCTTCTGGTTCTGGCGCTGGTTCAACTTTCACTTCAGGTTGTTCCTCAATCTTCACTTTAGGTTGTGGTTGGGTTCTCTTTGGTGGTGGAAGAGGAGGCTCGACTTTTGCTTCTGGTTTTGGTTCCACTTTCTTTTCGGGTTTGGGCTCTTCAACTTCTGGTTTTGGTTCTACCTTTAATTCTGTTTTTGGATGTACCCTTACTTTTGGTTCTATCCTCACTTCTGGTTTTGGTGGTGGTGGTGGTTGAGGTACTTCAACTTTTACTTCTGGTATTACATCGTGGGTTTCAGCTATAATCTCTTGAACCTCTTCTACTCTGTGGTGTACTACTTCTTCAACAACTGCGTGACGTTGGTAATGTGGTAGAACTGACAAAGAAAATAAAATGTTGTGAGTCTTAATATACAGATTAATAGAAAATCCTTTTAGCATTTAATATATTTTTTTCCCAAAAAGTATGCGTGCGAAATTTGTACTTAGTAATTTAAATATGTGCTGTCAAATGTGAAAGGGTTGTGCATTTTAAAAGAAAATTTTTAAATGTTAAAAATTATCTATTTGTGTGAAGGATAACCATAAATTTTAAAGTTGCTACACAACTTCGTATATATATAAGGGAATTAAGTATATATATATGTATATATTTAGTGGTTCAAACGAGTTTAATGTAAGATAAAAATTCAGCAATAATTTTTTTTGTCTTATATTTTCTTCCTAAATAATTACGTTTACACTGCATTAGTTTATATTTATCTGTAAAATATTTTGATCGAGGGAGGGGTCTCCCCCTTTTATATATTATCTATTTTGCACTCATTTTAACTTTTTCAATTAAATACTTTGTAAATATGTATTATGCATACTTAATTACGCTTTTTTTTAATTATCTATTAATTATTAAAGGATTTTCCAGAATCTGTATATTTTGTGATTTATATCTAATGGCCTAAATTCATGTAACGTCATAGTCACATGATAACTGCAATCCCGTTATTTCAGCCAATCAGTTCATATACTTCGTTGTTGCCAACTTTTGATTTTTGCAGAAACATTCAAAAAGCACACATTTGTCGACAATAACAACGTCCTTTGGTAAACAAAATGCGTTTGATTTAAAAGTATGCGTATTAATATAAAAACTTTTTTTTAAATTTTGAAAAACGTTTTGAATGAATATTGATATTTGAACATCTTTATCCAGTTATCAAATTTGAAATTGTATCTAAATTTTAGAAGTAGAACAATTAGTACAAGTCTAACGACAATTTTGAATTTAAGGAGAACACGTGACTGCATTTATCATATGACCTTCTTGAATTTAACCCATTATGAAGACTTGAGTATTTTGAGACCAATTTATTATATAATATCGTGAAAAACAAGATCATTAAAAGAGAGGGAAGGTAAACGTGTCGAAGTATTAGTAAAAAAAAAAAGATCCATTTCGTCAAATCAAAAGACATCGCCAAATGTTGCGATATGCAACCAATAGTGGAAACCACTCCTGGGAGTGTTCGAAGACAATAATGACGATGGCTGTATTTGGCAATATTTTTTGATTTCGCGAAATTGGTCGACGGTATAACACGTAAGTACCAAAAAAATTTTTCTTAAAAATACTTTCCAAACTACTTCTCAAAAGCGATCGTACAAAACACAACTCTCTCTCTAAAACATCAAAAAAAAATATAATTCTAAGGAAATTCAGAATTTTAAAATTGTTTCGTTCTATAAAATGGGTTCATTTTACAGAAATAGACTATTATTTGTCAAGCAAAATATTGATTTTACAAATATCATAACGTGTTCATCCAATGTAATAGTAAAACATCCAAAATAGATTGCAGCATTCTGTGACAAAAACAGGTATTCTATTTAATGATATGGTGGTCAGTGCCGTAACGTACACCCCCGCATCGCGGGGGCCCAAGGGTCCTAAGGGGCTCAAAGCCTGACTGACGCAAGTGCTTACCCTTTGTAAAATTCAACGTGGGGGCCCAAATGTTCTCCGTTACGCCACTGATGGTGGTTATATGGAATATTTTTCCTCTTCTCTCAACATATTCTAGTTGAATTTGTAACAGCATGTCATCCTTTGCAAACATATTAATACAGTCGCTGATATGGTGGAGTGTTGAATGAAACGGCATTGGCTGTAGTTTTACCAGTATTTCATAAACTTGCTAGCCTGCTTCAGCTAGCATTTTCAATAGTTAAATATTTTATTATGGTGGTATATTGGTCGACACATTTGTCTGCGCAGTTCAAAAAATTTCATTCAATTTAATTAATGAATATTCCTAAGAAACTTTTATTCCCCCAAAAGTTTACAGTATATTTCATACGATGCTATCCATCTCTACTCTTACGTCAACCTATCGGTAACAAATTCGGTGATGAAACTTTTAAGAAAAGCGCGCCATTTTATTAAAACTATTCTTGTTGACATACTTCTCGTGTTTACTTACTTTATTCTTTTCTGACTTTAATTATTTTACAAAATTACCATCTCTCTCTCGAATAATTCTACTACTGCACAAACTGACGACAAATAATTTTAAAAAAGATGACAGATTCTGTAGCTCTAGTTACAATTACTATATGTGTACTGAAAAAGAAGCTAGTCTCCTGATCTTTTTTTTTTAGAAACTTTTCATATTCTATTAAATAACTTTTTTTTCATACAATGGAACAATATATTCTCCTTAATAAACACTGATGCTGTAATCAGCATCGAACATAAATATTGAGACTAAACCATCATGTTTAAAATCTTGGTAAAAAAAATCTTTATTGAGCTACTACAACAGTTCATATAATCAACTTCTGTGTTTTCGGTCCTTTTTTCCTTTGTACTTCTTGAAAATGACGTAGGCGAAGTACAGTACGACTGCTATACCACCGAAGTAAACGACTTTTCCGAATAATGAATCGGATCCCGCGGCATCAGCTTCTGCCTTTGCGGTTGCTTCAACTAAAAGTTGTAATTAATACATTGAAAGGTCTGCTTTCTATTGAAATAAAACATTATACACAGAGAGCCAAAGAATGACTTGCGTCTAGTTAGCAATGTTGGGGAAAATAGGTCATGCAGGATATATAGGTAGTAAGCATCAAATCATGCTGATGCATTTAATTCTTTAATTTATATAAAACAACTTAGTAAATCTATATGTAAAAGCTATAGAGGGGGGCTTGTAAATTTAAATAATCCAATTACATTAAAAGAATTTTGTAGTTGTGATTGAATTTCTAAGTCATTCTTGTAATTGTTATATGATTGATTATTAATTTCTAAATATTGGATTGTCAGAAGTAAGGTTTATTGTATAACCAAAAATTTTCATTTATTTTTAAGTATTTGCCCATGAGTTTGTGCTATTATAAAAGAAAACATATTTTTATGAAAGTAAATGAATTGATTCTTAAAAAACTCAGATTCCCCTGTCAAAGGTCGTGCTTTAATTATGTTAAAACAAATAATATTAAAAAAATTTTAAGTCAATTTCTACTTAGATCAACAAAGAAAAACTTTATTTTAGCTACTTTTTATTAAATAGTTACAATTAATATAAATATTAATATTAATATCGTATTGTCATCCAAAACAATCGTGTATATAAAATTTCAGTTTAACTTGATGCTTTAAAATGTGAGAAAAAAACTTAAAAGTTTTGACCCAAGTCGCCAATAATAATGCCAGCGTAGCTGTGTTTGTAATTTTAATAATTAGTTTTAATCAATTAATTTTTATTAATTATAATTAAATTACTGTATTGTCATCCAAAACAATCATGTATATAAAATTTCAGCTCAATTGAGCACTTTAAAGTGTATTTTATTAACGATTGAAAATTCCACCAAGATAAATAAATATAGAGAGTGTGAGTTAATAGTTGGAATTGAAAAACCACAGAATTCTGTCTTATTTCTCAAGTATTATCAAATGTGAACTATTTAATACAAATATGTGCCCTTTTATTATCCCTCCCCCCCGTTTTCTTAGAAGCTAAAATTTTTTTGCCGTCACGATTCAAGGATTAATATGGGAAAATAAGCATATTCTTTTTATTTATTTATTTAAGTAGTCCTTAAAAAAATCGACTTCCTTAGAAATGTGGATTTCATTTGAAAGTAGCATTTAAAAACTGTGGTATTTGAATCAAAACTATATCAACTGTGGTACTTATTTGCCAATAATAAGCTTCTGATTTTTTTTGTTAATAATTATGTATACTTTATCTTAATATGTTAAAAAAGGAAGCTACTATATATTAAATAAAGAGTTTCTTTTATATACCATTATATTAACCAACCGATAAAATTATACCCTGTAATCTTCAAAACTCAAGTTTAGTATAACATTTTAAATAATAATTTATCTATATATGCTTAATTTTTCTATTAATGTTTACAGACGATTTTTTAAAAACATATTAGAATTTAAAAATCAATTCGACGCGACGAACAATTTTTTAATAATAATAATAAAAAAAAATCAATCTCACATCTCTGATGTTTCGAAACTCCCATTCGAAAAATTTTCCGATTCATTAAATTAAAGTTGTCCTTCAAGCCAATTCTGAATCGAAATGATTTAGCTCTGGTTATTAGACGGATTGCAATTTAAAAATAGTTGTTGGGTCATGCAAATTTGAATCGCGCGCGGACGAATGAGAGACAATTTATTCGCGTCATTTGTCAGCTGCTTAGAAGATGTAATAGTTTTAATACGTGAATATACTTACCGAATGGGATTTCCAAAAATTCTGCATGAGGTATGAGGAGGTTTCTGTCTTCCCATACCTAGAACATAAATAAGAAGTAAAAAGGAGTTCGTAAAGTATCTGATTTAAGATAACATTCCAAGAGTAACTGGAAAAACTTCCTAGCAATAATAACACCTTCGAATTGTGGCAACGTGTAACAGTGAATCACACACAAATTTCTTCATCAACTTCCAATATAGATGATTTTGTAGATAATAAATAGTATTTTAAATAAATCGATATACAAAATATGGTTAGATTAGTTTTTTACTATTAGACGGAAAGGCTAAATCTTGAGGAAGCATAATGTGCATAAATTAATGTGGTTTGCCCATATTTGATAATTACCATAATATTCCAAGAGTGCCTAGTATTGAATAAGTTAAAGTTCACTTCCAGCAACTATATCGTGTTGTCTTCTTTCTCTAACACAGTAATTATATCAATGTTCAATGTTTTTATAATCTTTAATTTATTACGAGTATAATTAGATTGTTATATTAGAGCCCTTTTTTTTAATTTTAGGAAATAGTTTTAAGATGAAAATAACTACCTTTTTGAGTCTTCATTGGGAAATTATATATAACATACGTTTTAGGTTTAAAAATTAAATAAATTCATTTAACTCTGTTCTTTGTAATGAAAACTGATTACAGTAGTGTGTACACAAATTATTTTTATCGGGGAGGGGTTATATTTTAAAAACACTTAGACTAAAGCGCTGCTGCGTAGTTTTTATCGCGTAAAATACTTAAACATATCTGGGTCTGGGGGAGGAGTTGAGCCTCCAAACCCCACCACTGTGAATGCCCCTGATTGATTGTGTTAATATTTCGAGCCCTAACATTTTCTCTAGTAAGTGTTATAAAATAAAAGAACTAAATGTTTACCCCGGATTTAAGTTTTCCTCCAATCTTATTAAAATAATTTTTAACACCCTTTTATAAGCTTCACTTGTACGTAACGGAATCTTTGAACTCAAGTTTTACCCACTTTAAAATTTCGGATTGATTCGAAATTTTGCTCACTTGTCCAGGACCGATAACAATACAATAATTTAATAATTTTGTTCCATATTGTCCTGATCAGGATTGACCATTTCCCCTTTCCAGATCCCATCCCGTATCCGGAGACTAATTTCAGATCCCATTTCCAAATTTGGCGACTAATTCCAGATTTAGCGACTAAAAGATTAAGTTACACACCTGAGGAGTTCGATAAACTATAAAAGGGTGTTTTTTAGTTTGTTTTTTTAAAACTATAATTTATTTTCTAAAATCTTAACTTTTTGAGAGAAAAAAAAATTACAAATAGTTTTAAAGTAAAGCTCACAACAACTTCAAATCAATCAAATAATCGACTGTCAATTTTCCATTTAAATTCTTTCCAATAATAATATATTTTCAATGGCAACGGAAATAATTCGCGTACTCACCTTTTCTGGAATGATGTTATCCAAAGTAGTTATAGAAACAATATCGTGATTATCTGCAAGCATGAAAAAAAGTTTTTCGTTAATTGATAGCAGTTAAAACAAAAGAAAAAGCATACGAGAGATTTTTCAAATAAGTATTTCTTGCACACGATGTGTTTCTGGTATATTTTAAAAGATATAATATAAAATTATGCATTCTTTTATAATAGCTTCGTACCTGAGTGTTCTCCTGTGCTTGCGGAAGCACCAAGGAAGTATCCTGTGGGTAGGTGAACTCCTACAGCTCGGAAGCACTGGGTCCAGGTTTCCGTACCTTGGGTATCAAGATAAACCTGCACAAATGTCCAATGTTCTTAGAATAGTTCACAGGTTTGAGAGTATATCATTAACAAATAATATATATTAAAAAAATTTAAGTCAATTCCTATTTTGGTCAACAAAGAAAAATTTTATTTTGGTTACTTTTATTAAATAGTTACAATTAATATAAATATGTATATACATAGGACAGAATCACAATATTAAGTGACAAAATAGAAAGCAATTTTCCTTGAAATGTTCCATTTTCCTTTCTGTATAGGGTGTTGGACTATTTTTTGTTTGTTTGTTACAATTTATTCATTCATTAAATTTAATTATTCTAATAAAATAGTATAGTGAAAAAGAAATCACATTTTTAGAAATTGGGCCATCCCAAGTGGGATTCGAACCAATGATCTTTGGATTAAAAATCCAGCGCGCTACAGGGACTCAGCGATCCTCTTTCCATTCTATATATACTGTTGAACTATTATTTTTGTTTGTTACTATTTAATCATTTTTTAATGTAATTAATGAATTAATGTTTGAAAATCTGTCTTAACGTCAAGTGTCATCCACTACAAGTTTAAAAAATGTATTTGAACTTGAATGGATGAATTGAAAGTATATTTTATTAGCGATTGAAAATTTGAACAAGACCTATATATATATATGTGTGCAGGGAGAGAGTGAACTATAATAATAGGAATTTCAAAAACTTAACATTTTGTAAATATTCTGTGTCTGTTGTAATAATGATCTCATTATTTTTTTACTTATAATTTTATTTATTAATAAAATCGCACATTGTTTTCTTGTGAATAAAACTAGATAAGTTTTGTAAATTATTAATCGAAAATAGAAATTTGAGAAGAAAAATCTTATCCCCCCGGGGGAGGAAGAGTTTTATACTCGAAAAAGCCGGTGCAGCACCGGGCGAAACGGTGGGAAAAGAAACCTATCTGACGAGGGAAAGAAGGGGAAGAAATTTCGGAAAAATAAAAAGAATGTTAATGACATAAATATAGAAATCGGTCACATCGCACGTATACCCACATTCTGGCGTCGAGAAGGAAAGAGGAAATTTCCATGGAGAAAAGTTATACTCTCTGAAGAAGCCGAGCTAAGCGGAGAGGAAATATACTCGTCCGCGCGCGCGACTTGGCAAAGAGGTGGAATATATTTCAAAAAAGGGAATTCTAATGGCATTAATATAGAAAACTAACAAACACACATCAGGAAGTGCTGACACCGAGAGGGGTTGGGGAAATTTCTAAGGCAGAAAGCTATACACTTGAAGAAGCCCGTGCAACATCGGGCCATGCAGCTAGTTTTTACTTATTTTTTGCAATTATATTTGTAATAAATTTATATGCGTAGTAAATCTAAACATCGAAACTATGAAGGCTTCAGCTAAGTTAAAAATAAAAGCATTGCATTAAAGTTGGAAAAACGAAATATATTTTACGAAAAATTTCCGAAATTTACTGTTTTTTAGAAAAAATTACTTTAAATTTTCAGACTCATTGAATCCCTTTGTTAAGTATAAGCTGAACATTTTATAATCTAAAAAATTAAATTAGTTATGAAAGACGTCTTTTTCTACAATGTAATCAGTATTATCAGTCCGATGTCAACGGAAAATCATGTCTTGCTTCTATCGCATTCTAAAAGGACTGTTTATCTTAAATAAGGATCACGTTTAAAGTTATTGGTTACAAATATATATAAATTAATATGTGTATTTTGTAATAAAGTATAAAATCAAAACATTTTCTTTATAGATGAGTTGTAGACTTATTACTATTTGTTCGCAGAGCAAGGTTCCTTAATTTTTTTAACTTGTGAACTTTCTCTGTCCAAACTTTTAGTATATGTATATGTATAAGGGTTTGATAAAAAAG
This sequence comes from Trichonephila clavipes, assembly GCA_019973935.1. Taxonomy (NCBI): domain Eukaryota; kingdom Metazoa; phylum Arthropoda; class Arachnida; order Araneae; family Nephilidae; genus Trichonephila; species Trichonephila clavipes. The sequence continues at coordinate 870,120 of BMAU01013238.1, forward strand.
TTAGGGGCGTGTTTGAAGGCATAGGCCATTTGGGACCAGAACCGCGTTCTCAATAAGATCGTGATTCGAATAATTTTAATCGTCAAACGTTATATTCCAGGTCTTATTATTAAAAAAAACTGGGAATTTTGAATAATATGCCAACTGGCAGTATTGGAAAGACTACATTATTTTGTCATGTCCGTGAATAGGCCTAGGCCACCATAATTACTTATTTGACCAAAAAACAACAATCGGTTTGTGAGATTATGAGTTACGCACACGTTACAGATCACCATTTATGTGAATATTTGACAACATATGCTACATAGCCTTCTTAAAAAGATCGCAGGTGGGACCTTCCAAGGCCTCAAGAAGTCTTGAGACGTCATTGTAAAGAATAATAGCAATATCTGAATATTTCGATTGTTAACGGCATCTTTTAAGCTGATAAGGACAGTTGCTTGAAGATATGAGGTGAGCAGGGACATGCGATTTGTACTCAAAAGTACTGTGAGGTGCCTTAAAAAGCGAAACTAAGGGAAAACGTAATAATATGTTTAAAAAGTAAGAGCAACGCTCTTGGATAAAAATTAAAATTGCGCTAGGCCATGATGCACAAGACCTGAGGTCTCCAAACTTTGCCTAGCGGGTGAACATCGGTCCGCGAACATCACCAATCCGACCCCTTATGTGTATTTTAATTAATTATAAAAAGTTAAGGAATTCCTTTTACATAAATACACTTATTAATGGATTATTTTTCTTTAATGTGCTACATTTTCCAACACATTTTTGCTAACAAAAAAAAAAAAAAAAAGATTAATCCACAAAATAATAGCTTGATTGCCGATGATTTAAAATAAATGGTTTCAACTAAGTATTTTTGTACTGGTTCAATTACTGTCACTATTTAATTAACGATGTACAAACAATCCCTGTCAGATCCGGTGCTTCATGCGTTTCTTTTTCCTCTTTCCCTTATCCTAAATTTTGATTTATGCTCTTTTATGCGTTATTTTAAGAGATATTCTTCTTAGAAGATTATTCGAAATTATATACCCACCTATATAGTTGTAATTCGTCAAAAGCGAAGTTGATTTGTTCATTTCAAATAAAAGTTAAATAGCATATACAAAGTGTAATAAATATCACATAATAACCAGATTCCTTTCTTCATTATGTATCTGACATCTGTCCTATCATTGTCTGTTCTAATATGCAGCAACAGAATTATTTTAAACTCTGGTCCTGGTGAAATAGAGGAAGATTATTGACTGCAGCAATGACAATGCATGTTACCTAATTGGATGAAAGATTGGATATAGATTCCTTTTGAGAGGGTGAAAGGGATGTATACTAACCGTGAGAACATCTGAAATGTAAGAGATGGCAAGTTTGGTTGGCCATTCCAGATTTCTTGCTTGCAAGTGGCATCCACCAATTTGACCGGCTGTACCCTGTTCATCGTGATGGTAAGGGAAGGAGCCATTGTTTACCACTGCGGAAAGATAAGGATGTCTGTGCTGAAAAAGGAAGGAAAAAATGTTATTTGTCATTAATGTGTCTCACAACATATTTTCTCGAAGTACATTATTTTAGAATTTGCTTTAATTCTAATACATTTTACTCGGGTCACAAAGAAGATAGCGTGTATGCTCCCTACACAGTGAAAATTTTATGAAGTATAATACTGTCTCAAAAATTTTGAAATAAAAAAGTTTTATAGATTTTTAATTCTTATGAATCACAGAAAAATTCATATTCCCTATTCAATGCAATCATTAACTAAACAGTATAAGGTAACAGTTTTTGTGTGAAAGCCTATGAGATGAAAATTTCCCTTGCGGCGTCTGTTTCACTGATTTTGTTATTTTCCACAACCAAAAATGATTCTAAGAAACATTTCTATTACATTTATTGTAAATAAGTGGCCCGCTATCACACCACACAACCAGCACCCATCAATTAAATTTCAAATCACTGCGAGGTGTTTTTGTATTATTTTACCCTTAAATATGCTCTAAATGCTTTCCAGAAGAAGTTAAAACAAATTTTCGAATTTAAGTTTTTTAGTGAAAGAACTTACAGTGTTAAAAGAACAACGAACAATAAACCTAAAAAATTGAACTTTTACTTTCAAACTAGATTACTATTTTTATTTTTATTTTGTTCCATTTCTAAGTATTTATTATAAAATAACTAAAATATAAAACGAATGTAGTTGAAGGAGATACTATATATGGAACTCATGTATTAGAGAACTAAGGTGAGTAAATAATGAGGGGTTTTTTTTTCTTCTTAATTTAAAAATATTAAAAAAAAATGTAATGTACCAACCTTATCATATACACACACTTATAAGAATTTCAAAGGGCTTTTAAATGTTTTTTATTGTATCGACGACATTCAAATAAAAAATACTTGATATGGATAAAGCTAATAAACAAAATTTAATGAAGGGGCAAAACTGCATTTCGAAACGTAAAAAAGGTTTTGGTTCGTACAGAACGACTCTTAGATTTTAAAGACGTAAACCGCCATAAGGATATTATCCTAAAAACCTTATTTATTTCTATCTCTTGCAAGTTTTTATCTATGTAAATATTCCCTCAGATGGCATAGAGAAGGGATGGCGAACCACAGTGGCACACGTGCCATCAATGGCACGCGACACAATATTTTGGGCACGTTAGCGATCAAAATGGTTTACATTTTATTTCAAAATAACAAAGTTCACAATGAAGTATTATGAACAAACTCGAGTGATCGCTCGCGGTGTGGCAGGCAGCACACTCATTTGTTATTGTCTTGCCTTAGTTATGTCGTGGGCTATAATAGCTCATGATGTAAAATTCGTCAACGCATAGCAGAGTCAATTTCTTTGACACAATTGTATTTTAAAGTTTATTTGTGTTGTATTTACGATTTTTAATTGTTATTTAACATGGCTAGTTCAGCAAAAGAACAAAAAGTGCAAGATAATAAGTGTAACAGAGAATTTCAAACTTGGTGAACCTAGAAATATGGCTTTAGAAAAGGTGACTAAACAGTGGTGTGTGTTTTATGTTCTGGAACAGTGGTATGTGCAAAACATCGTCAGTAAAACGGCATTTTGAAACGAATCACAAATCCTCTTGTCAAAAAAGTGAACCACAGCAAAGCTAGTTAATTGCTTAGAAACCGTTTGGAAGACAGCTCCTATTCAGCATGCATTCTGCTAAAAGTAACATCTTACAAACCTAATATAAGTAATTTATCATTCAATCTGCAACATTAGAAGTCTCACTCTATTTTTTTTTTACTTTATGATTTGAATTACACGTATAACTAAAACATTTACAGCTATACAGTGCAAAAGGTATTTTTCTTAGTAAACAAAGAGTTTTGAGTTGTTAGTACTTAGTTTTTTATTATTTTCCCAATAAGCACAAATCAAATTTATTTGACGGCTCATTTATGCTTCATAGAACACTTCTTTAGAAAAAAAATGGCACGTTGATCCATAAAGGTTCGTCATTCCTCGAATAGAGTAATTCCATGCATTTATTCCATACAAGACCAAACAATTTTCCGTTGAAGATTTCGAATTTTGGAGTAACATTATTTATTGCTGAGCTTAAATGAATTTACTTCATTAATTATTATTGTATTTAAGCTAAAAAAAAAAAAAGGTTCCTTTCTTTTTTTTTTGTTTGGTTTGGTGTTTTGATGTGATAATATATATATATTCTTAAAATCGGATATGAAATATAAAGGTATTTTTTATTTATTTTATTTCTTTTGGTTTCAAATTCGAGTCAGAAGAAATACTTTTCTGCCAAACAACTGTAGAACCCTTTCAAAGGTACAACCATGGAAATTTTTCCCGTTACAGACTGTTTTATAATCGAGCACAAGAAATGATTCAGACTTAAGGAACTATTTTTCGACGCGATACTCTGTTGCTAATTTAATAAACATCAAAATTTCCTGTATTCATACAGTCCAAAAGAAGAAAAAGAGCTTAGCTCTTAAGATGAAAAGCAAAATAATATTCTTCAAAATAAGGAATTTTATGATTCATATAAATTTCGTATCTTTATTTAACTAAAAATCCTGCACAAGTAACACTTTGTATAATTAATTTTTAAGTGAAATGAATAATCAAATATAAAACAAGTTTTCTATATAGATAGCTAGGAGAAAGTTTCGGAAGCTTTTTGAAAAGAAAAACCACGTTTAGGTTATGTATGGTTAATGCCGAAGAAAGCAATTTGTTTAAAAAATAATGTGATAGTAAAAGCGTCCATTTTTTTCTCCTTCGAAATTTATATGAGAAATTAGATTTTTAGTAATAGTTTGATGCAAACTACAAGCCCTGTTAGCATTTGAAATTAATTACATTTTAGTTTTTCATTCGAAAATATAAAACGCGATGAATTAATTAGACTAAAATAATTAAAAAATGAACGGGGCATTTCAAAATAGTGTGTAATAATATTGCTTCAAATATGTTATTACATTGGAAATAATTATACGTTATTACTCACAATAAAGAAAATATTGGTTCCTAAATTTGATTTCAATATTTTAAGTTTAATTCAGTTTGAAATAAAATTTACTAACGTTATGAGGAGCTGCTGCATTTTCGACTGTATCAATGAAGATGCCAAGTCCAGAGAAGTAGTCCTTGGATCCAAAGACATGTCCTGAAAAGTAAAATATTTTAATGAAAGCAGTGAGTAAGGCAGATGTTTTTTAACATTTTCCCATGATAAAAGATGATGAAAAACTTACCTGGGGTAAGAGGTTCTTTTGCATACCAGAAGGCCATACCATTTCCATTAAGATGAACACCTTTGCCATGAATATGGAATTGTATGTGGAATTCCCAATCGTTACTCATCAATGGCTGCAATAATAATAAAAGGGATAAAGGAGACTGTTTTATCTTGTGAAAAAGTTAAAAATGCATTGCTTAATTAATCTCTGTAGGTATCTATCCTGGAAAATTATAAAAGACGTTTTTAACATTTATCTTTAATTGCCTTGAATCACTAATCCTTAATGGTTAGAGCATCGAACTCTAGTCAGGAGGGCCTGAGTTCGATGCCCGATCCCACCAAATACCCTCCGAGTACACACAGAGTACGAGCTCGTTAAATCAGTGGGTCTGAAAGTCCTGTGGGCGGTCGCAGCTGAAATCATGGGTGCAGGTGGAAAATATTTCCCTCCCTTTAACCTATGCCTAAATTGTGGAGGTGGAAATAGGTGGTGTCGCCATCTATGGTATAGAAGTCCAACCTATCTCAGACTCTGGCAACTTTCCTTCCCTTCCGGAAGAATACGGCAACAATATTACCATTCCTACATTCCTTCCATGTCCTGCATTGGCCGCATTCGTCAAGTGGTCATGGTTGCGATAAGCGTTGCTTTAGCCTAATCATGGGTTCGAGTCCCGACGCCATTAAAGATCCTCCTTGTAGAGGAGCTTATGCATATAAATCTGTCTCGGCTCAAAATACTTACGTTGGCGTGATGTGGAAGTTTGGAGAGGGAGATGGCAACTCACGTGTGTCCCTTGTCATTTAATCTTCTTTCAAAATTACGAAGTTCGTCATCTGCAATATTGGTGCTGCCTTAGTAAGTGAGTGAGTAGTATTTGTTAACGTAGTACTCTCTCCGTACTTTTGTAGGGGCCCAGGGTCTACAGAAGTCTTATGACGTTCATGTTTATACTGTCTACTTAGAAGGATTTCAGGCGGGGTCAACTTTTGTATAAGAGCCCACTGCCTCAAAAAATCATAAGACGACACTGCACATACAAACATATAACATAAAACTGAATGTAAGTTCCATCGTGGTGTCGTGTAGAGTGAAAGCTAAGAAATAAGGATACCAGCTCAAGTGCGATCTTGGTAAATGACGGGCTCACGCGTTCTTTTCATTAACATGTCCTTTTGGGTTCTTAGGGGCCAGAATAAATGGCAGCTCTTTTCCAACCAACCCAAGAAGTAAAATGTGAATGAAAGATGCAAATTAGAAAACTTTTAAATAACAGAAGTTTAAAGTAAACGGGATGGCATTTGGGGAGTGTTATGATAGTCCGTGTTTCAAGTGTGAAGAGTATTTCAAGAAGTTAAGTGACAGTCAAGAGAGGTTACCCGTGACAGAGAGCCTTTAGTCAAGGTGCATACCATTGCACGCCAGTGAACCGCAACTTCAGCTAGGATCAGATAGATTGTTGCTTCTTTGGACATTAAGGTAGGAGTTACCATTTTAATATTAGGATTCGTGTTTACATTGAAATTCAGCTTAGGCGAGTTAGTTATTGATAGTGATCCAAGTTACGTTATTTCGGTATTATATGTGTGTTTATCCACCGTAGATTCTCTCATATATCATATTACCTAATCTGTTATTGGTTTAAGATAAGATCTTAATAAAGTAATATTAAGATTATGGCAGCGTCTAGTACTTCATTTATTCCTACACCTCACGCTGATAATCTAGGAGAAGGGCACCCAAGGGGGGGGGGGGCGGGGCGCCCTTACAAGTCTTTTGCCCACGATTCGAAATTGCAAGATCAATCGCTAATCGTTAAAGGGTACCCCAAGCATTAATTCAAACCAATCACAATCACGAACTACACATTGTGCGGTTTAAGTGTTAAGTTTATGTGACGTTCATGAACACACAGATGAAAAAGTTATTAATTTGGTTGATAAATTCAAGAGTAACACGTACTTCATTCATTTATTTATTTTGCGAAGTCAGAAAGGAGAAATATCATTATTTTACTGGAAACTGAAATAAGATGAAAATTATTTATTTTATACCAGAAATTAGTCTAAATTCATGTACAATTTACATTGTCAAATGTTAATACTTGTTTATTAAGCTAATTTGTTGCCCATAACGTTAAGTAAGTATTCATGAATTGGACAGTAAAAAGTGGCGAACTCACATAGTTGTTCCAAATGGCGCCCTGTGCCGATGCCTCGTCAGGCGTCAGTCGGATGGCAGTTTCTGCGAGATGCGCGGTTCCAGACAAATCCCAATGAGCAAGATGTGCGTTGCCAGCTAAAAAGAGATGATCATTTTATGCTGATGAGAATATACTTTTTTTTTCTCAGTGATAAAATTCTAAATATGAAAATGATATTACTTTATTTGATGATTCAGTTGTATAAATCAAATATTTAATCAAAAATTTCAAGTCTTAAATAATAAACGTTTTGTATTTCCTCTAGGGCAAGGGTGCCAAACTCAAAGACTAATTTGGACCAAACAAACAAGGTTTAACTTTAGGTGAACCACAAAAAAAAATCAATATACATAGAAACATAGGCTTATTTCGAATAATACATTATAATAAGCATATATAAAAGAGCAAGAACAATTTGATGTGTGTGTTTACATCCTGACACTCTCCTATTTCGGAAGAAATTTTCGCATTTTATTATATATATTATTGTGAGCCGATATACTGGCTGGCCGCAAAAATGTTCGTTCTGGGCCAAAGAGTTCGCGACACCCCTATTCTAAGGCACTGTTCCCCAACCTTTTTATCGCCACGGACCTGTCAACTGTTAATTTTACCGCGGTCCGCTGAGGGGGGGGACGTTAATTGTTTATATTTTAGACTGTTTTGATTTAATAATTTCAATTTAATTGTATTTAATCGTGACTTTAGAGTAAAATATAGCTACACCACAAAAAATGAATATAAAGTGATTTTCATAAAATTAGCCCAAACCCAAGAAAAATATACCATTGTAAACAAAAGAGAAATAATTTAATGTTTTTTGTGCAGACCGGTAGTATTTGATCCACAGACCACTATCGGTTCACGGACCGGGGGTTGGAGACCACTGCTCTAAGGTATATTCTCATCAGATAGATGTAAATTGCACAATTTTCGTTTTAAAGCACCTGTTTACAAGTTATTCTGAATTTGGGAATATATTTTAATTTGTTATATATATCCGACTACATTCGGAAACGTGATTTTAAAAAAGCGCATAAATGGATAATTTTCATGATATTTAGTGTCACTCAGATTAGAATACATACATAAAATTGTTTTAAGGACATTTTGACAAAAAAAAATGTATTTAAATATAATATTTTGGCAAAAAATTAACTTAGAATAACCTTTTTTCCAAATGGTCTCCTTTTGTGAAAAATGGTTCTATTATAATAATATTTTACCTGTATATATCTCAGACCTCTCTACAGAGGCTCAACTAGAATTTTTGAAAAATTCACATTATTTTCAGAGTTACCACCAATTGAAATAATTATTGGCGTTTTTTTCTTAAAATTTGCTCCCCTCTGTTGTCGTAAAACATAGATAACCCCACTTCTAAGTTATATATTTCAAAAATTCTAGTTGAGCCTCTGTACAGAGGTCTAAGCTATATACAGGTAAAATATTATTATAATAGAACCATTTTTCACAAAAGGAGAACATTTTGAAAATGGGTCATTCTATGTTCATTTTCTGTCAAAATATTGTACTTAAATAATTTTTTATTGTAATACTATTCTTAAAATAATTTAAAAAACATTTTCTAATCTAAGTGACTCTAGATATCATAAATATTATCCGTTTATACGCTTTTGAAAAATCACGGTTCCGAACGTAGTCGGATACCTTAAATTTTTTTATTCATTAAAAATGCTTTTTTCATGTTTTTTTCATAGCAAACTTTTTTATACAATTGTCAATACCAGTATGAATGTTATGTTCAATTGCTAGAATAACTAAATTTGTTCGTTTTAACGTGGATATGGTCGATCTGAGATAATTTTTGATTGATTTTAGCTTGGAGAAGCTTCTCTCGCAACTGGCATTACGGATGGCAGATGTTAAAAAAATTCTCAACATTATGACAATGTTTGGTAAGCCCCCTTCAAGTATAGAGTCAATAATATATTTTAATAAACCCAGAGAGCCGGACCTAATGAGTTCTTTTTTACAGCCTGGATCTGTTGCAGCTACGAAAGCTTGTAGACGTACGCGCCCAATTGGAATTCTTCTTTATTAATGTCTTGAGGAGCTTGGTCTAAGTTAAGTTCGTCCATGCTCAATATCACTTCAGGCCTTAAAAAAGTATATTTTTGCGCTAGATTCTGCAACTGTTGGAATCTTTCTCGAATTTCAGAAGAATGTCTATTGAAGAAAATAATGTTCGCCTCAAGTCATCTTCGTACGATAACTGAACATCATTACTTCCGTTGCGAAATATATGCTTCCTCCTGATTCATCTTGGGGGTTCAAAAGAATTTTCAAGCTATTCACATAAACTTTTAGCATATATTAAAGCGTCAACCACGAATTTCTCTCGTTTTGCTTCTAATACGATCTGTTAAGCACGTATTTTTTGAGTACAATGATGGATATTTAGTCCTTCTGTTTGCAAATAATTTTAGCATCATTGACGTAAAAACGAATGCGATTGCATAGCGACTAATAAACTTCCTGCATCTGTGCGTGCATTAAAGCTTTCGCTCGTTTCCATCAATTTCGTCGCACGGGCTCGATTTGGAGTTTAAAATATTTTTTGAATTTAAAGATCGCGGTGCTTGTCACTGCCCCTTTTCGTATGCCACCCAGGGCCACGGCCCCCTCTGCACCCCCCAAGCTATACCATTGACTGAGATGCAAAGAGAGTTAACTAATACAATCAATTAAAAAGAAGTAGTCCTCCGATATCCTCCCCTTCCGCCATGTCAAATGTCCGCCATTTGAAGAAGTCAAATAACCGCCCATGATCTGATCAGCTATCCAATGATATCGATGCATTCGCAATTTCCACCAAGACTGATATATCATTATAATTGTAGATTAAGAAGTTCTATTACAATAGCATTTGATAATCATCAAATATTTGAATGCAAGACCGAAAAGCATTCTGATTTCTAATGTTTTTTTAAAACTCTATGCAACTGTGTTACATTTGAACGCTCTCAACAAAATATTCCAATCTTCCTTTTTTTAACACGTTTTTATAAGCTTCACTTGTATGTAATGGAATCTTTACCCACTTTAAAGGGTCGGATTAATTTGAAATTTTACACACTTGTGAAAAGGACCGATAACAATACAATAATTTCATAATTTTGTTCCACGGTCCTGATCAAGATAATCAGGAATAGTAATTTCCAAATTTGGTGACTAATTTCATATACCATTTCCAGATTTGACGACTAATTCCAGATCCCATTTCAAGATTTGGCGACTAAAAGATTGTTACAACCCTAAAAGCGAAAACGTGCGTCAGCAATTTCTTCAGCAAGCTCTAGTTTTTCTGAAAATCGAAATAAAAAGAAGACTCGTTTATGTGGAAAAAAAATTATATTCTAATTGCTAAACTCTACATACTTTTATTGTTGATCGAACTAAAAAAATGAAAAATAAATTATAGTTTAAAAAAACTAGGAAACACACTTTTATGGTTAATCGAACTAAAAAATAAAAATAATAATTTTTAATATAAGAATAAAATGATTAAAGAGAAAATTCATGTCATTGAGGTATAAGCGTGTGGGGTGCTTTGTAGTTTACTACATTTTTACACTAACTCAGCATTTCGGAATAGAGCTTGTAAAAAATTATAACAATTGTGTAGGGCATCCCACGCTTTTACCTCAATGACATTATAATTTTCTCGTTAATCATTTAATCTTTATATTAAGAATTATTTTTTTACTTTTTAGTTCGATTAACCATAAAAGCGTGCTTTTTAGTTGTTTTAGACTATAATTTTTTTTTTTTTTGACTTACAGTATTGGCATCCGAAACTAAAATAAATGGCCATTAAATAGGTTATAGCGCTTCTGCCTTCTTTGAAGTCTTACGACTGTTGAACTAACTGTTCACATACGCTAATAGGATTACTTGAAGGTCGTGACGATCAATGCTGCCTCTTTTATATGTAACACGATGTCAATTATAGACGAGGATTCAAACTCCTTTTGTTACTTAATTCAATATAACCATAGTTTCCACAAACCTCGAAATAGTACGAGACAAAATGTGAATGTAAGTGCTAAATTCTATTTCACAGCGAGTGGAAAATTGGGTTAGTAAAACTTCTCGAATAATTCTAAGCTGGAAAAGTATAACTGTAGCTTACGGAGCACACGTGACCTTGTGAACAATAAATCTTTTACCGAATATGTATGTCGCAGGGAAATGACGAAATTAGGAATTTCATCAAATCCCTAAGGGATATGATCAATTGACGAGAGATGTTAAAATAACGTCTCTTCAAGGTCATTTTTCTGATGAAAGCAAGTGGTTTTATCAAATGCCTGAACTGTTTCAGTGAAATGATGAACTAATCAGGATTTGCATTGGCAAAATGCTGTCCAGGGGGGAGGGAGACACCTGGGGGGGTCGAGTCCTTGTATTTCCTAACCATACAGGTATAAGTAGTACTATCGATCCCCTAAATATCTACCCCATGTCATTAAAAAAATGGCACACCATCGGATTAACATAGGAATTGATATTTTATTGCGTAAGCAACCGAGAGGAAAGATGTTATACGTCAAAAAATACCAGCCTAATTTTCTAATTATTTGTTAATTAGTTTCGAATAAACAATTTGTATTTCATTAACTATTATTGTAGTTCTTACTTCTACGTTTAATAATGCACCATATTTGCTAAATAAACACTTTTAAACTCTTGACAATATTATTTCATCATTTTGCTGAAACAGATCAGGGATTTGTTCAAATCCCTTACTTTTATCAGGGAAATGACATTGAAGAGACGTTATTTTAACATCTCCCGTCAATTGATCCCTTAGGGATTTGGTGAAATTTCTCATTTCATTATTTTCCTGCGACATATATATTTTTTTTGATTCTTCAATAAAATCATGATTCTATATTGTAAATTGCAATTCAGCACTTATGCATTCACTAATATGAAGTCTTTGCTTTAACACGTTGGGTATATTCAAGCTCATTTAGACTCCTTTTGTGTTCAAGATATAGCATTTATATGAGTATAATTTAAAAATTATCTCCTCTAAATACTAGTAAAGCTACTATTTGAGATCGATTAGAATTAAACATTTTTTAATTAATAGATAAAATAACAATAGGTGTTTTAAAAATAATATAAATGTTTAAGTATAATTATCTGAAAGTTTTTGAATAGCAACACTTTATTCGTTGACAGATAAAGCAGTTCACCAGTGTAAAAGGAGCGATTCTCCATATAAATAGTTTATAGAAAGTAACATAATCATTTGATCATTGAAAATGTATTATGTTAAAAGCCATTTTATAAACTAATTAGATTTTAGTATTAGTAACGTGATTTATAGTCGTTTTATTTTAATGTCAATTAATGGTTGTTAATTATTTCAAATATTTTACAGTTCATTTTTAATACTTAAATATTTATCATAAAAATAAATCAAACATTAAGCATATCAAAACAATTATTCTTTTGTCTAAAAAATGCAATATTTCATTTTTTGTATTCATAAGTTATCAGAATAAACAGAATCACCTTGATTTAGTGTCTTCTTTTTTGAAATGATTATTATGTTACACAAATTATTTTTTTCTCCCTCCATATAAGGCAATAAATTCATTCAAGTATAAGCTGATTTCGTTTGCATTTATGGATTAAATTTGTAATCTTTAAGGTAACTGGACAAAAAGAAAATACATTATTGAGTACAAAAAATCTAAAGCTTAAACTGAGTATAAAATCTTTTATATTCCTTCAAATGCTGAAAGACATCTTTTTTTTTTTATGAAATATTCCAAATGATTTATTTTCAAGGTTTTTAGGTTATTTTATGTGTTCCAACATGTAAATATATAGAACAAATTATCTAAAAATATAAAAATGTGCTTCCTGATTTAAAAGAAAATTGAATTATTTATAATAAGAATAGAAATATAAGAGACGTATATGTTGCTTTTCTAATTCCTATTTTAAAGAAATGCTTATGTCTAGACTTTTCATTAAAAAGTATCTGGTAATTTGCTTCTTTGATTGATTTTAACGTACCTTTCTGGGTTATTTTTATCAAGAAAATCGAGTTTTTTTCTTTTAGAATGAATTAACAAACAGCGCATGCAGAGTAGTTTTAAAAACATCGTAAGAGGTATTTAGAACAATTTAAAATATTTAAATACATAGTTCATTTAAAATGTTTTACAAATAAGATATTTACTATTTTTTTTAAAAAAATAATATTTCTTTTTTAAAGAAAAACTTTTAAAAGAAATATAGCTTTCTTAGTACAAAATAATTGCGAATTTATCACTTAATTTGTAACTACAGTTGAAATATAAATAAATGTTATTAAACATTAATTCAAATAATATTTTAAAAACTTTCGAACAAAAGTATGATAATTCTTATAGGTGAAAACTTTTGCACTTGATTCTTAAAAACAATAGGACAAGACACTGTTGTCATATGAAGAATTTAATTTTCACCCATTGTTCCAATTTTTTATTCTTTCTTTTTTAGAATTGGCATTGAATATGATTTTTTTATGTATAAAACCATAAAAATTAAAAACAAATATATAATATAATACAGAGTCAGTTATATATTTGATTAATATTTACAGTTTAATTAACATTAACAATTAAGTTGCGTATTTTTAGAAGCTGAAATATAAATTCCACATAAATGGAGTAAGGTTATTTATATGGAATTTTTACTCGAAGTTTAGTTAGTTCAGAAGACATTATAAAATCAAAGAAACAGACAATGAAATCTGAAATCAATCATTGTGCGTATGTTTTTGATCGAATCTTTATAAACCTCCTCATATTGAGTAAAACACTGATTGATATCATGTTAGAATAAAAAGGTTTCGATAGCATTCAGGTCATTTTAATTACCCAGGTAAATTTAATTATTTCCTTTATAATTCTTACATTATGATTTTACTTATGAAGTACAACTATAATTTTTCAATATCTGTACCCCCCCCGCCAGTAGCGCACACAGGAATTTTTCAAGGGGGTGGGGTCCGGGGTGGAAAGTTCACCATTCTTGTATCATGCTCCTTCAGATTTTGTCGATTTTCGGGAACAAAACACAGTAAAAAACTAATTTTTGAATAAATAATTAGCATTAATTAATAAAATTAATCATTAATAACAAGTAATTAATTAAATTTTACGTACTATATACTTAGAATTATAATCAATCGGAAAAAAAATCAAGGGCTTTGCGGGGGGTCCGGACCCTCAGGAACCCCCTTGTGTGCGCCACTGCCCCCCGCCCTTTTCTCTTTTACATATATTATTTAAATCCATTGAAGATACTTTTTCTTGTTCACTTTTTTAAGAATTTCTTTCAACATGGTAAAAAGTCAAACATTTCTAATATAAAAAAGTTATTAAAAATATAATTAATAATAACTAACTAAGAGTAAGAACGGTCGATTAGTAGTACACCAAAAGGGTGTCAATCCGGGAAGTAGTAAAGCACACCACCAGCTGATATAGATGAAAAACCTTCGAAGTTTCCAATGCAGCTGGGCTAGTAGCGAGTTCACTTGCCAGCTGTACAGTTGACATCGATCCTATCCATGGAAAACCTCTAAAACTGACCAAAAATTTTAAGAATTTTTAAATAAGACTCATAACTTTTTTTAAATTTCTAATGGGGCTGAAGATTGGTATTTTAACATTGCATACCTAGTACATTCCCCGAAAGCTGGTATCTCTTTTTAGTGCTGCACCATACAGGTAGTAAAGAGTGTTTTTTTTTCCAGGTATAGAAGTTTAAGTTGGCATTCCTTTCCAAGATGGCGACCGATTTAACAGCTGTCAAGTGATTTATTCTCAGTTGGGTTTGGCAATTCATCAAAACGATCATCAAGCAAGGCGTAGATTCGTCGAATGGGCCCAAAACGAGATTGCCGTTGTTCTCGATTTTCATAAGCGAATTTTGTTTAGCGATGAAGCGCACTTCTGGTTGAATGGCTACGTCAACAAACAAAACTGCCGCATTTGGAGTGAAGCTAATCCACAAGTGTATGTCGAAACACCGTTACATCCAGAAAAACTGACTGTTTGGTGCGCTTTATGGGCTGGTGGAATCCTTCTTCAAAAACGATAAAGGTCCAACGTTACAGTCAATGGTGATCGGTATAGAGCCATGATTACTAACTTTTTCATTCCTGAATTGAACAATCATGATGTCCAGGAGCTGTGGTTCCAACAAGACGGCGCAACATGTCACACAGCTCGTGCCACAATCGATTGATTGAAAGACACGTTTGGTGACCGCCTAATTTCACGTTTTGGACCTGTGAATTGGCCTCCAAGATCTTGTGATTTAACACCGCTAGACTATTTTCTGTGGGACTATGTAAAGTCATTGGTCTATGCGGATAAGCCACAAACGCTTGACCATTTGGAAGACAACATTCGCCACGTTATTGCCGATATACGGCCACAAATGTTGGAAAAAGTCATCGAAAATTGGACGTCCAGATTGGACTACATCCGAGCCAGCCGTTGCAGTCCTATGCCAGAAATCATATTTAAAATGTAATGCCACAAGATTATCTTTCGAATAAAAAAATTCATGTCAATCGAATAATACATCGTTGTTTTATTGCAATTTAAAGTTCTATACCTCTAAAAAAAACACCCTTGATAACAATTACCGCAAGTAATTTTGACACCCAGCTTCCTTCCCAGAGGGAGGCACTTGAGCTCTGAAGATTAATACCTTAGTATTATAATTGAAATAATGAATAACTTAATTTTATTTATAAAGCAACTGTTGGAGTTCATGAGTTAAAATGTATATTTTATTTTAAAAAACAGAAGTGAGTGAAATTTTATTAACGTCACACTCTAAAGCAACACGAGGAGAATTGGCGGAGTACCTCGTATGTTGAACAACGGTCAAGTGACGCAGATGACACCTGAGCTGGATCTCCCTTTCCAAACTTCCACACCACGCCAACGCGAGGACTTTGAACCGCGCCAAATTTAACGTGCATCGGCCTCTCTACACGGCTGTTTTTTAGTGGCAGTAGAGCTCGAGATCACGGTACGCAGGCCTACAGCTAGTGCCCATAACGACTAGGCTCTACCGCGGCTACTTTAAAACAGTAAAATAATCTGAAGTGTATTTTGAATGGGGATAATTATTACTATTGCCATAAAAAAGTCATAAATTTTGAGTTATTGCCAGATGCGCATAGGAAAAAAATGTTCGTTGCAATTTGTGAGATTCAGATTGTACATGGAAGAACCGAGGATAGATTTCATAAGGTTCTTATAATTTTTAGAAATTTTCTTTTTTTTAAATATCTTACCTAAAGGCAAGATTGAAGCCGGGCCGACCAGCGAGCTTGCTACCAACCAATGAAGTCGTTGTTCTGATTGAAGATATGAAGACTTTTTCTTGGAATCGGCTGAACAGAGTGATTTACTACTTCGATAAGAGGACATCTTTTAGTAATAATTACTAACCTACTAACTTTCAACCCGAACTGAAATTCCCAAGTCATACCCTCCCCTTGTTAGCAAGAAGAATGAAATTTTACAAAATTCCGATTGGAGCAAATTTTCAAATTTTCTGTGATAAAGAAATATTAAGATTCTAATCATTGAATAGTTTTCTTTTGAAAACAAAAAGGGAAGGACCTCTTTAGATTAAGAGGACGAGTGTGTGTGGTGACCGAATAGTCACGATCGAGAACTCGTGGCTCACGTTGTCCAGTCGCGGGTTCGAAACATAGCGCCCCTGATGACCAGTGTGACGTTTTCCCGCCACACAGCTGAAAGTCGGCTTATTTGTGGATAGGATAACTGCATTTCTATGTACACGTACATCCTTAAAATATCGCGAGGTCTTGTCCCTTTGACACCATGAGGAACCCCCTTCGCCAACAAGCCGGATGTAACTCGAGGATAAAAAGGCTGACCACTACCATCCCGAGACGCTAGAGAGGGCAGAGAGAAATATGTTGGTAAACTTTGAATGAGATGGTTAGAAAACTTCACTGAGAATGAACGTGACCTCCTCCTTCACAAAGATCGATTCGGGGCACTAATGATCTAATTATTTTTAATAACTTCAATGTATGTACTATAATTAATAGCTGTGAAGTAAATGAACCAAATGATTAAATTAATAAATATCACGCTACTGTTATTTTTCTCAAACGTCACACCTGCTATGAAAAGAGGCTGATGCATGTTAAATCTGTCAAAGCTAAAATTCCCTCTGTTCATGTGGTGAGGAAGTTTGGAGATTGTATACTAACTCAGATATCGTTCTAATCACTTTGTGACGAATCTGTACGGCACTTTATCACTAATACTCTTGGGCGTCTTCGGGGATTGTAAATTCGCGTATATTTCCAACCAGCTCTAAAAAGAAAACCGGGATATGCAAATGAAGCAAAATATTTAAGGAGAGTGTTGTAAGTTAGCAGGGAGAAGGCTATTGAGCCAAGAGATACATTGACAGAGTTCTAAGAAGATTCCAGTTGATTGTGTGATTAGTTTCTGGCTGATTATCAGGCGACGATCTACATTTGGAAAGTTTGAGCCGACTGGAAAGAAGTGAAGTAGTAAACGTCAGGTGATATTTAAATTTCAATTATCGGATCATAAGAGTAAATATATAATAGAGTTAGTGGAAAGTTAATGATTGCTAGTAATTCAAATTGCGTATATCTCTCGGTCCTCTTATTCCGGTAAACCCGTTCGATATTGAGTTTAATAATTGATTAGTGTCATATTTCGTGATTTAATTTAATAGTAAAGTTCAATCCCATTGACGTATATTGATTCATCTTTGTATTTAGAAGGTTGATAATTGATTCAAGTGAATAAATATACTTTACTATTGTAAAAATGTCGTCTGGTAATTCTTTGCCTCAATTCAATCTTGGTGTCCAGGGGAACCCAGGGGCGGGGGGTCTCACAACTTAATCATGGTTCAATATTACGTGGTCCGTCGTCAATAGCCCCGGCGTTGCTTCTGTGAGTGCGATGCAAATCTATTTTAGATTATAAAAGGAAATTTTTTCTTGTTGGAAATATATTGAAAATTAAGATAAGGTATACGATTATATCAAATATGATCTTTATGCTTAAAAAAATCTTTCGTTTTATTCTACAAGATTTTTTTTAAATATAGCTTTTTAAACAATTGAGGAAATAAAATACTAATTGGTGCGTTTTATTTTATTCTGAAGAAATTGTTCAAGCATTTAATACATATTACATCAAGCGGAATGATAGAAGTAATATATAAAATACTTTATAGCGGTTCATACATAAAAATAATGTTTTTCTATTTGCTCAATGCAAGTCCGATACATTTCCTGAACCTTGAATTATTTTTACTATAGTTGCGGATTTTACTAAGGAAGGGGATAGAAGGTAAAAAGGTAAATGTTATTTTTTCTTGTATTGAGTACTTTAAAATGACACAATATTAGAACTTGTCATATGATAAAGCATTTATATGTTTAATTTAGCTAAATATTTCTAATAATAGGCATTTAATGTTGATTTATTTATATTTACGCATATTATCAAAATTTATTTCCATTTGTCTTAATCCATAATATTGAATTTCAAGTAAAACTGTAAGCCTCAATTGAATGCGGTTCTGTTATTTTCAATATCGAGCCCACAGCTTTTAGATGTAGAAATGTTTCAGGCAAATTATTATATAAGTTCTTGTTATGTTTAATTTGAGGGTTTTTTATAGCTTTTTATGAATTTTTTTTTTATCTTTTCCTTTTTATGGCTTCAATTTGATAATTTTGCATGTGGAAAAATATGCAGCAAATATCCAGCGTTGTTTGTGTTTTGTAGTTTGTAATTTAATATTCTATTTTCAGAAAAATTAATATAAAAATGTATATAATATATTTTAGCAAGCAAACTAATATTTGACACAATTTCGCCGATTTTTTCTTGAATTTACACGAACTGTTTTGCTTAGAATCAAATAAAATTCCCACAAAAAACTATTTTATTAAAACTGTACAATGCATATTAATTAAATCCCATTTTTTTTAATTATTTCTTTTTAAGGAATAAACTGTTTAATGGATTACTCTTTAAAACGTTCATAATATGCTAACATTGTATAATATTTTTTTTAAAAATCTTTTAGAAGATCAACTGCAACTATAAAAAATTCATCATTCATAAATTATGAAATAAAAAATGAAATCAAATTTTTAATAGTTTCTGCCTAACTTTACATTTATTTAAAAAAAAATGTATGTTTTCCGAACGTGCATAACGTTGAAATGTGATGCAATGTGTATTGCCGGCAAATATCTTTACCTTCCCCATGTATTAGTCATAAACCGGATTACATACCGATTTGTAGTCACCACGTGGCAAAACTGGGAAGCATGCTTGGCCTGATGCCAAACACTTAATGAAAAAAGTCTATAATCCAAGGTTATAAAATTATTAAAACATAATCTTTAAGAATTTCTATTTTAGTACAGACAAGTTACTGATTGTACAAAATTATTTTTACGCATTTAATTTTACCTGAATTTATTTAATACACTTGGGAAAAAAACACATGGTACTAAAAAATGGAAAACGTTCGAGGATGGAGTGAGAAGCTTACAAAAAAATAACTATACATTTAAAATGGGTTAAAAATAATAAGTGTATTCAAAACCTATACATATCGTAAGATAAACAGATCTTGGTAATAAAAAACTATTTTGTACCACTCACATTATTAATAAGGTAAAAAATATGTAGAGAAATTTTCAAAGATATAAGAAAAGTTTTAGACAATACACATTACAATGGATAAAAGAAAATGAGTGCATCTAAAACTTCCACATCGTATAACAGCTTATTTAAAAGTAGATCATAGGTTTGCAAAAAAACACTTATAAAAAAAGAATTCAACTGAAACTTACCTGGTAGATAAATATAATATAACATCTGCTGCATTCGCATAAAAATAGTCTATTGTACATATACTCTCTTCAGATATTTTTAAAAAATTTATAATTTACACAATTCTAGCCGAAAGCCGGTCATTGTGATAAGGAATTCAACAAATCATAAATGGGAAAAATGAAATTTGAACATTCAAATCATATGCCTAAAGTCTCACGAGCTTTAGTCATATATAAAATTATGTAATTAATTTATATACAGAGGCAGACAAGTCAAATTTTTCATCTTGAAAATCCACGTGAGTAAGTGTTCCTACCTTCTACACTAAACACACGTTCCACAAATCACAAAATATATATTTAAAAAAATCAAAGCTTACCATCATAAGGCCCGAACATGGAGCTTTCTTGCCTGACAAGAATGGCTTCTGTGGTCAAGAAGCATAAGAAAGCGGAAAAAATGGTCAAGAATTTAAGAGAGGTCCTCATGGTGTCCGTTCTGTCGTCGATCGTTCTCTGGAAAAGATGAGACGTGTAACATTCAGCGTGGAACTCGAGGAGTGGAACTCGGGGTGTTTCGAATTGCACGTGGTTATGCCGGTGTGTGTGCTCAGCTGACAACTGTGCCGAACCCAAATTGGAATGGCTCGAAAAACTGCATTTTCATCTAATCGTATTAAAAAAGTTTTTCGAATTCGCTCCTTCCGGGGATGTGGAAAGCAATTCCGTCCGAACGTGCTGAAATATTTCAGAGTTTTGTAAACAATTTGTGTTTTGCTAGGGTGGGCTTATTAGGAGCAAAGATAAATATTGGTATATGAGGTGATTAAATCAGTTAATGCGATTGTAGATGTCAGAGTACAGGGTTTTGTTTATTTCTTTTCTTTCTTCTATACGTGAAAAACAGGCAAATATTGTGAAGGGTAGAAGAATTTTTTCAAAATGTGTTTCACATTAACAGAAAATTGGTAGTCTTTATATAGTGTAAGCAAATTATTTTGGAATTCATAAAACTTGATCATGATTCTCAGTGAGGGGCTCGCATTTTTTCTGAATACAGTTGAACCTCTATGTAACGACCCTCTATATTGCGAATTTGTCTATATTGCGAACTTTTTCCTGGAACCAAGAACATTTCACGATTTCCTTCGTAAAATAACCTCCCTATAGCGAAGTGCATTCTCTACATATCGAATTTTTTCTCTTGTGATTCAATTTTCTCTCTCTCTCTATTTTCGAAGTATTTCTGGACTTTTCAAGTTATTCTCTCTTTTAAAACATTTTATGGTGGTCATAAATTTTGAACTGGTTTTTATTAGGTGCCTAATTCGCCGAGAGCAATAAAATTCTGAGTATTTCATCCAAGAAGTGCAACCTTTGACCCCCATTGTCCAGTTCACCGTAAACATCTTCGATATCCCCTTTCATCCTCAGTGGAGTTGTCTCGTGTCCTTGAACTAGTCTCCATTCATTTGTAGTGTTGATCAGTCGTACTAGTAACTTTTTTTCTTGTAGCTCGAAAATGTTAAAACGTAAGTGCTTGAGCATCAAAGAGATTCTTTCAGTTAGTTCTTCAAGAAGTAGATAATTATTATGATATCTACTGTACATATATATACATATAAAGTGTTGTAGCATTTTTAAATCTTAATTAAATTGGCAATGTTTCGAAATAAGCTTAGAGTGGGGATGGCGATTCTTTCCGAAAAAGATCGACTCACAAAAAAGAAAATCGAGGTCTAAAAAATCGATTCTAATTTTCTAAAAACCTTTTTTTTTCAGGTCTACGTTTGCAATGTATATATAAATTTGTTTTATGAAAAACAAGAAAAATACCATAATATAAACGATCTCGTATCAGTAAAATCAAGGAATTTTTTAGTTCAGGGAATTCGACAATTACGATTATTTTTATTACCTTATCGATGTATCAGATATATATATAAAAGAAGACATTTATTTTCTAAATGTATTTGTTCATTAAAATGTTTAGAAAATAGATAAAATAGCTTATAGTTCCCAATGCTTAATATCTAAGCTTTTTAAAAACAACAATCTCTCAAGTCTACTGGGATCCAAGCGGTTCTGCTCATCCCTTGCGATGTTGCCGGCAATCGAAAAAAGGTGCTCACAAGGAACAGATGATCCCACGATACTCATATACATCATGGCTATTGAGTGAACATGATGATAAATAGAATTTTTTTGTTCTTGCCAGTAAAGTATAGGATCATACTTCAGGTGCACAACTGCTTGCGATAAATAGTGTTTAAATTCTTCGTTTAAGCCCTGATTTTTCAGAGTAAGTGCACTACATGTAGAGAGTTGCTTTTTCACAAGCAACTTATGAAAATCCCAAATTCCTTTTTCCATATCAGTCTCTTCTATTGCTTCTACTTCTTCACTATTATTTTGTGGAAGTTGTTGCCGCGACTTTATATCTGAAATTGAAGTATTTATTCTATTTATTGCTTGAGAACAGGCTTCTTGGTCAGCAAAATGAATTTTTTTAAATCTAGGATCTAAAATTGTCGCAGCAGCTAACAAATGAATTTGTTCTACACTTCCGAATCTTTTCTTTAAACCATCCACAATTAAAGTTCTTATTTTAGCACCAATATCAGTTGAAGTTTTCATTGTATTATATGTTTCATTTAGACAAGATACGAGTGGTATGATTTTACTGGCTGCAAAATAGTCTTCTCCCGATATTTCTTTAGTTATCACTTCTAATGGTCTCAATATATTTACAAGATCTTTTATGAATTCTAACTGCTGTGCAGTGAGCATTGTCGGCGCTTTAGAATTCTTGAGTAATATTGGCGCAATTATTTCGGATAACTCAACAAATCTTTCTAATTGATAAAAAACAGAATTCCATCTGGTACATACAGATTGAATCAGTCCCAAAGGCTTTGTTTTGTGATTCTGAGCTTTCTTTAAAGAATCAGCAGCATTTATATTATTCTTCAAATATGTAGTAATATCTTTGACAGCGGTTAGAACATTCTTGGCTTCTGCCAGTCCATCCATATTTTCAAATGGTTTTGATGCTACTAAGTTTAATGTGTGGGCAAAACATGGTATGTGTTTATTTTTGCCATAAACCTTTGTGGCAGCTTTAACGATATCTGCGTCATTGTCAGTTATAAACGCTACCACTTTGTTACTTATAATGCCCCATTTTTCTGTCATATTAATAATCACTTGAGCTAAGTAGTCAGGATTGTGCGGTTCTGTTAGAGCAGTTACACCGAAAATTATGCTCATTAATTTATTTTCATGTATACAATGACCAGTTAAGCCTAAGTAGCTTTGACTATTATGAGAGTCGGCCCAAACATTTGCAGTTACAGATATTGCTTCTACTTCTTGTATTTTTAATTTAAGTTGTGTTGAAAGAATGTCATATTTATCGTCAATCATATGAGTAACTGTATTTCTGTCTGGAATTTTATATAGTGGTGCCACGACTTCCATTAAATAATTAAACCCTGTTTTTTCCACAGTATTCAGAGGCAAGCTGTCCTTTGCTATCATGAATACTATTGCATTGTTTATTTGACCAAGCTTAACACCATCATCTGAAAATTAATTTAAAAAATCATAATTATCGATCCTGTATGCATCTCACTTTCATAAAAATGAATTCAAACAAATAAAATATAAAAGAAAAAAAATTTAAGTCAATTCCCACCTAGATCAACAAAGAAAAATTTTATTTTAGCTACTTTTTATTAAATAGTTACAATTAATATAAATATGTATATACATAGGACAGAATCACAAGTAAGTATCATTTAAGTATCGTATTGTCATCCAAAACAATCGTGTATATAAAATTTCAGTTCAACTGAATGCTTTAAAACGTGAGGAAAAAAAATTTTTTTAATGATTTGACCCAGTGTTTCTCAAACTGTGGGGCGCGCCCCTCTAGGGGGGCGTGATAACCCTACAAGGGGGGCGTGAGCATATTGGAAAGTAGAAAACAAAATATTGTTTAAAAAATTATCAATATACTAAAAGCAAACAAATAAAAAAAAGGAAATACACATTTACACTTATAAATATATCAGTACTACGCAATGACTTTTATAATCATTTTAAAGATAAATAATTACCAGTGTCACCATAGGCTTGTCATATATAAAATTAAAAACAAAAATTAACTCTTATCTAGATAATTTATACGGTTTATAATTAATCCCTTAAATGCCGGTTAAAAACCACGTGATTCGCTCCCTAATGCCACCGTTTAACACGTGACCGA
Source organism: Trichonephila clavipes (assembly GCA_019973935.1). Classification (NCBI taxonomy): domain Eukaryota; kingdom Metazoa; phylum Arthropoda; class Arachnida; order Araneae; family Nephilidae; genus Trichonephila; species Trichonephila clavipes. The sequence goes on from BMAU01013238.1 coordinate 894,273, forward strand.
GCGTATCTGGTGTATTGGGAAGGGGGAGGTTAAAGGAATAAAGAAACAAATAATCTGAAACAAGTAAATCCTTCGCGAAGACAATCAAGCTCCTTTTATTGCATTCCAAAGCCTTCGGAATAAATGTATGGATAGCAGTGCACAGAAAATATCGTACTTCGGAAAGACGTATATATACGTCCGGGGCAATTAACACACTGGCTGAGTGAGACGTTTATATACGCCGGTGGTACTAAAGAGGTAAAAGTCGAACTGTAGGTTTAGCTTCAAAATATAATATTATTGAATTTAATGTATCGTTATTGTATGGGGGGGCGCGATGAAAATAATGATTGAATGTTGGGTCGCGAATATTGAAAGTTTGAGAAGCACTGATTTGACCCAAATCGCTAAAAATTAAACCAACTTGGCTGTATCTGTAATTCTTTAAATAATTAGTTTCAGTCAATTAATTTTAATTAATTATAATTAAATTATCGTATTTATATCCAAAATAATCATGTATGTGAATAAAATTTCAGCTCAATTGAGCGCTTTAATTTTATTAATGATTGAAATTTCCACCAAGATAAATATATAGACAGTGGGAGCTAATAGTAGAAATTGAAAAAGGATTTCAGTTTTTTATGTCTTACCTCCAAAAGATTTTATATTTGTTAAGCAAGAAGTCAATGTTTGCTGCTTAAAGACTGATACAGAGGCAGTAGAAGAAGCTACACTTTCAATATCTGAATTATCAATATTTTGCAAATCAGGAACTACAACGATGTCTAACGGTGTATCATCAACTACCTAAAAAAAGAAAATATAGTTATTTTGATTGATTGAACAATGATTATTATTTTTTTTTGAAACTCAGTACAGTCGAACCTGTTTTTGTGCGGTCTTTTTTTATGCGATTTCCTTTTTGTGCGATTTCTTATGTGCGATATTCTTTATGCGGTGTATGAATTTCAATGGCTTTGGCGCCACTGTAATGTTTTCTATCTATTTACTAGTGGCGTAACGAAGAATGTTAGGACCCCCTCCCCCTGAAAGTCAGATTTCGCCTTTAATATTTTATAAATTGGGTAAATACGTATTTAGCGTTAGTCAAGCCTTGGGCCCCTAGAGTCCTGCCTCTCCCCCTTGATGCGGGACTGTACGTTACGCCACTGAAATGTAGACACTTCAAGACGCTCTGTTCATTTTTTATAAACAGTCTCCCGACAATGCGCATTCAGTTGCATTCTCTCAACGCTCCAGCAGCCCGCGCTTGATTGAAGACGAAACTTTCAATGACAGTGACATTATCAATAATTTGATAAATTATGAAGACGGACAAGAAGACAGATTCTTTGAGAGCGGATAAAAATATGCAGGGATCCAGCTTTCGAACAAATTGGAAAAGCATTTTCTTAAAATAGATACCAGTTAAGAAAAGAGTATAAAATTCCAAAAAGGGCTTCAATCATGTGTAGCTGGTTATCGTGACATTTACAAACAACGGAACAACCGACCTTCGTTGCAAAAACTTATCTCTTACTTTATGGTGGCAAAAAATTAAATCAATCGAAATTGCATCTTCAAGTGAAGAAAGCGATTTTGAACTCATTCATTACAGGACTTTGGATTACGATGAGTAGCGATGAATTATGTATGTGCATTTTAGACTTATCCGTATATACAATGAGAAACTATATGTTTTTATAATGTTCCATGTGTAATATTTAATTATATATTTTGTTATGGAAGTACTCTTACATAAATTTCGTAAATAATTAGTATATTTTATAAATGTGACTTTTTTATGCGGTTCCTATCCACCGCATAAAAAAAGTTTTTTGTAGTATTTCCACGAATTAGTTTGTTATATGTAAGAATTTATGAAATTTTTGAATATTTTTTGTGCGATTTTTTTATGCGGTTCCTATCTACCGCACAAAAACAGGTTAAACTGTACATTAGAAAACAAAGAATGTGATATAAGAAATACAGGTTTCACTGACTTGTTCATTTCCATCACCATTTCGTGCATTACCACAAAAACTACCACTCTTCTTTTTTTGACTTACGGTCTTGATTGTTGGATGACGTCTTAATAAGTGGTTTCGCAAGTTAGTTGTGTTTCCTTTAGTTTTTACTTCCTGGTGACAATATTTGCATCTGCCTCCTAAGCCTTTTTTTATGAAATGATTCCATACATCACTTTTACCCGACATGCTGAAAAAATAAATTGGTTCCTCATTAAACTTGATAAACAATAAAATTTTTAGTAATTAGTTACTCTCTCTCTCTCTAGTTTTAAGTAATATTCAAAATCTTATCAGCATCAATTCATTTTATTTAAGAAAATAGTTTGTGACATGGTACCCAAAGAATCATCAAACTATCGATATTTATTGGCTTATATCAGGGATGGCGAACCACTGGCAAGCGTGCCATTGATGGCACGTGGCACAATACTTTGGACACGCCACCGATCAAAACGGTTTGCACTTTAAGGTATCCGACTACGTTCGGAATCGTGAATTTAAAAAAGCGCATAACTGGATAATTTTCATGATATTGTGTGTCACTTAGATTAGAATACGTGTATAAAATTACACTGGCCTCAAAAAGTTAAGGTACAACCGGGTTTTTGTGTCTAATTTGCAAATGAATGAATGTAGAAACAAAAAATTTGGAGGATATGTGCATTAAATAGTTTTTTATTGAATGCGTCATAGAAATTTGTATAAGTGTATTGCAAAAACGATTTATAACAAAAAAAAGCAATCTCTGCGGAAAAGTCCATTCTTGGAGAAAACAGCACATCACAGTGTTATGTGGTAAAATGGCATAAAAACAATACAAAAATGGGTTCTAATAAGGAATGTGTCCACCCTAACTTAAATGCATTGGCGACATCGATTTCCCATGCTGTTTATTAAGTTGTCGGACACCGGAATAGGAAGCGAAGACCAGACACAGAGTAAGCCTTGTTTCAGCTCATGTAACGACCTTGGAGGAGGATTTAAAGCAGCAACCTCTCTGCCAAGATAGTCCCAAAGATGTTCTATCGGATTCAGGTCTGGAGATCGAGCTGGCCATTCCATTCGTTCCAAACCGTGATCCTCCAGATACCCTCAACAATCCGAGCTCGGTGAGGTCGTGCATTATCATCCATCAGAATGAAGTCGTTACCAATAGCAGCAGCATATGGGCGGACATATGGATCAAGGGTCTCATCCCTATATCTAAGACCAGTTACGGTTCCTCCATGGAACATATGCAGGTCAGGGTGGCCACCGAGTGAGATCCCTGCCCAAACCAGGATTCCACCACCTCTATAACTGTGTCTTTCAACAGTGTTGGATTGATGGTATCTAGTGCGCTGTTCCCTCCAGATCAGTAGACGCCCTGAATCACTCTCCATTTTAAATCTGGACTCGTCTGTGAACAGCACTAGAAGCCCATTGTTGCTGCGTCCAAGAAACATGTTCTCTTGCCCAGCATAAGCGGTTCCTTCGCTGTCGTCCGTTGAGGGGAACGCACACAATGGTCTTCTTGCATACAGACCTGCATTGTGAAGACGATTTCGCACCGTAGTAGCGGAGATTCTTCTTCCTGATGCTTGAAAGTGGTCTGCAACGAGCTGCGGCACAGTAGTGGTTCTTCTCCTTCGTGCCGAAAGAGCTAGAAAACGGTCTTCTGCAGGTGTTGTAGCTCGTGGTCGGCCTGGAGCAGGTCTTCTGGACACAGAATCTTCGGATTGGTATTGATCCCAAAGTCGCTGAACAACACTACGAGACATATTGAGACGTCTAGCAGCATCAGCCTGCGACAATCCCATTTCCATTCATCCAACTGCCTGCCACCTTAACGAATTGGGTAAACGACGTCTCTAAGACATTTTCTAAACTCTATTGACTATTGTCACCGAAACTGCCAACAACTGTTGAAAATCAACACAACTTACACACAAAAGTACGAAAGCTTGATATTTGCATATTTTTCTCTCACTCATAAATATACGTTCTTTTCTATAAAATAAAAGTTGTAGCAATCGTTTTTGCATTAATGTTTTTAAAGTTCGTTATTATCATTCATGTAAACTATGCATTTTATTGTTACTGCCATTTTTTTTATGGTGAGCTTCGAAAAACATGTTGTACCTTAACTTTTTGAGGCCAGTGTATTTTAAGGATATTTTGACAAAAAAAATTAATTTAAATACAATATTTCGGCAAAAAAGTAACTCAGAATAACCTTTTTTCAAACTGTTCTACTTTTATATAAAGTGCTTCTAAAATAATAATATTTTGCTTATATAAAAAGACTACTCTCCAGAGAGTCTGAACTTTTATTTTTTGAAAAAATCACATTGTTTTCAGAGTTACAATCAATTGAAATAATGATCGCGCGCGCGCGGCGTTTTTTTCTTAAAATTTCTCCCCTCTGTGGTCGTAAAACATGGATAAACCCACTTCTAAGATATATATTTCAAAAATTCTAGTTGAGCCTCTGTACAGAGGTCTGAACTATATAAAGGCACATAATATTATTATAATAGAAGCATTTTTCACAAAAGGAGAATATTTTGAAAATGGGTCATTCTATGTTCATTTTTTGTCAAAATATTGTACTTAAATAATTTTTTATTGTAATACTATTCTTAAAACAATTTTATATACATTTTCTAATCTAAGTGACACTAAATATCATAAATATTATCCAGTTATACGTTTTTGCAAAATCACGGTTCCGAACTTAGTCGGATACCTTAAAGAAGCACAGCCATGCTATTTTAACCATTTTTTCATCTACCCACGCTTGCGAGTCATTACTTTCAGAGATGGATAGGAATAAAAACTCGCTTAGAAACTGTTTGGCAGATGACTCCAATTCAACATGCATTTTACTAAAAGTAACAATATACAATCATAATATAAGTTATTTTTCATCTAACCAGCACAGCAGAAATCACACTAATAATACTTTAATTTGAATTACACGTATAACTAAAACATATAAAGTACTATAAAGGTCAAAATTTATTTTCTTCGAAATACAAAAGAGTTTTGAGTTGTTAGTATTTAGTTTTTTTACGTTCCCAAAAATTACAAGACAAAATTATTTGACGACACGTCTATATTTCATTATACATTTCTTTAGAAAATATGGCACGTTGTCCCAAAAAGGTTGGCCACCCGTGGTTTATATGATACCTCGAATTATAAACATGCCTGCAAAATTTCAAAACTTTATCTGTATTTTTTTATTAAGTTATGGAACAATTTTTGATGCTGGACAGCACACTAAACTGCCATGCCCATTTTTCAGGTTATTTGCTAGAAAAGCGCCTGATATAAAAGAATTAATTATTTTCCTACTGCGCGCAAATGAGACTAAAATATGTAGAATTATATATATGCAATGACAAATCATTTCAAGAAAAAAATTGTGCAACTAATGCGCAAATCCTAGATTGTCAATTGTTTATTGAAGAGCAAATGAATTTGGTCAAGAACACAAGTAATATAAACAAAAATTTAAGCCAATTCCTACTTAGGTTAACAAAGAAAAATTTTATTTTAGTTAATTTTTATCAAATAAATACAATTAATATAAATATGTATATACATATGACTGAATCACAATATTAAGTAGCAATTAATTTTTACTAATTATCATTAAAGTATATTGTCATCTAAAACAATCGTGTATATAAAATTTCAACTCAATCGAGCGCTTTAAAATATATTTGATTAACGATTGAAAATTCCACAAAAATAAATAAATATATAGAGAGTGTGAGTTAATAGTAGGAATTGAATAAAAGTTGTGCGTGCTTTTTATATATAATATTTTTAAGAATGAAATTGAAACTTCAAAACGTTTCCATTTTGATTACTCAGATAATTAAAGATCTAATTCGCAAGAGTAGCAAAACTCTCCCATTTTTAACATGCTTTTATAAGTTTCACATGTATGTAACTGATTCTTCGAACTCGATTTTTACCCAGATTAATTCGAAATTTTACACACTTGTCAAGGACCAAAGACAATACAATAATTTCATAATTTTGTTTCATTATCCTGATCACGATCCTCAGGAATAAGGATTTCGAGATTTGGTGACTAATTCATTATATCGTTTCCAGATTTGGCGCCTAATTCCACATGCCACTTACAGATTTGGCGCCTAATTCCCCATACCACTTCGAGATTTGGTGACTAAAAGATTAAGTTACAACTCTATAAAAGCGAAAGCGTTTGCACCAGCAATTTCTTATCATGATATAAACAACATTGTCTAGTTTTTCTGAAATAGAAAAAAAAGACTCGTGCATGTGAAAAAAAAAATTATGTTCTAACCCAGCGTTTCTCAAAATGTGGGGCGCGTTCTAATTGGAGAGGGGATGGGTACTCTACGTGGGAGGCGTGAGTATATCAAGAACTCCAAAATAAAAGATTTAAAATGTTATTTACCCAAAGGAAGCAAAACAAAATGCATTCTGACATTATAAAAAATAAAATACATATTCACACTGATATAAGATACTGTTTAATTGTTTTATATTTTTACAATTTCTTATGGTAAGCAGTTTTCAACAAGCCAATTAACATTTCAATAAAGTTTCAGATTATTCGATTAATGTTACGAGGCATATCCAGAAACGGTGATTAACGGTGATTATTAAGTCTGAGGTATCTAGACTGCGCCAGCAGTCTTCTGCCCTCTATCTGGAACTGCGATGTTCGTTGTGTTGGAACTTTGTTGGAGGGGTGGGCGTGACTTCGAGAGAGATCCAATGTGATTGGCTGAAACCAGTTTCTGTGGTGTGGCTTTGAGATAGAATGGAAGTGAGCTCTTGGAATTAATTTCATGAACTTGATATTTTAAAAAGAATTAAAAGTTAAACTAAGTTCCGTTTCTATTTATATCCGCTCCAGCGCAGCGATCGCAGTTCCGCGCATGCCCGACAGACGCTCAGTATCAAGGAGAAGAAGCACGCGTCATTTTTTGATCACTGTCAGCCACGTACGCTTTGTTGTGCTTGTTTGTGCGTGCGAAATCAGATGTGTAATTCGTTTTCTGAATGCTAAGAAAGTGAAACCAGTGTAATTCGTTTTCTGAATGCTAAGAAAATGAAACCAATCGAAATTTATCGGCAAATTTGTGAATTTACGGACAAACCCTCCTACGAGGATTTGGCTGGGACGTGTTTGGTCATCCTTCGTACAGCTCTGACCTCACTCCTAGCGATTTTCATCTTTTCTTACATCTCAAATCTTTCCTTGCCGGTAAACACTTCAACAATGACAAAGAGCTGAAAGAAAATGTTTCCATCTGGTTGAAGACACAGGCGGTAACCTTCTATGAAGAAGGCATAGAAAAACTTGTGCCACGATATGACACATGCCTGCAAAATTTCGGCAGTTATGTGGAAAGGTAGTTTAAGAGTTTTACATTTTTTTCCAATAAATGTTTTTTCTGTATCTGTATACAATTTATTTTTATTACCAAACGGAACTTAGTTTCTGGATATACCTCGTATATCATGCTATCCATGGAATGAAAACTTCAAACTGATATTTCTCCATGTTGAATTTTTGATATAATATGCTATCATTCAAAACCCTAAGGCTTTTTTGATAATCGAAGTAGGGATGTGAATTTTTCAATGAATGTTTTAAAATGTATGTTTTGTAAAACTGTGTATGGAATTAGCTCTAAGATACGTAGTAATTTTTTTTTAAATTTCAAAATCGAAATTATTGCTTTTTCGAGAACTGTCCTATGTTTCACAACGAAAAAATAATAATAAATTAATGGGTAGCAGCATAAAAAAAACTATTCACAATTTTATGTAGTATACTACAAAGCGCTTCAGAAAAAAAGTTTCGAAAGAAATTATACATATATAAAAAAGCCTTAAAGATTTAAAATATGTTAAAAAAAACTTTAAAAAAATTTTAATTTTGCAAACATTTTGCAATAAATTTGAAATTTTTATTTGGAATTATTACTTAATAATGATCTTTATTAAATACAATTAAAACCCAAATTCCAAAAATTAAAAATAAAAAAAAATTGTAAAGATGGTACCCAGTCTCGCCTTAACATTTTATGCATAAAAAATTAAAGTACAAAAACTATAATACAAACACGTAAGCTGATTTTACTTGAATAAAATAAAATTGGAGTAAAATTGACAGTTGATTTTTAGAAAGATAACGAGAGTTTTACTATTTTGTACGTAAACAAAATAAACAATTTGAGATTATATAGATGAATAGATATAAAGTAATAGTAAAATATGAACACTTCATCAATAAGAATTCCATGTAGTTATTTCAATGTTTATTAGTAATTATTCGTATGTAAACTAATTTAAATGACTTACGTACATGGATAGATTTAACAATAGCAACTAACAGAACAAACTCAAAATAATAGTATCAAAGTAAAAAATAATAAGCCATTTACTTACCCTCAATTACTTATTATTCCGTTACAAAAACACTTCATAAAAATAAATATTCATTTCACTAATCACAATATATTACGACAATCAGTCAATCAAGGCATAAACAAATGACGCAATATCAACAAATACAAAAAGTCAAAGATTGAAAACATAACTTTTTTTTATTTATAAAAGAGAGGCAAAGGAAACTGAGCACGCAGGAATCTTGCGAGATTTTGAGTAATTAACCCCTTAAATCGCCAACCGTAATATTACGGGTTTTAAAGATAGTGCATTCAATTAATTGTAGGTAAATTCCAAGGAGGATCCACTTCTGATTTTGGCGCCAAATTGAAAAACTCGTGTTTTTCAAAATGGTGTCAGAGACGAAAAAGCCCTTGAAAATCGTAGGTTTCCGAGGGGGTGGGAAAGGGGTTGACGAAATGGTCAAAAACCGCGTTTTTTAAAATGGCGTCAGAGACGAAAACAAGAGGGAAAAACGTGGTTTTCAAAGTGGCGTTAAGAGACGAAAAACGTCGAACGAACATGGTTTTCAAAATGGACAACATAGAAAACAACAAATCAGAAATTAAATACAAATGTTTTCCAAATTTCGGACATCCATACCAAGATTCTATCTATCCTTCATTCAAACAAAAAACAATCATTACTTTCTTACCTTTTATTCAGAAGAAATTCCATAAGTCGTGTTTATAAGAAGAAATCGTGGTTTCTAAAACTGATTCTACAAGAAAAACTGAAAAGTCGTCGCTTCTAAAACGCTACAGTGGGAGAAAAATCCGATACGAAGGCTTTAGGCTGATGAAATAACGGTCTTTTTTCTCGCCAAATCGATAAAGGGTCAAAATCGCCAAATCGTAGGGTTGCTACTCCAAAACACAACACGCAAAAACGCGCCAAATTGGCAATTTTTCAAAATTTGGCGGACCAATGGCCGATTCGACAATTTCACCAATAATTTTATGGTTTTTCCCAAAGCAGAAAAAATCGAACGTCGCTTTTCTAGGATGAACTATCGATTCACTGAATCGATCCAGTACTACATATTGATTTAAAAAATCGATCTTTTAGGCCCGAGAAATCGATTTTTCGATTAATCGATCCACTGGCGTAGCAAGTTGTGAGTGGGCTTCGCATCAAAACTCCTTCGGAGCCCTTTTTTAAAGGCTTGTTAGTGGTAGTGTAGTTACACATGTTGGGACCCCTGCAGCTTGGGGGCCCCGTATCATTGATACGTCTGATGTGGTGGTAGCTGTGCCCCTGAATCGATCTCAAACCGCCATCCCTAGCTTAAAGTAGTATGTAATATTTTTCTTTTTGTGGAGAGGTCAAAGCTAGGTGATACCATTTTCTCAAATCGACTCAAACTAAGTAAATTTTAATTAAACCAGTAAAGAGTTTTGCTCGATTTGTGATTGTGATTATTAAGCTATGTAAGATCACGTTATTAGGTCACATTACCTGACGATGTAATGGAGGGTATCAACATTTTTTTTTTGATGAAGATGTTTTACAAATAAAAGAATTGGCTACAATTGTTATAAACATAAGAAAAAAAAATCCGTTGTCGTACCATTTTTGAATCCTATATATATAACTAAATAGACCATCTTTTTAAGAACTCGTCTAGAGTTGTGTGCACAGTACTTTTCTTTTTAATGCAGAGTCAAAGTTAGGTGACATCTTTTTCTCAAACCCCAACTCAAACAAACTACGTTAATTTTCACTAAATCAGCAAAGTGTTTTGACCAATTTGTTACTGTGATTAATAGCCTGACTAAGTAAGATTCCGTTAGTGAAAAAATCAGTGTGAAACTGTAGAATTTGTAGTCACGATTGCTAATAATATCATGAAAAGTGTCAATTTTTAACATTTTCGAAGATATATTTGTCATTAACCAAGTGATATCAATTTTTCAAAAACTTTTTCCAGAACTGATATGACCCTCTTCCCCCTCCTTATTTTCTGCTTGAAGTTGAGTTTCGGGTCACCCCGTATATCAGTAATAACGAAAATACCATTTCGCTTGAATTTGTGTTAGAAAATGGTAGATGACTGAAATGAATTATTTGAGAAAGTGTTGAAAAATTTTGTTGTATTTCCGAGTTAAAGTTGATTCTTTTCCCTTTTGAGAAAGCCGACGTCTGAAGCCACGTGATACGAAACATTAAAAAAAAAACGCTGAGTATTTCATTTCACTTCATTAGATTTATAATCAGTGATTGATTCCTCCTAAAATGAAAGAGATTAAATTTTTCATATCAAAGAAATAAATATGCATAAGAACAGAAGCATAGTTAATGTAATTATCGTAATAGAAAATTAAAATTTTTCCAAAGAATAAAATCTCATATTTCTCTTCTTAAGAATAGGTTTAACATTATATTTTCAAATTGAGGCACCTAAGTGGCAAAGTAGCTATTCCACAATTTTTTAGGATATTGTATAAAATGATGAGAGTTGTTTCATAATAAACCTAGAAAGATCTGCAAGTCTTTATATTGTAAGAGGCTCACGTCTCTCTCGCGGTTCCCTAGATGTGTGGGAGGAAGGGAGGAAACACTCGACAGGATTCGACTCTAATCTGTTTATTTCAACACTAAGAACAAACACAATTTCAACTAATAATATTAAGAGAATGTCTCAATGAAAACCGTGAAAGTTGAACAACGACGGTAAAACTTGAGTGATTAGGCGACTAACAAATTCGATCCTCATCTAAATTAACGATATAACCTATTATTCGACTTAATCTAATCTTAATTCAATCTTAGTGAACAATCGTCACTTTAAGGCTTCCCTCTAATAAGAATTAATTCCCTCTAATCTAATATTATACCTTTAGTAGCAATCTCACCTGCACCGAGCATATCTTCTCTCTCTCAAGCTAGAAAACCTCGTCTATTTATAGTAAGTTAATTTACATATCACGATTCTCTTTTTCCAAAGGGTTGGTTGTGAATAGCCCAAATATTTCCCAAGAGGATTAATTAGAAGATCACGAATAGATTCCTCACAATATTATATAATATGGATAAACAATATCAAAACAATAACGCAGTTAAACAGCATGAGAGATATAAGTAAAGGACCACGAAGTTTTGGAACGCGGTCACACAACGAAAACGGTATACTTCACCGAATACCTCATTCTCCTAACTTCAGCACCGCATTGCATGAGGATCTTTCATTCAATCAGGATTCGAACACGTTTTTCGACATTAAACTTCAGCAATGGAAATCGTTACCAAAACTACCCAATTGTTGCGATCACTGCTGTAATGTGGAAGTCTTGCGAATAAGAAACGTACTTAAAAATTTTTTAGTCATTCCTCGTATCTGAAGCCAAGTCGGTTGCGAATAGATTTTCTTACAATTTTAACTACCGCCCATCACGGTTTTGTGGTTAGTGACGCTGGTTGCTATGCCGGGGACCTGGGTTCGAATCCCGGAGAAGGCATGGATGTTTGTAAATGAAGCCTTTGCGGCATGAGGGTACTCTAAATAGCCGTCGAGCCGCAAATCCTCTCGTGAGGTTAGAGGAAGGAGAAGAAAGGTGGGAGGTTGTGGCCATTCCCAGGGTGTTCTCCCTCAAAATTGTTGTGTTACCGAGAAAAATCATACTTTCACCTGTATGGTGCTCAGAACTACGGATAACGACAGGCGTAAAAATCTAGCTAGCTCCTTGCCGCGATGAATTTCGTGGTCCTTGATTTGATGTTTCTGTCGACCAGGTTGCATAAGTAAAAACAACAACACAATATTAGCTTGATATTAAATCAGTTTCTTAATTTTTTATCAAGATTTTTTTCTCATTCAAAATTTTATGCTTATAAACATCCTTAGAGTCTCAATACATTTTCTTTTCTTTTTTTTCATTAGCATTCATACTACTAATCTGTTATTACGAAATATTGTACACATCCTTTTTTTTTTTTATCCTTTGAATTATATTGGCTGCAGAGAAACATGTTTTACAGGGTAAGATACTATGAATGAGATTAAATGAAAACTTAACAGGGGTTGGAGAAGAAATAAAAATATTTTATAAAAAAATAACCATCGATAAAAAAAATCGTGTAATACGGGGTATAACAAATATATAATGTTTTTTTTTACCCTTAAGATATACGATGCGCGTGATTTGTCTCTTAAAATAATGATACAAGTGACAAACACAACCCTGTAGAATAAACTTTTCTGCGTGTATCAGAACGCGACAGGAAAAGTATGGATTCCACATCGATTTACTTTGACACACTTCGAAGAAAAATTCTTGAATAAGGTTAAGGTATCCGACTACGTTCGGAACCGTGATTTTGCAAGTGTATAAATGGATAATATTTATGATATTTAGTGTCACTTAGATTAGAAAATGTAGATAAAATTGGTTTAAGAATAGTGTATTACAATAAAAAATTATTCAGTACAATATTTTGATAAAAAATGAACATAGAAGGACCCATTTTCAAAATATTCTCCTTTTGTGAAAAATGCTTCTATTATAATAATATTTTGCCTGTATATTTCTCAGCCCTCTGTACAGAGGCTCAACTAGAATTTTTGAAATGTATATAACTTAGAAGTGGGTTTATCCATGTTTTACGACAACAGAGGGGAAAAATTTTAAGAAAAAAAAAGCCGATAATTATTTTAAATGGTTGTAACTCTGAAAATAATGTGAATTTTTCAAAAATCATCGATGAGCTTCTGTACAGAGGCCTGAGCTATATACAAGCAAAATATTATTATAATAGAGGTATTTTTCACAAAAGGAGAACATTTTGTGTGAATAAAGGTTATTCTAAGTTAATTTTTTGCCGAAAAAGTGTATTTAAATAATTTTTTTTGTCAAAATGTCCTTAAAACAATTTTATACATGTATTCTAATCTAAGTGAGACTAAATATCATGAAAATTATCCATTTATGCACCTTTTTAAAATCACGGTTCCGAACGTAGTCGGATACCTTAAAAACCATTAAAAATATCATCACATGTATAATTTTTCTTTCAAACGATTAATAAAATAAAATAATTTTTTGAAAAAAAGAATATTTCATGTAGGTTTTTTAAACTAATCAGTTAAGTTCAAATTCCTTTTCGATGTATTCGCATAACTATGTCATCACATTGGTAGAATTTATTGAAAAGAAGCTTTATATCCATCATCCAAATTTACAGAGTCTAGCTTGCTATAAAAATATTTTTTCCTTGAAATGATTCCCAGGAATTGCTTAGTATGGATGTGTTCGTTTGAATCTCACTGCATTTGTTTCTTTTCACAAATATATTTTTAAGATATGAATTACAGGAAGAAACGCATATCAATAATAAAATCTACGTTTATATGCAATTAGTTTAAATAAATATATGATAAAAACAATATTTCATTTGTAATTAGTGTCTGTTATTTATAACTATTTGTAGATCTGTTACCTAGCTTTTTGTCAATAAAATAAACAGTTTTTGAAATGAATAATAAAAGAAAACGAAAATAATACACATTTTTGATTCCAATATAGTATTTAAAATATTTTCTTTTGATTTGTTACAAATAACTTTTTTAATTTATTTTTTAAATTATACATTTAAGTGAAATTTTCATATTTCAAAAAACAAGTATCAACGAGTATGTGGTTGTGTATCATTATTTTTAAAAAAAAACCCTCTCTCTTTACATATGTAGTGTCTAATTATTGTTTGGCGGTAGATGGCGACGTTCCCACAGCTGTGGGGGTGAGGTGTTGCTGTGTTTTGAAGGAAGAAGGGGTTTTGACCTCAAGCGGTGCGGTCAGGGAGAAAAGGTCCCTTGTGTTTTGGAAGCGCTGAATTGTTTTGGGCCGGAGGAAATGGAATTCCTTCCGTTAGAGATCGACGTATAAGCGTGGTCTAGTGTAATATATAAAGAAGAGAGAGTTTCTGGGGAGTGTTTTAACACGACGGAGATTGTAATTTGATTATAGTGAAAACCCAGATAATTGTATTTAATCAAGAAAAATTATGTGTAGTAGTTGATTATATGGAGAAGTATTTAATAAAGTAATAAAGACTTTACAACATATACATGAATATGTTAATGTGTCCATGATATATTATATATATTACAAATATGGGAACGTCTTATTTTATAATAACTGAGTGCAGTGGCGCACACAAGGGGGGTCCTGGGGGTCAGGACCCTTTCTTTAAAGCCCTTGATTTTTTCCCGATTGATTATAATTCTAAGTATATACTACGTAAAATTTAACTAAGTATATGTTATTAATGATTAATTTTATTAATTAATGCTAATTATTTATTCAATAATTAGTTTTTTTACTGTGTTTTATTCCCGAAAATAGACAAAATCAAAAGGAGCATGATACAAGAATGGTGAAATTTCCACCCCGCCCTTCTCCCCTGAAATGGATTATTTTTTTAAAAAATAGAATTTGCCTAGAAAAAAAATGGATGTTTTTTGTATAAATTTTCTAAAATTAAATCATTGTTACGTCCGCAAGCTGTAGTTTATCAGATGGCGCTCTTTTCTCTTGGCAATAAGCCAGAGATTTGCAAAAACAAGTGCAAATTTTTTAGGGATTAGATGAAAAGTAGCGAGGGGACGCGTTAGTCGCATTCCTATGCTTCTTGTTCCACATATATATATATAATTTGAAAATAAATTATTAAATTAAGTTCCGTCATCTTGTGATACTCAAAGACATTTTTTGATAAACGTTATCGAAGCACCTGAAATGTATAGTAAAGTTTGCCTGTTGAATATTCAATTCTATTGCTTCTACTATTTATACAGCAATTATACTACACTATAATACGCAATCTAAGAAAACTTTCGATCAAAAGTCGAAAATATCGCTTCTTTTTAATGAAATACGACAAAGCAAGTAAAAAAAATATATTTCATGTAAGTAAATAGAAGAAGAAAAAAAACTCCATTTTAATAGTATCAACTTTTATTGCACAAAATACATATTACAAAGGAATTAAATATGTTGGCACTTTCTTTCATCAATAATATGCAAAAATAAACACTTTGATAACATTGAATATCAATACACATACTGTATTACAGACACACACAAAAAATTATAATTATATTCCGAAATAAACTTTCTTTGGTAAAAAGTATTCCAAAAGATTTTCATTGGGACTCGTTTAAAAATCCTTCCATTTCAAAAATGTAGATTATTTAAAAAATAAATTCACTTCTTTAAAAAAATATCATTTATTATATTCTTTATAAAAATATTCTATAAAAATTACATATTTATATAAAATAACTTGCATTTTTCAAGCAATTAGAACAAATCTATACTTTTTGTAAATTCTCAACAATGCTTTATTATATACCTTTCATATGTTGGACAGATTATTACATACTCAACATACATACTTATAACATTCTTAAATAATACATCTTTATATTTTTAAATTCCCAATTTAAAATTGAATATAATTTTCAGCAAATGCATTATAAAAGTGAAATAAATTCTTCATTCAAAAATATGGTTTCTGCTTATATCTCTAAAAGTCAAATCGAAAATTATATTACCTACTTGCCCGCTAATTGTGAAAAATACACATAGTAAATTAAACTTATTAATCACATTGGAAACAATTATTTATTTTATTTATAATTAATGTACATTTTATATTTTTATTCAAAAGAGTCAAGTCTCATATTTAATTAAGTATGGAATATTTTTTCCTTTACAGAAAAAACATAGAAGACAGGTAATATAAATTTGAATTTTTTTGGTAAACGTTATTAAAGTTTCAGTAACCAATAATAAAAATCATTCTGTGTCAAATTTTTTCATAGTTTTTTATTTACTCAATGGATTTTTTCTTGTGCTAGCATTTCTTTTTTTTATATACAATAATTGTTATTTTAGAATATATATAATTTCTCAAGGCAATTTAATTTTTTTATAAACGATTTGATAAACCTTCTAAAGTTCACACTAAATGCATGAAAACACACAAGATAAATATATTAAAAATAATATAATCATGATTTAAATATAAAAAAAATATTTCCAGAAAGAGACAAATGAAAAGCATTTACAACAATGTATTGCATCAAAAACACTTCTTATACTTTGAATATGTAAAAACACACATAGTTGGATACAAAATCTAACATTTAGAACACTTTTTTTAAAGAAAAAATTTGAATAAAAGGCATGGAAAGCGTATAAGAACCTCCCAATTTGAAAATAAGAAGAAAAGAGTAATTCTCTCGTCTTCAATTTTTTCATTTCAATTATTTTGTTATGTTCTTTTTTGAAAAAGAAAATAATAAGATTTTTAAAGCAAAAATACTATTGCTACTACTATCAATAATAGAAAGCATAGTTCGAGTTCTTACTCGGATATAAACTAGAGTTAAAAATGTATTTATTTGATTCTTTGGCTAGAGTCATTTTTGTAAGTCTTATCACACACCCTAAAAAAAAGTTCCTTCGTCACATATCATTCGATTCGAATATAGAACAAAAAGGTGCTCTATCAACACTTTACTTCGGTATCATACCTTTAAAGCACAATCAGATCCTTCAGAGATCTTTGAATCGGACGGTTTATCGATATCAAATGAATGTAAGAGAATGAAAATCATATTTGAGACTTAATCGACTCAATACGAAAGTTCGAATCAGTTAACCTTTTGTATGAGTTCTGATTTAACACTAACTATCAAGGACAGTGCCTCTGTGGCTATAAACCAGTCTTGTTTCTTACAACAAAATTCAATTATACTCAAATCGTTATTCCTTCACCAAACATAATCAATCATCTAATTCTTCAGTTAAGAGTCATTTAATTATGTCGAATCTAAACCGCTATCATTCCATTTCAGTTTTTATCATGAATCCTAATTCAGTCCAGATCAATATTTCAAGTGTACCAAGGTTCCAATTTCTGCACCGACAATATACAATCCAATCCAATACCCAGTGTCACATGAAACTACATCAGATATCAACTGATCTAACCATTGAGGAAATCTACTTCTGCTTTGACACACTTCCCCGTAAGGACATCCATGGCACTGACCTTCAGCTCCGTATCCCCAAAGATCATGATGGTCTGAATCTCCCTCTTGCCCGGCGACTGCTTCGGCTCCTCCGGCAGATCAAGGACCAGGGTTCCGCATCGCTTGACCCCTGGATCGGTGATGAACCCCACATCATCCCGCTCGCTGCAGTAGATGTGGATGACGCTGCACGCCTGGCCGCTGCGTGCAGGGGTGTATCGCCGGATCACCGTGTCGCCGACGCACACTGACTGGTCAGCCAGGACGAATTTGTCGAACACGTCCGCGCACCATTCCACACCGTCCTTCACCACTAATTTCTCCGTGGGGTGGGTGCCATGGATGAACCTATAAAAGAAACACATTAGTGAGAAATCTAGTTAAAGTGTATCATAGAACCAAGGTTTTTAAAAAGAATAAATATTTTGTATGTGTGTGCTGATAAAAATATTATTTTGTGAGTAATATTTTGAAGAGAGTGAGCTAGTTCTACTATATATATATATATATATATATATATATATATATATATATATATATATATATATATATATATATACTTAAGGCGACGATTATTCCTTTCATTTAGAGACATCTTAATAATTCTGGCGGCCCTGGGCCCCATGCAAAAGTAGGTTCTGTCGGCAGAATTTTTGAGTAGGCACTTATATAAAGCATACGTTGTCAAATACTCGTACATAAGGTAATCAGTATCAAGTAAAAATGCATGTTTTACAATCTAACAAACACAGGCATAAACAGACTGGACTGACTTCCACCTTTTATTAAATGCATACTGATGATGTATGGTGGTAGGCCTAAGTCTAGACACAGACAATGGATATGACATAATAAGGCAATCTTGCAACTGTTTCCAATTGGTGTTTAATTCGAAATTCTTGATTTTTTCAAGAATATGTCGAGGAATAACATTTAACGATAATCTTATTGAAGCTGAGTTGAGAACGGGACGAGCCCCCCCACACACACACCGAGACCCAGTTTAACCATGCTTTAAAACGTCCTTGACTTTTTAGCAAACCCTTGTACAAAGGCATACAGGAAGGGGGGGTCAAAAAGATTAAGTTAGGGAGTTTACAAGTCAAAAAACATGAGGAAGCAGATAATAGTGTGTCTATAGTTCATCTATTTATCTATATATATATATAAACCCTTCTTTAATTGCATATAGAAAAAGAATTAATTTCTTTTAATTTTTTTAAACTGATTAATATAATTTATATAAATTAGTTTATTTTAATTCAATTAATTTAATCTAACTTATTGGCACATAGTTCGAAATTCCCAGTTTTTCCGGACAATATTCTTTGAAATAACATTTGACGACAAAAAGTATTCAGATCATTATCTTATTGAGGTTGAGTATAGAACGAGACAAGGCCTCTAACCTCCTCATCCAAATTGAGGCCTCGGCCTCGTTTCCAGTTAGCCCATGCTTTAAAACGTCCCTGTCAGTAACACTGGCGTAGCTAGTCCTGAGTGGGCCCTGTATTAAAATTTTGTGCACACTCTTTTTGGAGGCCTCTTAATATGTTAACAATTTTCCCTCATTTATGTTGGGGCCACTGTTTCATTGATAAGGTGATAGCTACGACATTGGTCAGAAACGGAAACCTTAACGGAGCAAAGTGAAAAAAAAATTCAGAATTCTATTACGTACCTGTTAAGAACACCAA
Organism: Trichonephila clavipes; assembly: GCA_019973935.1. Classification (NCBI taxonomy): domain Eukaryota; kingdom Metazoa; phylum Arthropoda; class Arachnida; order Araneae; family Nephilidae; genus Trichonephila; species Trichonephila clavipes. The sequence goes on from BMAU01013238.1 coordinate 913,466, forward strand.
CGCCATATGTGAGTCTGGATCTTCGAGAACTCACAACAGTTGGATCTATTCCAAACTGGACAGCACCCTTCAGGATGGCGAGACTAACTCCTTGTGGAATGATGACCTTGAGCCTATCGGAGAAGGCATCTCGGATGCTTTTCTGGAGAATGGCAGATTCCGCAAAACCACCTACAAGGAAAAGATAGGAGATGGTGCCAGATTCGCAACTGTCCAAGACGTGCTGGACATGCATGCGGATGGCATCCAAAGTGGGTTGGAAGAGATTGAACATTCCAGAAGGTTCCAGCCTCAGCATACCCTGGGAAGACCATTTGATTTCCTTGCTCGCGAATTTCTTTACGGCTGTTTCCACCTGGAATTATCATCCGCATAAGTTAGTTATCCGGTTGCTATAGTAAACTTATAAAAATAATTTTAAATGCAGTTGAAATTGTCTTCATTTTCTCTCTCTCTCTCTCTCTCTCTATATATATATAAATAGATGTTTGTAAAAATGAAATCGCATCACTCCGACACCGTTCAACCGATCACTATGAAAATTGGCATGTATATGTATTTTTTTGTGGAGTAGGTTTTTTGGGCTATCCTTTTTGTTGCAGCTCTCCACCAGGTGGCGCTACAGCATATGAACTTCTGCACTGTTCAATCAATTGCCCAGTTGCCAGGGTTGCCAAAAAGGATGCAACATTTCGCTATGTTTCCATTGAATCGCTATTATAATGTAAGGAACGGCGTTGCTTGCGAGTATTAGAACTTTAACATAAAATAAATACAACAGAAAGTAATATCAACGTTTTACACATTCAGATATAAATTATTTACACTATTTCAAGCGTTCATTACACAAAATGTGTAAAAATGTGTTACCTTGCTGAGCAGAGATCAGCTTAGAAAGGGATTTTCAAAAATCGACCCACAAGAGAGTTACGGGGCGTTATAAATATTTAAAAAATCCTTTTTATCAGCTAATAGATCTACAGACTTAACATTTAACAAACATAGGGGTTTTTTTGTTGTTTGTTCAGCTGCAGAAAGCTTTTTTTTGTTTAATTTCCAATTCATGTTAAGTTAAACTCATTAAAAAATTTTTTTATCCTTCAATCTGTATTTTTTAATTTACAATTCACCCTTGCTAAGAACGGGTATACTAGCTAGTATAATTTAAAAATCGATATAAACGGAAACAGTTGTTTCATTTTGTGTTAAAGACAAAATGTATGAGTACTTCACAACAGTGAACAAAATTTTAATTAATTATATTTTTACAGAAACACATGTATTTAATTTTGTATTATAGATAAACGAGATCGTGGCCATGACTTCCAGGCTATCACAGCCACACGACAATGAGGAAAGAGATTTAGAAATGTTTTAATTATAAAAACCACTTTTAATTTCCGATAATTCGGTAATGTTTAGTTTGTCAAATACAAGTTTCTGAACCTCTTAAAAACTAGTCTCATTAAAAGGTTATTTATAAGTAGCGTGACAAATAAATGACTAAATATCACATAATGTTTAACTCTATTCCATTATTGTTAATCAAAATTTGCAAAACGCTGTTTGCATAATTGAATATCTTCTTATCTTATTCAAGCTTTCAGAAATCATTTTCTTAAAATGATGGAGATGAGTAAAATTTCGTATGTATATATATATATATACACACACCTGCATTTTGCGGGATTCTGCAGATGAACAAACAAACGTCAATTGTGGATCATACAGAATCTCGTAATTTAAATCATTTTCAGAAACGTGAAATTTTGTTACAGAAGCTTTCATCCCTCTGACTAATGAGCTGCCACTAAGGAGTTTTCTTTGTTTTGTAGTAAATAGTTTTCCACAAATTAAGTGTTTTCAGAAGGTTTTTAAAAATTTTTACGCTAGTTTTGCAAGCACGGTAATTTCAAATGTAATGCTACATAATTATATACAATCAAGTAGTTATAAGAAAGACATGTATACCTTTTTTATTTGAGAAATTGATATTACAATGGTGTTTATACTCTTTTTTGGGTTAAAAAAATTATAACTTCTTTTATTCGAGATAAAGTAATTCATTCCTTTGATTGTTTAACTGAACCAAAAATTATCAAATAATAAATTCTATTTTTATAGGAAAGAATCTTGATTTTTGTTTAAAAAAAGAAACGTAAATTTAATTTCATCAACCAACCATTTAAATTAAAAAATTTCATATTTTTAACTATCATTAAAATAAAATTTATACCTTTCTAATGCTTGTTTTTGTTGTGCATTAGAACTGTAAAAATGGCATGATAAATCAGAATAACTAGTTGCTAAATTATCTTTTGGCTAACTGATTTTATATTTTTCTCATAAATCGTTCAGGAATTATAATCAGGTAACTGTAATATTATATATATTTGTTTAAATATAAAAATCGCTTGCTGTAACGCTTAAATGAGATAACTGTTTCTGCAACTGATTAGAAACAGTATTTAAGGGAAAAAAAAGGAAAATAATTCTATAGTTCGAATTCTGTCATGGAGTTAGTAGTGTGACTGCGTGACCCGTATTTAGTTGCAGTACTGTTTTTAGAATAAAGTGTGTTTGAATAAATATTGATGTTGGGATTTTATTTAATATAATGAAACTCATGAAGTATATTGAGAACATTAATAATTGAGAACATCTTTAATCCTGGTCGCACGATCTTCCGAGACGAGCATAGTAAGCTCAATATTTATGAGAGTGAGTCATAATCCAATCCTACGTGGTAAATTGTGTATTTATCGAATGCTTCTTAAGCAATATGTTTATTTTACACATCATCAAAACGTTGTGTGCTCCCGAGCTCGTTACTTGGAAGTATTAATGCTCCTCAGTTTCATAGCTTTTGCGTGATCTCAAAAGCTGTGTTACTTAACTTATATAACATTCAAACATATCGTTCAAGCACTGCGTTTAGTTTATATACATACTTTTAAGAAATTCAGCTGTTTTTGGATTACAGTTATTATTATTTTTTTATTTATATCACTCTTTTACTTTTTTTTATTTATATCTGCCTGTAGGGCATCGCACTAAAAAAAGTGGTACCAGCTTCCGGGGGATGTACTAGGTCTGCAACGGTCAATGACCAATTTGCAGCCCATTAGAAATAAAAAAAAACTTTATTTTTTTACTACCAAATAAAACTATTATTTTTTGTGGCCCGAAGTCTTTCAAGGTATCCGACTACGTTCGGAACCGTGATTTTAAAAAAAGCGCATAAATGGATAATTTTCATGATATTTAGTGTCCTTCAGATTAGAATACATGCATAAAATTGTTTTAAGGAGACTTTCACAAATTTTTTTTTATTTAAATATAATATTTTGGCAAAAAATTAACTTAGAATAATCTTTTTTCCAAATGTTCTCCTTTTGTGAAAAAGGCTTCTATTAGAATAATATTTTGCCTGTATATCTCTACAGAGGCTCAACAAGAATTTTTGAAAAATTCACATTATTTTCACAGTTACCACAAATTGAAATAATTATTGGTGTTTTTTTCTTAAAATTGCTCCCCTCTGTTGTCGTAAAACATGAATAAACCCACTTCTAAGTTATATATTTCAAAAATTCTAGTTGAGCCTCTGTAGAGAGGTCTAAGCTATATACAGGCAAAATATTATTCTAACAGAAGCCTTTTTCACAAAAGGATAACATTTGGAAAAAAGATTATTCTAAGTTAATTTTTTGCTAAAATATTGTATTTAAATAAAAAAAATTTGTCAAAATGTCCTTAAAACAATTTTATGCAAATATTCTAATCTAAGTGACACTAAATATCATGAAAATTATCCATTTATTCGTTTTTGCAAAATCACGGTTCCGAACGTAATCGGATACCTTAAATGCAACTTAGGGCACTTTTGAGAAAATCATAAAAAAGGTAGCACATGAAAGATATCTTTGGACACTAAGTTTCATCTTAGCTATCCAAAATAAGTACTAAACAACTTTTGAAGAGCTTTGTTGTTTTAATGCTAAATCTAAAAGATATAGCTTCGGTGGGTATTTTTTCTAATGATTCATTAAAAAATATTTTTATTAATAAAACAATTAGCGGTCTTTCTTCTAGAAACGAAAATAACTGCACGGTGCATTTGAAAAAAACTCCATATGTTATATATTTTTGAAAAAAAAAATTCTACGTTATTCCATTGAGTTGTATTCATAAGAGTATTTTTTTCAAAAGAATTTCCTCTTAAATACTTGTATACAGTGGCGCACACAAAGGAGGTGACCTAGGGGTCCAGTCCCCCCCCAAAGCCCTTGCTTTTTTTCCGATTGATTATAATTCTAAGTATATAGTACGTAAAATTTAATTAAAAATTTGTTATTAATGATTAATTTTATTAATTAATGCTAATTATTTATTCAATAATTAGTTTTTTCACTGTTTTTGTTTCCGAAAATCGACAAAATCAAAAGGAGCACGATACAAGAATGGTGGACTTGCGACCCTGGACACCCCCCTGGAATAATTCCTGTGTGCGCTACTGCTTGTGTAAGATGATATAATACTTTAGCGAACCTCAAAATGAAATAAAATTATGTTTTGCAATGAATGAAATTATTATTTGGCCCTAGAGATCTGGTTATATATTAGAAAACATATCAAAATAGTTATTTGTTGTAAATCTCAAAGCCACGTGCATTGGGAAGGAAACATTCCATTATTTTTCCGGAAAAGGGGAAAAAATTGTCTGATTAAATTGGTATCTAGTCCCCCCCAAAAGGTTGACAACCGCTAGTTATGAGTATAGAGGCTAAAGTGCATTTGAAATATATTTATTAGTGAAAGAATCTAGTCACTACACACATAATACTGAAAAGAATTTGCATGCAGAGATAATTTGATTGTTCAGGAGGCGGCGCTGCTTCTTGCAAATAATTAGTATGTAGAGAAGATCTAATTGGTAAAAAGAGGGCGCTGCTGAAATGAATTAACTTTTTCTTTTCAGCGGGAAAAATGATAGAATGAAGATACGGGGGTGAAACAAGATGTATGAAGAAGGTTCATAAGATTCTACGTCGCGTGTATTTATAAACTATATAGTGTTTCAACAAAAACGTAGAAACAATATAGGATTTTAATTATAAAATAAAATTTTTCATATAATACTCCTTTCATCAAATGATCCTTTGCCCAAATAGTTGGCAACTATAAGCAATCAAATACAAAAAGTATAACTCACCGTATTATTCTTCATTTTCTTGTAATGGTGGACAAAAGAAAAAGGTAGAGCTATGTTAATGGGGGTAATCTTGAAAGGACTCGCATTCCTCTTTCTGGCTTCAAAAGCCACCATGAGGTCCACGAATGCTGCCGGGAGTTTGTTTTTGAACTGATCCATGAAATCGACGCCGAAAATATCTTCTAGGAGTCTCTCAAATTCGAGATCGATGCCTACCGATCCGTACGGTCCTCCCGTAGCTTTGTGCAATTCCTTGATGGTACCATTCTCGTCCGTAATTTCGTGAACAGTGATATCGACAGTACCACCACCGCAGTCCACGACCATGTATCTTGTGCCTGTAAAAGAAAAAAAATTACTTATTATGTCACGTATAGGAGAGCGTAATAGAGCAATCGAAGTAAATTGAATGTGTTTGCATGAAAATATAGTTATGATTTAGTTTTGGAAAATATTGTAACGAACTCTACGCTCATAGGCCGTGTGATTTGGAACTTCAGTTGAGTGACGAGGAGGGCGACTGAGGTGACACCCCACTCTCCAAGCTTCAACGTGAGGATCTCGAGCCTTGCAGTGAAATACCTGAACATCGATTGGCAACGTAGACTGATCGCAAGCACTGCGCATGCACGAGTGCCAAGCCAGTGGGAGTCGGCAGTTAAAAAACCACGACTTTGATCACCTGGTGACTGATTGAGTGATGTTCTCTGAACTTCACCCGTGAGCGCCTTGTTGATATCTGGCTTTTGCTTCCGACGAGAGCAGTGGTATCTGTGAGCTCCACCCGTTAGGCGCAGTGTGAATATCCGCAGTCGGTTCTTACCTCTCAACGAGAAAGACTGTTTGGCTCCATCAGCGAGCGTAAAGACTGATTATCTCTGTGAATGTCAAGAACTCTAATTTCTAAATTGTAAATACTGTACAAGGTAAATCGTGTATGTCTGTGAACTGTCTTATGTTCGGGAAATAAATCTACACAAAGATCAAAGAGGTGTCATCTTTTAGATGCTTGAGACGTTACAATATCAAGTTATAGGAATAATAAAAAGATATAGATTCAGGAAAGCAAACTTTCGACAAAACATATTATGTGGAATATAATAATATAGATAAACCCAGACTTTTTTTTTACACTTTTTTTTAATACGATTTCGAAATAACACGTTAGGCGAATTTTCTTTTCTTTTCACAATATTTTTTTGTGCTAGCACGAATCCCACATTAATCTGGTGATACGTGCCCTTTGGATGAGAACTGTTTGGGCGAATTTCTGATAGTTTATTACTATAAAGAAGTCGATAATGACGAAGTCGAAGGTGAAGTTCAGCTATTAACAGCTGATTTAAGTCGCGACGGCATGAAATTTGCAACAAGTATGGAACAACATTTTCTTACTCATGATCCTGACATAGAACGTGCTTTGAAATTTCAACGTAATCATAAGTTTTGTGTAGCAAGATATCAAGAATTAAATAAGCAGCTTGAAAAAGCAAAGCAAAGAAAAAAAAGGCTGATAATAATAGACAAAATTCTTCATTTGAATCAAAGCAAACAGTTGTATTAGGCATACCTGACACATCTACTGATGATAGAATTTTTGATTCAGTTCGTAATAAACTCGCACGCTTGTTATCAAGTAGAGATTAATAAATAGTTCATATATAGTTCGTAGTTTTATTTTTAATTTCAATTTTTATATGCTGTACTTATAGACTGAATTTTAGCTGTATATTAACTTTAATTTTTTTGTAATAAAAAAAATTACTTGTGTTTTGTAAACATGCAACTTAGATTTTATTACTTTTTCGCACGGTTTTTTTTTGGAAAGTATTTAGAGATTTTTCATTTTACACGATTTCTTAAAATTGTGGAACATATCCCTAAACTTACCATATGTCGCATGTATTTTTTACACGATTTTTTTTTTGCACTGTTTTTTTTCTAAGGAACTTATTTACCGAGTAAAAAAAGAGTTCGGTATACACTGGTGTGCAAAACTTAAGGACGAAGTCGAAAAATTAGCATATCAGCTGAACGAAGAGGCAGAGCGGACAGAAAGACCAATCAGGAGATTAAGTAAGGTGATGTATGGTAGCACATGCGCAGATATGCAGGTAGACGTAATGGGGGAGTGTCTGAGTAGTATAAAGCATGTTGTCGGTGTAAGATCAGTATTTCTGGCAAAGAGATTGCACGCCGTATAGCAGTTAATATCACACCGAGTTCCTGCCTCAGCGAGAAATGGCGAATAATCAATCTGTTAGACGACATCTGGATGCTTTTACCCGAGGTCGAATCATTGGGAAGTTGGAGGAAGGCCGCAGTGTGACAAGTGTGGCTGCAGAGTTCGGAATTGCTCACAGCATCGTTTCACGACTTTGGAGACAATTTCAAACTACAGGAACAACTATCCGGGGGTTCAGTAGTGGTCGTCCACGAGAAACCACACCCGCAGATGACCGGTACATTGTCTTACAGGCCAGAAGAAACAGGCGGCAGACAGCGGGAGAAATCACTAGACACACGACACAGGCGACTGGACGACCGATATCGCGTTTTACCGTGGCCAGAAGACTGCACGGCGGTGGTCTGTTTGCACGACGCCCTGTACGGTGTGTACCTTTAACGCCTGCCCATCGGAGAAGGCGTTCTCTGTGGTGCCAGGAACACCGGAATTGGAGAGACAATGAATGGGGACGCGTACTCTTTACAGATGAGAGCAGATTCAGTTTGAGTAGCGATTCTCATCGCATACTCATCTGGAGAGAGCGGGGAAGCCGCAATCATCCCTCGAACATCATTGAAAGGGACATATATGGAGGTCGCGGTGTTCTCGTTTGGGGAGGCATCATGCTTGGTAGTCGTACAGACCTTCACATCTTCGACGCAGGTTCAGTCAACGGGACCCGTTATTGTAAGAGATTCTTCTTCCATATGTGTGTCTTTTTAGAGGCGCTATAGGTCTGCAGTTCCTTTTCATGGACGACAATGCACCATGTCATCGCACAGTAGCTGCCGAACAGCTCTTAGAGAGTGAGGATATTGAAAGTATGGATTGGCCGGCACGATCTCCGGATTTCAATCCCATCGAGCATGTATCGGATTTTCTAGGCAGACGCTTGGCAGCTCGTACCTTACCACCAGTAACGATTCGGGAGCTTCGATTGGCGCTGCAAGACGAATGGGCAGCAATGCCTCAACAACTCATTGACACCCTCATTCTCAGCATGGGCAGACGCTGTGAAACCTGCCTAGCAGTCGGGGGAGATCATATCCCCTACTAAAGACCGGATGTTTCTTGCTGGACACCCATCACAGGGATGTTTCGGCCTTCAGTCGCATTGCGCTCCATGCTACTTTTTCAATAAAGCTTCTTTTTATCCCTCTGATTTCTCTTTTAGTACGTGTTGCTTACATTACACATGTCCTTACGTATTGGGGATCTTACGGTATTAAACGTGTTGATTTGGAAAGCTTTTGTACAAATTTATATTGAAAAAACCGTCTCGTCCTTAATTTTAGCACACCAGTGTATGTTGCTTGCGAATAGTAATGCAGTGTCATATAACATGAAACTCTAATAAAACAGTTTTACTTTTAAATGCTTCGAGAAATTATGAAAATCCTAATACACAACATGACATCTTAGACACGATTAGGAATTGGGCAAGTTCCCTTAATAATTTTAGAGTAAAAGTTGAGTAATTCCCGTTTTCAGAACATTAAGATATCGCTGAATTTTTTTTTATTTCAGAGTATATATCATTTTAGATATGCCTCAAGAGTTTTAAAATTTATTAGAATTTAAAATGCAATTGGTTCCTATAAGTGTAAAAATGCACACACACACACACGTTTAAACCCATCTCATATTTCTAATTATTTAATCTCGTTACCTAATCTATGCACTTTGTGTATAAATATCTCTCATCTAAAAGCAAGAAATCTAAAACAGATCTAAACAGATTTCTTTGAGGTAATTAGAGCATAGAATTGATTGAATATTAACGTCGCACTGTTCAGCTACACGAGGGCTTTTGGCGACGGACTACGTAATTTTGAACCATGGTCAAGTGACGTGGACGACACCTGAGCTGGCACCCCCCTCTCCTAACTACCACACCACACCAACGGGAGGACGTTTCAGCTCTCGACAGATTTAACGTGCATCGCTGCCCTACACGGCGGGTCTTTAGTGGTACTGGGCTCGAACCCGTGACAAAGCAAGCCACGGTCCGATACCTATACCACTCGGCTACCGCGGCCACAGAGCATAGAATTGAAAGAAACGTTGAAGACAGTTTGGAACCGTTAACTAACTCAATTATTATTAACAATTTGTGACTCATAATTTAATAAAATATATGATACACAACCTAAAGAAGTTCTGAGAAAAATTTGAACAATGATAAAAATTGCTTTCCATAGTTTATTTTCAAAACAGTATTTTATTATACTTCCTTTCTCAAAGAGCAGTAAAAAATTTCTCACTGATTTTCAACTTTTTTGCAGTAAAAACTCGAAATTATTTTGAAGTATACCTGCATTTTCTATGACAGCTGGCATGGAGCTTTCTGGGTTCTCCTTGATGTTCGGCAGTGACAATCTTTGCGGTCCAGACATCAACGGCACCAACTGATGTTGTCGCAGTCTTCTGCAGAAAATAGAAGCCGCTTCGGGTTCCAAAGCGATCAACAATTGCTCTGGGTTTTCTTTCGAGGCGATTCCAGCCTGAATATTTAGAAAATAAAAAGACGAAGATATAAAATCAGTGGCGCACACAAGGGGGGGAGGGGTCCTGAGAGTCCGACCCCCCCAAAGCCCTTGATTCCGGAGCCCCAAAGCCCTTGATTTTTTTTCCGATTGATTATAATTCTAAGTACATAGTACGTAAAATTTAATTAAGTATTTGTTATTAATGATTAATTTCATTAATTAATGCTAATTATTTATTCAATAATTAGTTTTTACTGTGTTTTGTTCCCGAAAATCGACAAAATCAAAAGGAGCATGATACAAGAATGGTGAACTTTCGACCCCGGACCCCCCCTTGAAAAATTCCTGTGTGCGCCACTGTGTAAAATAAATATGACATCTATTGTAGCTAGTAGAATTAAATACACACGTTTTGAGTTCAGAGAAAACACACACACACACAGTGTAGTATCATAAAAAACCGAACGAGAGAGTGTAGTGTCGGTGTATCCGGAGGACAAAAGCCCGCGACCTTCGATTCCGTAAGCACGTATCGTACCACAGACCAAAATGACCACTTCAGCCCAGAGGCTGTTACTGGTTTATATAGGTGATATTGCTAATTGCTATAATTTTTATAATGTTGCAATCATTTTATCATTCAAAAACGCATTCTGTCTTTTTAACAATAATAAAAACAAAGAAAAAAATCGCTTTGAAGAAAACGCATCTGAATTTAGTAATCACACATGTAGTGATACTAATAATATCTTTTCCTAGTTTCAAAGATGCCCCAGCAGTGTTTCCAAAACATCTGGAAACTATTTAACATTAAGATGAACAGTGAGAGTTGAGAATTTTTTAAAAAATTATATGTTTTACAGTGTTTTATGCATTTAGAATTAGTGTGAATAACCATAGCACTGAATTGGCGCAAACTTGCTCCAATTTTAAAAAAAACATCTCACCTCATAAGCTGCATTTCGCATAAATTGTTTGGCAGGTTGCCTCCAGATGGCGGGGACAGTGACTACCCATCGGACATCATCGTTGAGGATGCAAGTGGCAGACTGGTCACTCAGTTCTTGGAGGGCATGTTTTCGAAAATATCGGAGGGCATGGGCAAAAACGGTGAGAGCGGACACACCTTTCCCGTTGGCAGCCTGGATGATGGTCTCCCTACTCAGGTTCTGAAAAATAATGAATAAAATGATGAAATCAGAATCATTCATTCATCTAGAACAGTGATGACGAACCTATGACCCGTGGGTCAGTGTTTGACCCACGCAAGCTTTTTAACTGATCCATGGCTACTAGGCAACCACTTTTTTGTTTACGCGGGTTTATTTAAATTTTCTAATTTGTGTGGATTATTTACATTCTATTTGTATTTTTTGAGCACTGCATTGACACAAAAGCAATTTCAATGCTGTCTATAATCTTCAGTTTGATCATCACAGTTCCAAAGTTACGCAAATGACAATAAATGTATACGAAAGTATGTAGTATTTGAAATAAAGCAAAAGTGTGTACAAAATATCAAATAAAGTGTACAATTTTGCTCACATTTTGTTTGTTGAAAAAAATCAACAAACCAAAGTAAATAAAAATATTTAAACCACTTTCTTCGGATAAAATGCACATTTGTAAGATTATGTTCAGTTATGTTTGTAGAAAGATACTTCCATAGCACTTATATCGTCCCCTGTCTGTTACACCTTGTAAGGCGCCAATGAGCGTCATGCGTATGTCTGTTATTCTCGATACAAGCAATATTTGGTTCCCAATTTAAGGCATGCCTGCACCAGTCAGTACTAGTATTGAACTTAGTGGCATCCATTTTGAGCACATTTGAAAGTAATGTATATTGATGTGTATTAGGCATGTTAATTCAAAATTTCTTCTCATATTGTATTCTAAATATAAATATTTTTAATTGCAGCCCTGTACTATGTCGGCGGTTAAAGAATTAAAAACATTTATACAAGTTCCAGGCTATATCAAGCTGAATATTTAATAAATATGGTGTGATAAAATATCCCTATATAGGGATAAAATAGTTATATGCGTAATTTGTCATTGAAAAGTGACTTCACGTATGTATAATAGATATAAAGACATTTTGAAACCTTGCATTCTAATATCGGCATGTCAACAGATAAAAAAAAAAAAAAAAACGGATTTTTTTTATTTTTTTAAAAGAGAATTTTTTTCTCAAATTAGAGTGTTTTAAAAAGTGTTTTGGTTCCAATATATAACATTACAGCTGCTAGTTTTCAAGTTGCTGATTGCATTTCTCGCCACGAGAAACCTCTTCAGAAGGAAAATTTGTACGAAAAGCGTTTCTACACTGCTGGACAATTGCTAAGGACGGATCACAAATTGCTATGTAGCATAACATTAAGCGAGACATGAGGCCTAGTAGGATAAAATATAGTTGCCACACTGTTCAGACATTAGAATAAAGAATATTTATTGTTCTGGAAAGTACAAAAGCTGTGAAACATCTGAAAGAAAAAAAAATGTTCATTTGATCTGCATACGGAGAAATGGAACAATGCATCTAAAAGTCAGCAGGCACCTTAAAGAAAGGTATCAGTACGGGATATGTCCACCGTGGAGTGTGATGCAACATTCCACACGTCGTACCATACTTTGCACAACATTATCCAGCACCTGTTGAGGCAATTTATCCCATTCCTCTGTGAGTGCACGGATGAGGGTGTTCTTGTTTGACAGAGGATAGTTTCGACCAGCAACTTGCCTCCCCAAAGCATCCCACACATTTTCAATGGGGTTTAGATCTGGAGAACGCGCTGGCCATACGAGACGTTGAATATCCTCGCTGTCTAGACAATCCTGAACAGCGAGTGTTCAATGACATGTTGCGTTGTCGTCCATAAAAACAAATTTATCACCGACAGCACCACGGAAAAGACGAACATGAGGAAGTAGAACTTCATCAATGTATCGTTGGCCCGTCATAGTCCCATTCGCAACCACATGTAGGCGCGTGCGGCCATTGATCATGATGCCGGCCCACACCATGATACTGCATGTCGGATATCGGTCCTTTTCCTGGATATTTTCTGGACGATAAGCAGTACCACTCTCGCGCCAGATCAGTTGGCGTATACAATCCGATGACAGACTGAACCTACTCTCATCTGAGAATAGTACGCATGCCCAGTCCTGTTCAGTCCAATTGTGATGCTCACGACACCATTGCAAACGGGCAGTACGGTGCTGTTTGGTCAATGGGACATACACAACAGGTCTGCGTGCGTATAGTCCTCCTCCCCTCAAACGTCTGGCAACAGTTTTTCGGGAGATCTGCTTTCCTGAGGCAGCAAGAAACTGATTTGCCACCTGCTGAGCTGTGGTGCGCCTGTTCCTTTTTGCTGATAGGACGATATATCTGTCTTCTGCAGGCGTCGTACTTCTAACACGACCTCCCCCGTGCCGTCTACTACACATTCCAGTAGTTTTAAATGACTTCCACAGCCGTGAAACAACGCTGTGAGCGATGTCGAACTCCCTGGCAACATCTGTTATTTTTTGCCGTTCTTCGATCTTTCCAATAATTCGGCCACGCATAAAATCATCTATGTGATGTCGGGAAGACATGCCAAAAATTTTAAGTTCGTGTATTAAATCTTTTCGTTAAAACTTTGACTTGAAACAACAACTGTCCACACGCGTCAAAACCTTTAAAGCTCTTATGAACGCTATCACGTGATGAACAGACGTGGAAAACAAATTTGCATACTCATACTTCTTCTTACTAATATCCCGCACTTATTCTAATTTTCCACATTTTGCTTCCTTTCATTTTGTGGTTGCTATGGATGATAGTGTTATCCGTCCTTAGCAATTGTCCAGCAGTGTAGAATGTAGTCCTATATTTTTTGCTGATTTTAAAGAAAAAGATTTTATTATAAAGTGTATAAATAAGTTACCTATAGGTCGTAATATCATTAAAAATCAAGTAATAGAATTATAAAAAATTATTTTTTCGCAAATAAATAACGATTTAAATTATGCAGAAATGTTTTCAAATGCTTTAGATGAAAGTAATGATGTAAATGTTTATGCACAATTAGCTGTCTTTGCTCGGTATAAGTATGGAAATACAATGAAAGAAGGGTTAATAAAACTAATAACGTTGAAAGGAAGATATTTTTAAATAATTTGATACTTCATTTAAAGAAATAGATATTGACCTTCAGAAAATAGTTTCTGTGACTATATATACAGACAGCACACCTAGTATAGTAGGGAAAAACATTGGATTTATTAAGTATCTTAAGCAAAATATTTCACTTTCTCTGATTGAATTTCATTGTATAATACACCAGCAAGTTTTATGTGCGAAACTTGGTTTAAAAAAAATTTTCAAAGTAAATAATGTCATTGTGATAAAAAATAATCAACTTTATAAACGCAAGAGCTCTTTGTAAATGACAATTTGCACAATTCTTAAAGGAAATTGAACGCCAATATTCAAGGATTTTGACATACAATAACGTGCGATGACTTACTTTCGGTCAAGTCCTGGATCGTTTTGTAACGTTATTAGAAGAAAAGCTCTTTTTTTTAATTGAAAAAGACAATAGTTTCAATGAATTATCCAGTGTACATCGGTTAAATGATTTTATGTTTTTATGCGACATCATTCAGCATTTTAATGAACTGAATAAAAAACTTCAAGGATATGGACCAATTGTTTTAATGATGTTTGAAAATATTAAAATATTTATGATGAAACTTGTCATCTTTACTAAGGATTTGAAAATGGAAATCATGAAAATATTTTCCTCAGTTACAAAATCATTTTCAAAACACAATTTTTGATAACTCCGTTGACATTCCAGAAAAAGCAATTAAAAATATTTAATGATTATGCAGGAAATAAAACAAACTTTTGAGAAAAGATTCAATCAATTTAAAGGTGTGTAAAATACATTTCACTTTATTTTATATCCCAACAAAACAGAATTTGAAACAATGGAGTTGACCTAATTTAGGTGGAGAGGTATCGATAATTTAGAAATGGAATTGGTTGAATTGCGCAACATCGTAGTGTGGAAAACAAAATTTGGAGACTTCATTTCTGAAGTAGAAAGGAAAATTGTGAGAAAATAATGCAAATAATATGATAATATATATAAAGTAAAAATTGAAAATATTATATTAAACGTATGGGATTCTTAACCAAATAAATTTATATCAATGAAAAAACTAGTTAATGCTCTTTTAATGATGTTTGGATTCCCATATTCGTGAGAAAAGACTATCTGAAAATAGACAGCAACAGATTTCTCATTAAATACTTTATAATCAATTTCGTTATACACATATATATGTATATATATACTAATAAATAATATTTTATAACATATATTGCATGTAATTTTCGTTACTCCTTGTTCATTCAAACACTTATCGCAATTTGCACCAAACACTTAAGAACTGTTAACCCCACTAAAAACTTTTAAATCGTCAAACCACGGCCATTTTTACCCGTTAAAACAATTGAATTTTAAAGATGTTTAGTTTCAAAAATACTCAGTTAAAAATTTCTGTGCAAAAACTCTGGTGCAAATGGGCATTAGAGACCCACGAGCTGGTACTTGAAAAAGTATGAACAAAATTTGACCCACTTCTCCAAAAGGTTCGCCATCCCTGATCTAGAATAAATAAAATGGATAAGTAACAAAGAGAGTAACGTTTGTGTGTGCTATTCTTCAATTAGAATATTATTATTAATATTTTACTTTTACTATGAATTGACATTTTGCTTTCATAACAAGTCCAGAATTCATACTCATGATTTTTTAAACGACTTCATTTCCATAATTCCATTTTCCTTTTAAGTAGGAATTAGTCACACATTTTACGGAACACAGTTTTAAAAATTTGTAGAAATGATTGCAATATATCGGATAAAGACATTGGGATTAATAGAAGTCAAAGTTAATTCCACGGGCGCCTTTTATTTTTTTATTTCTAATGATCAAATATATCTCCAGGTGAATGATAATATCTCGAAAATATATACGCAAACAAATTAAATATTAAACTTAACCAGTGCCAATTTGGAATTCCAATTCTATTTTCACACAAGAAAAACATATTTAGAATAATTACAAAAAATGCCAACTTACGCAACATAATCTTAACAATAAACGATTACATATCAGTAAATAAATTAAGTCATCAGATAAATTTGAAATACATGAATAAAATATGTAGAAATAAAGCAGACGATAAAAATAAAGAAGAGAATTTTCAACCTAATTATCTATAACCACTATATAATTTAGAATAGTCAATTAAAACTTATTTCAAATAAGAAAATAAACTAAATAGAGCTATATATTTCCTTTTAAATAGAACTTAATACTTTAAAATGCGAAACAGATATAGTTTATTAAAAGTATATCCAAATGAAAAGTTTGAAAAGGAATGGAATTTGAAAGGAAAATGAAACAAATGACAGAGAACTAAGGGAGTAGACTGAATTCAAAATTTTGTATTTTTAACAAACAGTAAGTCATTTTTGTATTTATTTACATCCATTCTTAAAGAGTAGCTACGTTTTTTTTTAATAAAATTTATTTACCTTTTGAAATGCAGACGAGAAAAGCCACAATGCATTACTGAATTTCTGTATTGGAACAGAAATTTAATAATGATGACAGTTTTGTATTATTTAAATAATAAAAAAGACGATTGTATCTGTATTAATGTACAAATTCATATTGCAATTAATGCATTCCTTTCTCTCTGAAACATGTAAGTAGTTTATAAAATAAATGGGACGAGCTTTCAACAACTTAACAAATGACTTGTCCGAATCGTTTCTGAAATAACTCATCTTTAATACGAATGAATAATTGCAAAAAAAGATCTAAAATATACAATATTTTTTTTTACTTTTAGTTTTAAATTTTTAGGTTGTCCTTACGTACTGTTAAAGAATTGAACAAAATATCGAAACATTTTTTCAATTAGAACATTGTACCAAAATAAATATTATTTTATATGATTTCGCTATTTCTATAATGAGTAGCTTATTTTATTTTACTATTCTGATTCTATTTTTTCTATTCTATTTATCTACGTTGATCCATTTCTCTTGGTAGAAACGTGGATCCATATTTCGTCTCCTATACCGTAATAGTATACTTACAGTTTATGTTTAAAAGGAAAAGTCGCTATTTATGGAATATTTTGAAATTTTTAAAAAGCAGTATTATATAAACAGAGGTGTATGAATTGCAATGTCGCGAATTTTCATGAAAGTAGAGACAATTTTCCTGTCTTAACATGTGTTCAACGTTCAGTTCGGCTCATTTAAATTTGGAGAAAACAGCCTTTATCAATTCAGAATCAATTTTATTGCAGAGAATTTAAGTCTAATATAGGTAGGATAGGAATTTTTTTTGTAAAAGGTTAGATCACTCACTCCCTTTCCAGAGGACGATAATTTGAATTAAAACAGCATTCCAGATCAACGCCATCTAGCTGGCTTACGAAGCGCCGACATAAATAATATTCAATCATAGGCCCACTAACCACCGTTCGATGAAGATGTATAGCGCTTTTGCACAACCGCGCTCGCTAACCAAGCGGTAAGTTTCAGTCACATAATGCGCATTTTTAGACTTCTAACGTCCTCCTATATAGACGGAGATATAACTTTATATTTCTTTAATATCTCCATGTTTTAATTCCTATTGCCCGGTATATATAAATACTCTCCCCATATAAACTTTCCCCAATATCTCAAAATAAATTATTTTTATTTTCTTGAAGCCTCATCGTTTGCATTATTTTGATTCGAGTTGTGAAACTGAGCCCATAAGTATTAAAAGACCCATAGACATCCCGCCACTAATATCCCGATATCTAACTTGGAGATTTTGATTAGGCTTCAATAAATATGTTATTATTTTATACAAATCAAAAAGCGCCTCAAAAATCATAAATGCGACTTGCAATACTAGTTTTCACGTCATACCTCTGTTTTGTGCAAAGTCATCTTGAACTTCTCGAAGTACAACCACTTCTTTGCCTCTTGGGGCTCAAGGTCGTGGTAGCAGTCGCGGGCGGCGTATCCAAAGGAATGGAATTTCTCATCGGGATCTAGGAGCAGAGTTGTTGGCGTTTTCTGATTGACTACTCCTGGGTCACCACCTGCAACAGTTAGAAAAGTGAGAAGATAATTCTTATCATTGAATAAAAATTTGAGGAAAAAAAATCATTTCTGACATGTTTGTTTCCTTGCATTTTTTAAAAACGAGTCCAAGTTTAAATTTTTATTGCACGAATGGTATTTACATTATTCTTAAAAATACGCAACATAAGAAAGTTTGTAAAATTAGAACTAAGCGTAGGTACCTAAAACTGAAAGATTATCAATATAAAGCGTGTAACTGTAGTACTTCTGAATTATACTATGGATTTCATGTTCAAATTCTGGATGGATGTTGAATTTCATGTTAAAGTTCTGGAATGGATTTCGTGTTCACGTTCTATTTCTGTCATATTATATTAAAAGAGGATGAAATGCTTGATCCAGATTAATTTTGCTATGCACACACTTAAATTTATCTAAATTTCATCTGTAGAACCCTGTCAGTTGCAGTGTTTATAAAAGTTAATAAGAATTCAAATATCACATAACGTCACAACAATTAAATTTATTTCTGTTGACTGCATTCCTCCAAAAGAGAAGAAAATTCATCCAGTACGACAGTGTATTATTTGCTACTCCAAGAGAGGTAGTAAAGGGGAGAAGGTAAGAAGAGAAATAAGATTCTACTGTCCAGATCGCGATGTTGGGTAATAATGTGCAGTACCGTGTCTTCGAATTTGTCATACGCGATCAAATTTTGATAAATAATTTTATAATCATTTATGTAAATGCAAAAGATGTAAATGAAATTTGTAATTAAAGCTAAGCAATTTTGTTGAGTTCTTACAGATTTTTTTCAGCAAATTGTCATTACTCTAGTACTTGTTTTCTATAATTCCAGCATTTATTAACCCTGTACAATAAAATTCAAATACATGATTCATTTGTTATACTAAGGCCCTTTTTTACGTGGCACTTTTTTGTGCGCAATAATGGATAACCCTTACACAAGTAAGGGGATTAATTAAATGAAACTTATTAATGATAACATCTTATTTTCCGAGAATACTACATAATAAAAACCTTTTAAAGAAAAAAAATCAAATATTGTACCTTCCCATTTTCTCATCATGTGAATATTGTCCGGGTCTTGAGTGAAGCTGAAGGCATATCCACTGTATGTGGTTCCGAAATCAATAGCCACCACCACGAAATAGTTCTGTTGAGGGGAGCTGCTTTGGGTTCCCGTTCTGTTCCCTGTATCGAATGAGTGTCCATTCATCAGAGGGTGAATACCAGAAGAAACCATATCTGAAACACATTTACATTCATGAGTAATTTTACAAAGAGGATAAATATACATATATTCAGTATAATCTTTGTATTACAGGATGTCAAAACTGAAATAAGAATAATACATAAGAATTTAATGTTAAAAATATCTCTGAGAATTTAGACAGCACTATGTTCGGCATTTTTTACGGCTGAAATAATCTAGTCGTTTTAAAAAGCCGTGAAAAACTTGATAAATATGAATTTGGAAATTCGATTTCACTGTTCCTACTTTTGTTATTCTGGTTCTGAAAATAATTTAAGAGTTGCTCCTCAACCAAGGTAAGTAATCTAACAACTCACAGAGAAAATTTGGAAATAGAACAAACGTTTTTGCATATATTAATGAACTTATAGTCAAAATAAGGCATTATTACAGTTATTAAATTTTAGAATTCAATATATACTTGAATAATAATTAATCATTTATATGTACAACCTCTGACAATAAAAATCGACGAAGAATCCTGTAACCTTAACGTAGATGAAATATTAACGAAAGTTACCTAATTATCCTTCGAAATAGTCATCTCCCATAACTATGCAGTTCTGAGATCTGCTATACATGTCCTGGAAACTTTGCAAGAAGTCTTCTTTTGGAATGGAGTTCAAAAGCCTCGTCACGTTTCATTGGAAGTTAGGAATATCGTCAAATCTCTTTCCTTTCATAGCGAGTTTGAGTCGTAGGAATAGGAAGGAGTCTGGAGGATTGAGATTTGGCGAGTATGGTGGATGTTCAATTTGCACCACCCCCTTTTTTTGCCAGGAACTGACAATTTGGCTGTGTGAGGGGGAGCATTGTCGTGAACAAAAAAAAATCAGTAACCTTGTTGTGCGTAGTGTGGTCGTTCCCTACGTATCCCTCCCGTTTTTCACATCACTAATTACTGAGTAAAGATTTGTCGCACGGATTCACGGTTAACCTGCAGTTCATCAGCTATCATGCGCACACTTAATCGGCGATCTTTCGTAAATTATTTCCTCACTTTCTCAATGTCTTCGTCACTGATGGAGGTCGTCGGTCTTCCACTACGGGTTTTGTCTAAAACACTTTCCTGGACTTCTCGAAAGCAGGAGAATCACTCGTACACATACTTCAAAGAAAGTTATTGATCTTCATGAACACGTACCAGCATCGCATAAGTTTTTTTCAGAGTCTTGCAAAGCTTAAAATAAAACTTAAAATTAATTTTTTGTTCCTTCATTTTCCTGTTCTCAGTTAAGAACTAACGCACTGAACAAGCATTTTGTAAAACAAGGAACACAAACGAAGCTCAACTGAACGACGATGGGGACAGATGGTCAACTCCTGCCGCTACGCATGTGCGGTGTTTTGTTTCGCCAGTGTTACCAGATCCACTGTTCTGACTTCTTTCACCGAACTTTATAGTAAGAGGTTGTATATATATATATATGTATGTGTGCGTGTGAACACCTATGTATATAAAAAATAAGTTCAAAATAAAGCTTCAAATTTTATCCAACAGCGGTGTATTTTTCTATGTATTGTGATTTTATCTGGTGTGAATTAAAATAAAAGTTTCATATTTAATCCTACTTTACTCCACTGTTGAATTTAACATCAACTTAACTTGTTGCCAATGAATTTTTAAAACATAATTATATTGAATTTTAAAAAATTAGCAACCATTAATCACTGCCGTTGCTAGTGCTGAGTGTGCATTGTATCAAAATTCCTTAGGAGGCCTTTTTCGGATAATAAATTAATAAAATTTAGTTAAAAGTTGTGACGGGCTCACGCGTTTTTTCATTAACATGTCCTTTGGGGCCAGAATTAATAACAACTCTTTTCCAACCAAACCCAAAAAGTGAAGCGTGAAGGAAAGATGCAAATTAGGAAGCTTTTAAATATCAGAATTTAGAGTAAGAAGGGTGGCAATTCGGGGAATGTTATGATAATTCGTGATTCAAGCGTGAAGAGGTTTTGGAAAGGTTAAGTGACACCCAACAGAAGTTATTCGTGACAGAAAGCTCTTAGGTCAAGGTGCGTACCATTGCACTCCTGTGAACCGCAACTTCAAATAGGATTATATTGATCGTTACTTCATTAGACATTAAGGTAGGAGTGACTATTTAATATTCGGATCTGTGATAGTCTAGGAATTGAGCTTAAGCGAGTTAGTATTGATAGTGGTCCGGGTTTCGCTATTTCGGTATTATATATATTGTGTGTTTATAACCACCGTAGATTCTCTCACATATATTATTATTATCTAATTTGTTAGAAGTTTAAGTTAAACATCTTAATAAAGTTCTATTAAGATCATGGCAGCTTCTAGTTCTTCATTTATTCCTACACCTCTAGCTCACGTAGATAATCAAGGAGTAGGGCACCCGAGGGGGCCGCTCTTACATTGTCCGTCACAAAGTGTCAAAATATTACACACGTTGGGGCTCCTGAAGCTGAAGGACCCCGCATCATTGATAAGATAGTAGATGCGCGCTTGCCATTAATAAAGCTACCACATGACATAAACACGTTAGGATTATTAATAAAACATGCTTTAAAGCAGAATATTGTAGAATAAAGTACACAAAAAATCGATGTTATCGGTATAATGGCATTGCTATGGTCCATAAAACTACAGCAATATTTATTCATAGCTTTAAAGTTTGCTTTTTATATAAATGTGACACAACATTCAGTATAACTTATAAACTAAAAATTTCCAAGGATTTAATCATTTTTTCTTAAATTTTTCCTCGTGAGAATCCCACAATCTTAAATTTTCCACGATCGTAAAAAAAAATTTAAGTTTTCCAGTAATAAAACACCAACATAATTTCAAAAATATTTTTTCTGCATTTTAATTTTATAATCGGTTTTTCTTTCTTTTTAACGAAAGGTTTTGTAAAACCATATAAAATGACATACCATAATTGGGATCTCCTGGTTTAAATCCTCTCGGCAGAGAATCATAATTCCTCGGTGGCTTCGGTGGCGCCGGGCTCACCTCTCTGTTTCCAGAATTCCTTTTCGATTTCTGGTCCGTCGTCAAGGACATGTACCTCCTGCTATCTTCAATCTCTTCCCGCCCCATGTATTTCTCGCAGAAGGGCGCGGAGTCGGACGGCAGAACCTTCTCGAACTTCCTTTCGCTCAGAAGCACCTCTTCCACCAGATTGTCAGTTTGGTCCCTGTAATCGGAACGAACACAGAAACATCACAAACCCAGTGAAATAAAAGGATTTAGTTGAAAGAAAGATTCGTGCACACACACACACAAGGGTTAAATGGAAGCATATCACCCTAATCCTTGCAAACACGCACTTAGCTTCGGGCGCACACGATGTGTCACGGTTGACAAGAGCACACACACACAGTCCTACATACCTATTAACATATTTACATGGAACGATGGGAAAGGGTCCATCGGTTCATTTGTTTTCGAATAAATCGGAATTACTGTGTTTATGCTTGTAATCTGTTTTTACTTTTGGATTACGGAATATATAAGTAACTTATGTTGAAAGAAATGATTATATTGACCTTGTGGTAATCGTGTTTTTATGTAACACAATGTTGTGTCTTCGGATGGGGGGATTTTTCAATGTTTTACGGCTGTCTTCGGATTCTGCCTTATTCCATCGACCAGAATCCAAACTTGGAACATATTTCCTGAGAGAATAAATGTTTTAAGTTTTCCGTAGATATGATTAGCAAATCCATGCATCGTACGTATATCCGCATTGATTGATTTGATATTTTATTAATGTCTGGCACTCTAAAGCAACGCAAGAACTGTTGCCGACGGACCTCGTAATTTTAAACCCTGTTCACAAGTTACGGAGAACACACCTGAGTTGGCCCCCACTCTCCAAACTTCACCACCATGCCGACGGAAGGACTTACATCCACGACAGATTTAAAATCCATCAGTTGTTCTACAAGGTAGGTCTTCAATGACACTCACGACACGTGGCCATGAGTAGGCCACGCCAAATCAATAGGTTCGCTATGACCACTGAATGTGAAATCGTGTATCACGTGAATACTACACCCTCTCATTGGCTACAGTATGGTTTAACCAGTTTGGGGAGCCCAGCATTAAAACGTATGGCGCAGGAATATGCGACATTAATATTATGTTTTATTGCATTTTTTCCATGTCATGTCATGTTGGGTACAATTGATAAAAATATTTTCGTGTTAGGGATACGCGATTAATAAAGTTAGGAGATCACTGCTCCAGAGAAAACTTCTAATATTAACCATTTTTAGAGAAACAGATATTCCATCAGATCACTAATCTATTGATATAAAGGAGAAAAGCGACTCACTTATTCGTCACGAGATCTCCAGAATTATTTGACATACAAACGTGAAATTTGATGCGCATGCTTCTTTTGTTGAGTACAGATCCACTAAGAACCCATTTAATTCAAATCCGACAGGAGTTGCGATGAGTTAAGGGGGTGTTATACATAAAAATTCTCGTTTTTGACCTACAGGTTCGTATTAAACCTGCAGGTTTGATATTTTATATGTTTCCTTTGTTGAGTAGATCCGCTAAAACCGGTCTTGCGAATCGTTCCCCAGGGGTGTTTGCCCGGGGTTAAAAGGGCATTTAAGATAAAATTTTAAATTTTTGAATCGTTAGACCCATAGACTTGAAATTTAACAAACACGTAAATTTTGTTGAGTAAAGATCCGCTAAAATGTGTTTGGCAAAAATCAATATAGAGGAGGTAGAAGGTTACGGAAGTGTGAAACATAATTACATTTTCCTTTTAGAAATTTGTAGCGGTTGTATCTATATAAGTCAGTAATAGCCCACGGACTGATGTGATCATTTTGGTCCAGTAGTATGTTTCGTGCTTACGGATCGGAAGGTACCATGTTCTATCCTCCACAAATTCCAAGTCCTATCCTTTTTAAACCAATTATTGACGGCTATAAAAATGTTTTTCAAAACAATCGAATACTTAATGCTATAGGACTTTTATATAACAATAATTTATAAACTGTATATAATCATACAACATCATGTGATACCTATCAAAGTGGACGGCTAGTAATAAAATACATGAATTGAAAAAGAGGTGACCATACTTTGTTTTTACATATTTCAAATACTTAGAATTGATCACTCAAAATAGATGAAAACATCAATTTGCTTGAAATTTTTTTTAATTCGTGTTAAATATGCATGCGTATTTTTCAATAACAGATCATATGTATAATAATTACAATTTCACGAAATCTGATTTTTAACTTAACCTTAGAATCCAATCCCTTTTCGTTTTAATGAAACGACGGATTAAAAACACCAAGTCTGTTGCACATCCTGATCCTTGGAAATTTGTTACTTAGATAAAAGGCCTAAGATTGTTTTCCACACCATTGACAAAAGGGAAACACACAAGGCGAATTGCAATCTAGATGATGATAATTCGCACGCTGACAACTTGTAAATTGAGATCGTGGCTGTCATTACAAGAGACCGTGTCTGTCCGGTTTCCTTTATTTTTTTATGCTTTTTTCACGGTTAATCACATCTTGGTAACAAATTACAAAATTTCTTAGTTGGAAAAACCATAGGATGTCCTTCTTGTTCTCTTTTTGCTTGATTATTCGTTATAAAATAAAATGTTTGTAAAATAAAACGATTATCACACATCGGAGCATTTTCAAAGAAATTCAATCGGATAGGTAGTTGGCACACTAATTTGGCGCGCACCTTTCTCGTCCGTTGGCAAGTTTTATGCAATTTAGTTCAATTATTAAGTAAAACTAGTTAAAATGTTACAAATTAATATTATGAGAAAGGATTTCTTAGTTAATAATAGATAGATTAATGAGAATTATGAGAAATAAAAAGATCAAGGCCAAAGAATAAATTTTCCCACCATTCTAATGAGATCATCTGATGTGATTAATAAACGTTCTAAAATCTCGAAGGAAATTAAGACGATTATATCGAAATCTAAAACCCTTTTTATGTGAAATATTTTTACAGATTTGATCATCTTTAGCGATAAAGAAATGGAAGATAAAAACTTTTTGGAAAAGCACGCGGTGTGTGAAAAAGTAAAATTAAGCTTTCTTTACACTTTAGGGCATTTCATTGGGGGAAAAATCAACTACGAATCTATATTTTAAATGTAAGAAACCTTGGAACACACATTGAAAGAATTTCACAATGAAAATGGTTTTGAATAATAGGTGAAAACGTGAATTTTAGTGGTAAGTGAAGAAGAATATTACACTTCAAAATAAATCTAAATATGAAGAAATAATGCATAGTTTTTCCCAGTATCTGAAATAAAATAAATGGTTTCAATTAATTTAACATACAAGATAAAGAAAAGTTATGTTTTAGACAAACAATAGCAGCGTGACTTCGATTTCAAAGTAAAATACAGATTCCCTTCAATCTTTGATTAGTGTTAGAACGTTTTTTCTGTTAACAAAATGGGAAAATGCTATGAACATTTCCTGATTAAAATCATCTTCCCCGACTAAATAATGGATATTTTTTATTTGAAAATTTTTTAACGAATCTCAAATGATTTATGAAAAGAGCTTTTGTATAATACAATATTATTAATTGTTATATTTCTAAAATAATCATTTAAGAAAGTTTACGTGGCATACACACAAAAATTATATTGATATTTGTTGAGATTTCACATATATATATTTTTTAAAAAATACGCGAGCGCGCGCGTTTTTTATATAACACACAATTTTATCAACCCTAACAGAGCATTTAAATTTCCAAACATTGAAGCATTACTTAAAATAATGACTACAATTTAATTTCGCAAAGTATAATAAAAAAACGACACAATTATCTCAGTGGATTTCTATTCTTCCACACCAAATAATTTAAAAACATTCTATTTTAAGAAATTGTCAAAACTGAAAACCAAACCTATGTTCTTTATATTCATTGGGGTAAATGGAACAGATATTAAAATTATACTTAATTAGATATCTATACAGGTATTGAGAAAATTTCTTTTGTATTATTGAGAAAATTTATCATAAGTTCTAACAATAATGTCGCATTTTTACACGCTCATTTATTCGTCTAATTCATAACTGTGTGACGGCTCTATGCGCGTCCTTCTTATTAATAAATCCTCTTGGGGAATCTTTGGCCCTTCAAAACTATTTTATTAGAACGCACCCTCTGAAGAAGAGAACGTGAACATGTAAATTAGGTCTATTATACGAAGTCTAGGCTTCCAAGTTAGAATGAGAAAGAGATAGGATAGATTGCTAGAGGAACAGTGATTAATCAAATTTATAGTGTAACGCATATATTTGTTATTTGATAATCATAATTGTTATTTGATAATCATAATAATTAAGGTGACGATTTGTCACTGGAGATTGAATACAGATTAGATAGCTAGGAGGGCAGTGTACTCGAACCAGAAGTAAGTGTATTGGTAATTAATGTCTTCTCATACTTCATTAATTTTCTTCATATTGCTTCATTTGGGTGAATCTCTTAGTTTTCATTGATTGAACTTGGGTTGTTGATTGTGTTACAAATAAATTAACTGATTTTGAACATGACTAATCTTCCTTCCCTTTCTCTCACATCTCTAGGCATGGATCAGAGATCCTTACAACTGAGAAATATATCACACGGGAAATATAAAAAAGTCACCTGCAACATGGCATATGTTGTTTTTACAAATGTTGGAAGTGCAATTTTCACGTTGTCGTGTAGGAAACGAAACCGAGATCCTAGGTCGAGTTTGGTGGCACTTTCCTTTAAATTGTTTTTAAGACATCAAGGTAATATTTGTTCATAACTGATTCGATATACTCCAACTTACCAACACCATAGCTCGTCAGGCACCTTTACACCAAGATTAATCCGCCGCCTGGCGTTACCATTGGTACTAAGTGCTCTTTTTGAAGCGCTGTGCAAGACTTTCTCCATACCAATTTACGACTTTTTATGCCTAAGATGCAAAATTTGTCTCATCGAAAAATATCAGTCCTCCAGAACTTTGGAACTTACGTATATGCTCTTTCGCAAAAGCTATCCGTTTAAGCCGGTTGATCATTGAAATACAAGGCTTTCTGCGAGCCACTCGACTACGGTATCCGGCCTTTTTGTGAAGACTTTTTTTGCAGTATCGGCACAAATGTTTTTGTTAAACTTCTCGCGAATGTTGCTATTTGAGTTGCAGTCAGACGCGTATTTTTTTTCACCAAGGATATTGTGAGTTTAATGCCAATCTCTAATTGTGAGTTTAGATGGACGACTTGAACTAGGTTTGGATGTGTAAACTCCTGTAGATTTAAAGTTATTAATAACACAATAGATAGACGAATACTGCAGTCCAACGGATCTGGCAATATCCAGTTAATTTTTCCATTTTTGCACATTTTCACAATGATTTTACACTCACTGATACTAATTTCCTTCGTATTGTTTCGTATCATAAAAACGTAAAAATCATTGCATCACAGCTTTCTTAAGCTATTTTACTTGATAACAGAAAGCAAAAATTCTGTTAGCCTATTACGCCTATTCATAAAAATTTCAGGAATAAAGAATATTCAAATAGTGAACGCACACTTTTTCTGCTAACTATTTGTGTGCTTTGCTTCAAAATTCTCGTTATCTTTCTTAGTTTTAATTCAAAATTAACGAATTTTTGCATGCTCAATATTTAAATAATATTAAACAAATTCATGAAATTTTGTTAGGAAAAAAAATAATATTTCTATTAAATTTTACCTTTGCTGTATGATTTGCTACGGATGAACGTAGATTTTTTTCTACCAAGTGACCATGTGTGAAAAACTTATTTACATTAAATGCTTGGTTATTGGTAAATTAACAACTGTTAAGAGACATATTTCGGGCAAATATAGTCCTTGCGCAACAAAACCAAGCGACTTCTTTAAAATACCATTTACAGAAGCATAGTAATTAAAACATTATTTGAAGCAGAATTTGTTTCCATTTGCGGTTTTTGGAAGGGGAAAAAACTTTATTTAAAATACTCGCCGGTAGTGGAATTGCACATACTTCCTTTTTCTTCAAGCTAGCTTTTTTTTTCGGCGGAGGTGAATAACAATTTTCATTTCGATTGCACCTGTCTACACAGCAATCTTCATACCGCCTCATAACCAGCAGCCAGAGTCGTGACAATATTCAATTTATTGTGGCGGATACATTTCTATTTGACCCACTTTTTGCTTACCACAACATAGGAAGTTTTTAAATTAGATCTGAGGACAACACCAGACGAAAAAATTGCCGACTCAATTTTTCTGTCAGAAAATATGAATCTTACCACCTTTTAGAAGGGGGAAAATAGGGCAAGAACAGAGGAAAAAAATTTTGAAGAAAACTTTCTCCACACCGGGATGCAAAATTTATTGGATGCAATAGTCTAAATTTGAAAAGGAAAGTAAAAGTTCCATAGATTTATGTCGAACAATACATTATAATGAACATAAATAAAAGGTCAAGAAAAATTTAATGCTTCCGTTCTACACTTGAGACCTCTTCTCTGCTAATATTTTTCGGGAGAAATTTATTTTATTTTATATTTTTGTCCCGATATATTAGCCGGACCGCAAAAATGTTCATTGCTAGTTGCCTGCGTCCCGCGATTTTGACACCTCTGGTTTAGAAGAAACGTTATAGATATACAGTCGAACCTCTACATAATGAAGTCGCTAAATCCTGAAAAAAAAGTTCGCTATACGGAAAATTCATTTTTTGAAGTCCACACATGTTTCAATTTTCTTTATAAATTACATAAAACAAATTTTAAATTCATAAACACTATATATTACAAGAAAAATAATTATCCACACTTTTTTGTAATTTAATATATATTTATTTTATATATCTTATCTATCAAAAAAATAAAAAGAAAGAAAAACTGCAAGGTAAGTTTCTTGATGCCTTTATTCACTTCCTGAAGAATTAATTATTTTTCTTTGATGCTCAAGGACTTACGTTTTGACATTCATGAGATACAAGAAACGAAATTACCAGTACGACTGATCAACACTACAAATGAAAGGAGACCAGTGGCGCGCACAAGGGGGGTCCTGGGGTCCGCCCCCCCAAATCCCTTGGGGGGTTTTTTCGATTGATTATAATTCTAAGTATATACGTAAAATTTAATTAAGTATTTGTTATTAATGATTAATTTTATTAATTAATGCTAATTATTTATTCAATAATTAGTTTTTTTACTGTGTTTTGTTCCCGAAAACCGACAAAATCAAAAGGAGCATGATACAAGAATGGTGAACTTTCGACCCCGGACCCCCTTGAAAAATTCCTGTGTGCGCCACTGAAGGAGACTATTTCAAAGACACGTGGACTCAAAACAATTCCACTGAGGGTGAAAGGGGATATCGATGATGTTTCCAGTGAACTGGACAATAGTGATTACAGGTTACACGTCTTCGATGAAACGCCGAGAATTCTATTTCTCTCGGCGAGTTAGGCATCTAATTAAATCAGTTCAAAATTTATGACCACCATAAAGTGTGTTAAAAGAGAGAACAATTTGAAGCCTCCAGAAATACTTTAAAAATAGGGAGAAAAAAATTGAATCACAAGAGAAAAAGTTCGTTATATAGAAACTGCACTTCGCTATTGGGAGGTTATTTTAGGAAGAAAATCGTGAAATGTTCTTGGTTCCAGGAAAAAGTTTGCTATATAGAAAAATTCGCAATATAATGGTTCGTAATATGGAGGTTTGACGGTATTACGCTTTTTTTTTAACATATTCAGTTAGTAATTAAGCAATTTTTTTATCTTTCAACTTTGGAGTATTTTGAATAAAACCTTTATTCTAAAAGGGAGGGGGGGAGGAAGGCACATAAATCCTTCAAAGTTAAGGACAGAATCCAAACTTTTAAATAGTTCTTAAATTTGCATTCACTCAATGGGATGTCCGAATGTACATGATCATCAAGCAACAAGTTTTCTCTCCAGGGCATGATTGATAGGTCGACGGTTACTTGCCGTAAGCGAATTTTTGTTCACGCTCATTTCTTGAACAGAATTGCACAGAAAATAAGATTAGGATATATAGTATACAACAAGGATGTAAAACGAAAGATTAACTTGAGCCAAACAAACAAGGTTTAACTCTAGATGGGCCACAAAAAAAATCGATATTCATCGAAACGTGGATTATTTCGAATAATATATTATAATAAACATATATATAAAAAAACGAAGAAAAAAATCAATGTTTACGTCCTGACTCTAGAATCTAACATCGGCACTACATTTGAAAAAAAATGACAGGATTTTTTTTCTTTAATTCAGCTTATATACGGGTTTCGAATTCTGGGTAACTTTTTGAAGAAAAAAAACGCACCTTTGGTTTATTTATACACGCGGATCCTTTTATATTCAGAAATGAACGACATTATTTTTTTTAAAAAATATTCAATTAAAAAGCAATAAAACATTTTTTTTATCAAATGTACACGAAATCAAGCATCCTCTTTGAAATAGGCTGCATTTTGGCAGTACAGCATTTGTAGATGTCGCAGGGAAATGACGAAATTAGGAATTTGATCAAATCCCTAAGGGATAGGATCAATTGATCGGAGATGTTAAAATAACGCCTCTTCAAGGTCATTACCCTGATGAAAGTAAGTGGTTTTATCAAATGCCTGAACTGTTTCAGTGAAATGACGAACTAGTCACGATTTGCATTGGCAAAATGCTGTCCAGAGGGGGGACACCTGGAGGGTCGAGTTCTTGTACTTTCTAACCGTACAGGTAGTACTATCGATCCCCCCCCCTAAATATCTACCCCATACCTTTAAAAAAATGGCACCATAGGATTAACATAGGGATTGATATTTTAGTGTGTAAGTAGCCAAGAGGAAAGATGTTACACATAAAAAAATACCAGCCTAATTTTCTAATTATTTGTTAATTAGTTTCGAATAAATATACTTTGCATTTCATTAACTTTTGTTGTATTACTTACTTCGATGTTTAATAATGTACCCTATTTGTTAAATAAACACTTTGAACTCTTGACAATATTATTTTATCATTTCACTGAAATAGATCAGGGATTTGTTCAAATCCCTTACTTTTATCAGGGAAATGACCTTGAAGAGACGTTATCTTAACGTCTCCCATCAATTGCTCCTCTCCCTTAGGGATTTGATGAATTTATTAATTTCATCATTTTCCTGCGACATAGACACTGGAAGTCTACATGTGTGAGAGCCATTTCAATAGTGGCGGCTCCCACTACTAAATTTTTTGACGTTTGAATTTGTTGAATTCAAGCTCTCGTTGGATGCTAAATATTGCCGTGATGTAATTTGGTCAAGAAATGGATACTCAAGGGATCTTTTACATGCCACATAATCATATGGCATTCAGAAAATCTGTCAACCCCATCCGTGATCAAACCCGCAATATTAGGCTTACGAAGTGAGCACGCCGACAAATCCTTACTTTTTATTGAGATATCTCTTACCTTGACCCATCTGCATTGGGTTGTTGGGCTCCTGTTCCTTTGGTTTTGGAAGCCTGAGATTCATTGGTAAGATCCGTAAGACTTCTTTCAAATTCATCGATAACTCTCATGGCTACCTTTTCCATGTAACTGTCTGGGTCTTCATCGTCGGAGAATGCCTCGGGTATTTGAGGGTCTCGCCCGCTGGGGTGAGAGGACATGCGTTTTAGAACCTCTTTGACTAACTTGGGACTTCGTAGGGGAGTTGATGGCTTGTTGCTCTTCTGCGATTGCGTGTCTGTGGTTTGATTTGTTAGCTGCAAACCATAAAATAATGTATAGTTATCTGTAATTTTACAGGATATATAAAAAATTAAAATTAATAAACTTCACACTTTGTGATTCGACAACGTGCGAAATAAAATGAATGTAATCACAAAACAAAATTGTCGATATTATCAAAAAATGTGAGTTTTTGTAGTAATAATCATTACCTTGAAAATTATATGATTTTTTAAAGTTATCTCTTATATTCTGCATGCATGTCAGGGTTTGTGAATTTTGGCGACTAATTACGAGAGCTGTTTTTTAAATAAGGTCCGTTTGTTTTTAAAAAATAACGACAACATTTTGTTTAAAAAAACCCCTCTATTTTAGGATTATACATAATTTTGCCTATTTTTGTACATAGTTGCAGAGTTTACTCATGCACTTGTCATACCTCAGAACTAAGTTTTGAAAACCCTCTTCAAAAAAGTTTGCCGCCTTGGTCGGACAGCCAAGAGTTCACCGCCGCTTTCACTTAATCGTTGTCACTGAAACACTTCCAGCCAAGACTGTGTTTGAGGTATCGGAAAAGGTGGAAATCGCTCGGAGCAAGGTCGGGGCTGTAGGGTACCAAAAGATTCGATTAACTCCCGAGTCATTCGAGAAGTGTTAGGCCTTGCGTTATCACGGAGGAGCAAAAAACCTTTTGACAGCATGCAGCGCCGTTTGTTTTGCAATGCTCTTCGAAGTTTCCGTAGAGTTGCTCAGTAGGCACCTGAGTTGATCGTTGTTCCTTGTGGCATTAAGTCCACCAGAAAAACACCGCGCCGGTCTCAGAATATTGTTGCCATAATCTTGCGCTTTGACAGCATTTGTTTAGCTTTGACCTTGACGGGAGAAGATGTGTGTCGCTATTCCATCGACTGTTGCTTTGATTCTGGGGGGGATATGGGATGCCCATGTTTCATCTACAGAAACGATTCGACTCAACATGTCAACAACCCTTCTTCCTCGTAACGAATCAAAAAGTCCAATGAAATGACAAACCTCTTCTCTTTGTGTTCCACTGTGAGTAGTCTGGGTACCCACCGAGAACACAATTTCTTAAAGTTAAGATCTTCAGTCACAATTTTGTACACCACCAACCGAGAAACGTCGGGAATTTCCAATGAAAGAATGGTTATCGTGAATCTCCTCCACAAATTTCTATTTCAACTGCTCGCATCAAATCATCAGTGATTACAGAAGGTCGGACTCAGTGTTCTTCGTCATGGACGTTTGTTCGCCCATCTTTAAGCTTCCTGGCCCATTTTCGAACTTTGTTGTCATTCATTGCTTCTGCGCCATAAACTTCTGTTATCTGACCGACATGTTTCTCGCAGTCAAAAAACGGATAACAGACCGTATCTCACACTTGGCGGGCTATTCAATCACCTTTAACATTTTAAAAACGCACAGCAAATCTTACACGACTGGTACAGAGCTGGAAATGACGCGAGTGTGTTCGCAAAGGATGCTGATCAATGACGCAGAGACTCGTTGCGGCGAACTAGGGAACTATACACGCCAACAGACCTTACATTAAAAATAGCCCTTGTATTTCCAATATTAAAGCAAGACCAGTGAGATTTTTGCTCAATTTTCTTCCCGATGAGTGCTTATTAACGTCGCTCTATAAAGAAACACGAGGTCTATTGGCAACAGATCTCGGAATTCTGAACTTTAACGGTCACTTTCCCTCTCCAAAATACCACACCATGTTAATGGAAGGACTTCGAGCCACGACAAATTTAGCATGCATCTGGCCTTCTATACGGTGGGTCTTAAGAGTCACTAGGGTTCGAACTCCTGACATGCCGACCGCAAGGTCATTGCCATGACAACTATGTTACCATGGCTAC
This sequence comes from Trichonephila clavipes, assembly GCA_019973935.1. NCBI lineage: Eukaryota > Metazoa > Arthropoda > Arachnida > Araneae > Nephilidae > Trichonephila > Trichonephila clavipes. Next base: position 947,478 of record BMAU01013238.1, read on the forward strand.
ATACTTCACAGAGAAGATTTAAAATTAATGCACAGTCACAAAATGATACTCGATAATTTTAGGTAAATCTTAATGAGCTAGTTTCTCTAAGGTAATCTTAATGAGCTTGTTTGAAAGTAAATGATTGATGTTTGTGTAACGGTTCAGAATTCAACTGAATTAAAATGGTTCCTTATAATTCTCAGAAATATCGATTTGACTAACTCTTAACTTATTTTCCATCATGAAATTAGCTTGAATTTTATATTTTTTTAATATTGGAATGGTTTAAAAAATGAATTCCTTCGTTTTTATTTGATCATTTCAAACATTTACACAGATGTAAAATTTTGGTATTTATAAATTAAATATATAACTATATGATACACACAAAATAGATGTCTTAAATGATTAGTAGTAAGAAATTTTTAATCCCATGAAACCATTGCGTTAAATGTGTTTGAATACACATTTTTTTACAAGTATAAACACTATTTTAATGTTAATTTGAAGAATAGTTGTTATTTAACCACGAATAGTTAATTTAATTATCCTTTAAAAATTCTAATGCCCTTTATCCCCTTTATTTACGTCACTACGAACCATGTTTCTTATTCGAAACATCCATATACAAGATAACTTATGGATGTTTCGACAAAGAAACCTGGTTTAAATTAATGTTATACATTGTGTGGGAGCTTCTTAAAACCTCATTTAACTGACCCTATCAACCTGAATCAAATAACGAAACGTTACCTGAGCTGGTACCTCCCTCTTTTAATCATTTTACCAAAGGAAAGCCTTAAAGTCTAAACTCATGCAATGGCGTACAAAGAATTCTTTTATAGGGGATTCATGTTTTAAAAAACACGAAGTCGAAAGTGACGAGGCTTAATTTATGTGCTAAAAATAAAATACTTTTTGATCTACGAGAGCGATTTGAACCCAAACACCACTCTTATATGTTCCACTGAATCCTTGAATTATTTAACATAGCAGATCTTGTGAAATGAGGATTCAAACCCGTAACTTGACAGACCACTAGGTTACCATAGTCTCTAAGGGGAAATAAACGCTAACGTGAATATAATTTATATGAATATTTTATTTATATATATTTTATCTTCCAATATTATATATATATGAATTTTGATCTCTTGTATTTTGATCAGTTGCGTAGCTACCACCGTATCAATGATACGGGGCCCCAAGCTGCAGGGGTCCCAATATATCTAAACAAAGAAACGTAGCATGTGTTAAAGAACCCCCTAAAAGTGCTTACAAGGAATTTTGATACAGGGCCCAATCAGGACTAGCTATGCCAGTGATCTTGACCCCTAGAGCGCATGTTTGGCTTGAGTGCTCTGGGCAAAATTAAATTCCTAGAACAAGGTCGCATCTTCAGAGCTCGTGTGCCTACCTCTGGGGAGGAAACTGAGCGTCAAAATTACTTGCGGCAAGTGGTATCTCCTACATGGTACCGCGTTAAAAAGTGATACCAGCTCCTGGGGAATGTACTAGGTCAGCAATGGTAAAAATACCAATCCGCAGCCCCATTGGTGAGAAAAATATATATAATTTATATATAACCTACAAGTCGTTCAAGTATCTTTTAAGGTGCGGGGATATTTAACTAGAAACTTTTCAAGAGAAATTTGTAGAAAGTGAAAAATGCTGGATTTAAATCATTTATCTCTATATCAAAAGAGAGTATTAGGCTTTTTTACGGCCTATGTCAAAACGGAAAGAAACTCGTCTAGCAATTAGTACCTACGATCTTATCTATTCCCTTGAAGAAAAGTAAAACGGCCAACGTCGTAAAATAGATGTTCACTCATGTGTATTCAGTAACTCCTCTGGAAACTACAGCAGTTCATAAAACTTTTATGATTCTTACCTGAATATTCTGATACATTGGCTTCTACACATAGAAGCATCACATTTAAAGAGCTGTTGTTATATGGGAATGCATCAATTTTGCTTTGATGCTAGGAGAGGAGGAATCCTTTTCAGTATTATTAATTTATTTCATTTTATCGATCCAACTTAATTCTTCACATAAAAAAAAGTTTATTTCACAAATTTACTGTAAAAGTTTGAGCGTTTTAACAGCTGATACGAGTAGGCATATAGAGTCACAAATGTTTATCACTTAGTTATTAAATAAATTGAGAAAATTATGTTTATTTCTAGCTATTTTTTCAGATAACAATAATATTTATTCAAAAAATTGATAACTTTATTATATTTTGCATATTAGCTCTCAGTCATTGTGATAAAGACTATTTCTAAGAAAAATCTCGGCTGGCGTCCATTTTATATATGTACAGGTTTTATCCTAATTCCAAAATTGAAAACAATTAAAATGTATAAAACCAAAATAAAGGAAAAACAAATTCTGCCTATTCTGAATTTATCTTGCTTTAAATATTAAGAATTATTATTATTTTTGTAGAAAAATGAATGAGTGCCACGCGCGCTAGAAGACACACCACAAAGTGGGTTTTTGTAAATATTAAAAGTGCGTATACAAGGGTGGGAATTGGGGGCTCAAATCCCTTCATAGACTAACAGATTTTTAATTTATCGCATAAAAATTACTTCTCTGTGTGTGTGTTTTCATCTACGTTTTATTTAAAAATACAACCCCTCCCGTGCACACTGGTGTTTAAAATTACGAGAATTTTTGCATATTTTGCCGAATTCCACGGAACGAAATGTAAAAATACTGCTGCGGAATAAAGAGACATATCTAGTGTCAAATATGTAAGTGTATATGTGTGGGGGAGTTTAAGCTAGTCGAGTAACAAGATTTATTAGCGCGCGTGCCAATTTTTGTGGGATTAACTGTCACAGGAACTCATAAAATTCATTATTTCCAGTGTAAAATCATGGTGCGAGGTCTGTATATCAGTAAAAGGGGCCCCCTATTTACCTTTTTTTGTGTGTTCTATTCTGCAATTGCTGTTTTACACCTTCCGACTCCGATGAGTGTTACGCGCGATCATGCGTGTGCATTACAACTGACAAATGACTGTCTTTTTTAACATCCTTTTATAAACTTCACTTTGAACTCAATTTTTACCCACTTTAAAAGATCCGATTAATTCGAAATTTTGCTCACTTCTCTAGGACCGATGACAATACAATAATTTAATAATTTTGTTCCATTTTCCTGATCAGGATTAACGATTTCCCATTTTCAGATCCCATCCGGAATCTGGCGACTAATTTAAAATCCCACTTCCAAATTTGGCGACAAAAAGATAAAGTTACAACTTAGTTCGATTAACTATAAAAGGGTATTTTTATAGTTTTTTTAAACTATAATTTATTATTTTAAAATTATATCAACCCAATGTACATACCAAATTTCATTAAAATCTGCCCAGTAGTTTTTAATATAATTGACCAAATCTGAAAATTCTCTTTATTTTGAATACCTGTATATAAAAGTAGTATGTGTGTATACCACTGAGTTTTAGTATAATTTTATTTTCAAAATAGCATCAAAATCTATTTACAAAAAATGTCGTAATAGTTCTCTCCTTATTTCATAATAATAGAGATTTTCGAATTTTCCAGAATGTTCAAGAGTTGTTGAAAAGTGTGTGAGCTTGTGTAAAATTCTTCAATGTCTTCTAATCGTTGCATATCTTTTGTAACGATTTCTCTCTCTCTCTCTCTCTCTCTCTCTCTCTTTTGTCGGACCACTGGGTTGATAAGAATCTTCGGAAGACAGGAAAAGTGCACTAAAAAAAATTATCTCTCCGCTTTCCCCTTCGCTCTCAAGTTTTAAGGGTTTTCGACATCCGTTCTCGAATTCTCCCTTTCAAAAAATTTCTGGCCCATCACCTCTTTCTGTTACGTGAGATTAAACATGTCACCACACAGAGCCGTCTTTTCAAAAGAGTGGTACTTGAGATCTTCACACAGAAAAATATGGTCTTGTTGAATGGAGACCTTTCTGTTTCCTTTCTCATTTGAATTGAAAGGGGGTTTTTTTAGAATGTGGGTTTGTACATCGTCAGACAGATGTTTCAGTACTATTATGCATCGACTGAAAGTTTATGTATATGTATGTTTTTCTGAGCCTTATCTAACTCACATAACATCTTTTGTTGTTCTCAGAAAGGGTGTTCCATTTTTTTTTCAGAACAATTTTGTAAGAAAGAGAAAGAGGCAATTATATTTGATTTCAAAAGCAGTTTCATTTGAATGGTGAGTTTCGAAAGGTAAGAAAATTTCGTCTCTTTTTCAATTCCTACTACTAATTCACTCTCTCTCTCTCTCTCTCTTTGTTCAAATTTTCAATCCTTCATAAAATACTTTTTATTCATTCACTCAAGTTCAAATACATTTTTTTAACTTGTCGTGGCAGATACTTAATGTTAATACAGTTTTTTTTTAAAATATTAATTCATTAGTTAAACTTAATGGATAAATAGTAACAAAAATAATGGTCCAATACGATATATTAAGAAAAACAATGGAAAATTGCAAAGGAAATCGCTTTCTATATTATCACTTTTTTGGGATTCTGTCATATGCATATACATATTTACATTAATTGTAACTATTTAATAAAAAGTAGATAAAAATTTTTTTTTCTTTGTTGACCTAAGTAGGAACTAACTAAAAAAAAAATTTTTTTATATTGTTATATACATCACTAAAAAATCCTGAATCATTTCGATACAAATATTCTCCTTATAAAATACGATTTAAGACCCCTATCACATTTGACATTAAGACCTTATTTCACCAAAATCAGAACGAACGCAAGATATGTAAACAAGGAAAAAACTATACACAATATGATCTATACAATCAACAAGTTAAACGTGTCTTTCTTAAATATTTTAAAAACGTTTTTCTTTTTTAATTAAAATACAAATAACGCCCACAGAGGCACACACAAGATGGGGGGAGGGGCACCCGGATCCGGAACCCCCCAAAGCCCTTGATTTTTTTTTCGATTGATTGTAATCCAATGTACATAGTACGTAAAATTTAATTAAGTATGTGTTATTAATAATTAATTATATTAATTATCTCTAATTATTTACTCAATAATTATTTTTTTACTGTTTTTTGTTCCCGAAAGTCGACAAAAATCAAAGGTATATGTTTGGAGGCGTATTGGTGCATGATAAGAAAATGGAGGACTTTCGACCCTGGACCCCCCTTCCCCTCCTTTTTGCGCTATTAACTACACATCTTGCGTCGACTTACATCATTAATCATCAATTGAAATATTTAGTTAAAATTAATATCACATCTATATTTGGTAACGAGTAGGCGAATTTCCTGACATAATTGAAAAAATTTAATATGGAGCATTAAGTAAAGATTTAATGTTATGAAAATATTGTACATAAAATAAAAAAAAATAGTAATTCATTAAGCAAAAGAATAACAAAATATACAGTGCTAAATTAATGAAAAATCCATAGAAATACAAATGGGTCAAAAAGGTGAATTACGAAGAAGCTGTATAAGGGCTCGCGAGACAAAAATAACGGTTTCACGATCTTCTTAAATTTCCGAACTATTTTTCTACCCCAATTTCAATTAAATTTCTAGGATTTCTGACTTTTAAATAGCATCAAATAATGGTTTTAAAAAAATTGTTAATTTTATTTCAATCCAATGAGAACTTCCAAATAAAGTCTTTCATTGTGTGTTTTGGTGGCACAAACAAAAAAAAGCTTTCAACTTAAAATACTAGATAAAACTCATTAATAAATATTAATATACCAAAAATTTTTCAGAAAAATAAATATTTACCTCATTAGATTCCATCTTATTGTTCTCCTGTTCATCTTTGGGGCTATTGTATTGCGACGGCATGTCCGGCTGTTTGGTCGTAAGCATAGTCCGGCAGAAGTCCTGCAAGCCGGACACTGCAATCGAAGGTCTCCTGTCACTGTAACCGCAGCTGTACCTTCTGAGTCTTGGATCACCAAAATAGACCGGCTTGTAGCGTAGTTCGGGGGTGTAGTGGAAAGTTTTGTTGGCGGGTTCTCTGCTCAGGACCGACGCGGGGGTGGGCGAGCTGAAGGTGGACTGCGGGGGAAGGGAAGGTCGCTCCCAGCGGCTTTCATTGGCTGCTAGGGGGAGAAATCGTCTGTCAGTCACGAAAAACGAATGATAGTGATTATGTCGGTTAGAACTGTCAATATGATTATCATCTGTGAAACTTTTACCGAACACATGATTAGTTTTTATTACTTTTTCTTGTGTGTGTTGGCTGGGTATAAGTTTCTTCACGAAAAATGTCAAGAATTCTTTTTTTATGTTTTACTAGTTGATTATTCCAGTACTTTGATCAATTTGCGTATACAGTAAGTGTATCTTGTGTAAAGATTTTGTTTTATAAACTATGAATAAATAATGGAGAAATGTCATTCATATCTCATCATACAATTAAATTCCTTACTGTTATAATTTTTGTAAATTACCTTTTCCGATTTCAACAACAAATTTTTTCAGGGGGCACAAAACGAATCAATTGACGAAAATTTATCAAAAATTTAAATAAATTTTTTTAACATTAAAAAATATTTTTTGTATATATAATTTTCTAGTTTTACAAAACTTGAAAGTTTTAAGTTAAAAAATCTAGAGTTATGATAACTTTTCCGTTCATTTTCTTTCACATCCCAATGGCAAATAAAAACTTTAAATCGATTATCTCAAAAAAAAATCTCCATTTAAAATGCTAAAGCTTTTTCTATTGTATCAAAAGCTTTGATATTTTTTCTGCCTATTGATATTAATATACGTAACAAAACTTGATACACATTTTCAACGAATTCTCAATAAGCATTCATAAAAAAAAGTATTTTACGAATATCATCTATGTTGGCAGAAAACCCATATGAGCTTTTGTTATACCTACATGTAAATTAAATTTCCTGGGTTTAGGTCAATTATTGCAGAAGGGGTAGCGTTTTATATAATCGCTTCATAAATTTTTAATTTCTTTTTTAAAAAAATTAAATAGTTTTTGTAGTATTTTAAACACACAAAACGTGTTTTATGTAATACGCATACGTTAGTCACAAGTAAGAAAAATTGTAAAAAACAATAAATAAAAGTTTGTATTTTTTATTAATCGTATATATCTCTTTAAAAATAGTTATCGAGGTACTGTGAAAATTAACAAAAATCCAAGACGAAGTATATAAAATTACATATAACATTCACAATACGTGTCTAGCCGTCCATCCGGTATAGTGGTTAGTAACGGTGGCTACTGTGCCGTAGGGCTTGGGTTCGATTTCCGGAGAAGGCATGGATGTTTGTAAATGTATAGTGCCTTTGCGGCATGGAAGTATTCTGAATAATCGTCGAGCCGCAAGTCCTTCCCCTCTTCAGGTTAGTTTAAGGGTAAGAGAGGTGGAAGATTTCGGACCCCCAGGTATTGTCCCTCTAAATTGGAGTGGAACCGAGCCAAATCGTACTGTCATCTGTTTGGTGCTTAAAGCTACGGCTAACGACAGGCGTACTACTAGCCCCTTGCCACGATGAATTTCATAGGCCTTGATCTGGTGTTACTGTTGGTCAGGCGGCAAAAGTAACAACAACACAATACGCATAATGGCGTATTAAATAACATAATCTTTCCTGCAAAATATGTACATTATCCGATAATTCTTTTTTTATTCCTACCTTTAAAATTTATTTTAAAAAAGGCTTGAAATTTGTTTCAAAATTTTCAATTACTAATACTAAAAAACAGTAAATAATTTTGGAGTAGAACATTTACTTTTAAATCCCAAATCAAAAAGAAGTACGATGGGAAGAATGCTTCGAGACGGTGAACATAATAAAATTTTGGGGGTTTTGAACAAGTTTACTTATATAAAAATTTGGAAATAAGCAACGGTGGTTAAAGCTAACGATAAAAGTGCCTTGGTACCAATATACATGGAGAAAATTGCTCAAAAAGGATTTATCGATTCAAATCATATTAATATTCTATGCAAATTATTGCATTTTAGATAAAGTCTTCTCATACCGTAACCATCTATATTTCATCTGAAATTTATGTAAATAACACAAGCTTTATGATAAACAATTTAAGGGAACTGCATGTGATATGTTTAATTAATACGTGTGTATCACGAATGATATGTTTAAGAATAAGATTCATGTGTTTTTTAATTTAAACAGTAAAATGTTTGCATGTAACAGTTGTGACTTGTTATATTGCCCATTCATTGATTCACGAAGTGAAAAAAAGAAAGAAAAAGAAAATCGGATCCACACACACACACACAGTGCGTTTAAAATATATTATTTTGAATTTAGGAACTGATCACAAAAATATTTGCTTACACAATTAGTAAACAATGTTAATAGTTAAAAAATATTTATCTCTCATCACATAAATATTATTTTTATATATATATATATATATATATATATATATATATATATATATATATAACACAATTAAGTACTATAAAGTCACAAAAACAGTAAATATTAATAAGTAGCTGTTTATTTATCTTGTTTACACGTAAAATAAATAAAAGTATCTTTCATAAAAAAAAGACTATATGTAGTTTATTGGAATTTTAGGAAATAGAATTTATATATATATATATATATATATATATATATATATATATATATATATATATGGGAGTCCGAATAAATCTTCGAATAAAAATCAGACTCTTCAGAAGGCGGGATTTTAGATTGGCGAGGTGGTTTGTCTAGGGGTAAGTATTTAAGGGTGAGTGATGAATTAATTGAATCAAAGTCATTTAAACACAGATACTTCATTTAAGTAAAAAAGAATTTATTTAAAGTTAAAGGGAAATATTTACAAAAGGGGATATTTACAAAGAGAAAGACATGCAGGAATTAGGTTAATTAAAAGTTGAGTTATACCTTTAGAAGACGGGGAAATAAACCTTTTCTCATTCTTGGACGTTAGGACTGGTGGTGCGCGCAGGGCGCGAAAATGCGGTAAAGACGCGACGTGTTGAACAAGCAGTGGTTAGTAGGCCTCTGCCGAAAAATTATTCAAGCGGGAGCTACGAAAGCTCACTAGATGACGCTGCTTCGGAATGCAGTAATAAATAAAATTGAGATTTATGGTCCTCTGAAAGGATATGACTCAACCTTTTAACAAAATGTTTCAAAGGGAAAATCCTAGATATATATATATATATATATATATATATATATATATATATATATATATATATATTCTTATATACTGTAAAATCTGGCGTATAGCGCGCACCCCCTTTTTTACGAAATAACGATAAGTGTGCATGTACAATGCTGTTATGTTTTTAATCCATTTATTCGAGGTACTACTCCAGGATTTTGAAAAAATAGTATACTTTTAGAATCAAAATCCTTTAAATTCATTAGGTATATGCCATCTATTTCAAATAAATAGAATTCCGATCTTTATAGAAGTCTAATTTTTCTTATGCTCATCTCTATTTTTATTTCTTGAAACTATCATTTTTTATACCAGGCGTATAACGCGTACCCATAAATTTCGATCTTATTTTTTGTGTTTAAAGTGCGCGTTATACGCCGCATTTTACGGTAATTGTTTGCAGTGGCGCACATAAGGGGGGTCCTCGGGACCAGATCCCCCCCTAAACCCTAGATTTTTCCTCGATTGATTATAATCCTATGTATATAGTACGTAAATTTTAGTTAAATATTTGTTATTAATTATTAATTTTATTAATTAATGCTAATTATTTATTCAATAATTAATTTTTAACTGTTTTTTGTTCTCGAAAATCGACAAAATCAAAAGAATATGTTGTGCACCGTATTAGAGCATCATTCAAGAATGGTGGGCTTCCGACCTCGGACTCCCCTCCCCACCTCCCCTGAAAAGTTCCTGTGTGGGCCACTGATTGTTTGTCATCATCAGGAGAGAGAGAATTTTTATTTTTCATTTATTCAAATATATTTTATTATTTCATAAGATAATACTAACCGAATAACATTTAACACACATGAAAAGACACAGTAATATATAATTACACGACATAATAAAAAAATGATTTTTATGATTGGTGCCAATTGATTTGATAGTGGTTGTTCCCCCAGCCCCTAAGCGTTCCCGTTTACGTAATTTCGTTCGGTATTCCTTCTATTGTAACATTCTGTATAAAAATACAGATGAAGTTATGACAATCACCAATTTTAAAATGGAAAAAAAAATGTTTCCTTTAGTCGTGAAAGAATTAATATTTTATGAATAATCCAATTATTTTTCGAATAATTTACACCAAAACTTTTAGAAAAATCTATATGCAATTTAAAAAAGATTTAAACTAATAATAATAATAAATTTAGATTATAAATTGTTTCAGATAACCGTCCCCCTGGATTAAACTATTCTCACGTTCTAAATCTACTTACTGGTTGATCCGATAGAAAGATAATCTGTCGCTCTCCTTCTGGGGGTGGGGGTGTGGTAAAGACCGAAGACAGTCCCTCCAGAACACTCCTGGCAGACGATGGATCTGGCAGGAGGTGGAGGCTTCTTCTCTGGGCTAACTAACAAGGGGTCTCTAATGCCATAGCTTGGGTTGGCGGCAGAACCTAAAATATTAAAACAAAAAGTAAAAAAGCATTCTCGAGATTGTTTTAAAATGGTCAACAAGACAGATATAAATATAGATGTAACAGAAATTCTTGTAAAAATGGCTATTTTACTATATTAAACACTTAATTCAATTAAGGTATCCGACTACGTTCGGAACCGTGATTTAAAAAAAGCGCATAACTGGATAATTTTCATGATATTTAGTGTCACTTAGATTAGAATACATGTATAAAAATGTTTTAAGGACATTTTGACAAAAAAAATTATTTAAATACCATTGGTAAAAAAATTAACTAAGAATAACCTTTTTTCAAAATGTTCTCCTTTATAAAAAATGCTTCTAAAATAATAATATTTTGCTTGTATATAGCTCAGGCCTCTGTACAGAAGCTCATCGATGATTTTTGAAAAATTCTCATTATTTTCAGAGTTACAACCATTTAAAATAATTATCGGCTTTTTTTTCTTAAAATTTTTCCCCTCTGTTGTCGTAAAACATGGATAAGTGAGTGAATAAGTGTTTGGTTTATGGCGCAAGAGCCAAATGTGGCTAAGCTGCGCCAAACATATGGTAAAATATGAAAATAGAGTTGTTAGGACATCTAAAATAATGACAATACACTAACATTAAAATATCAAAACATGTATAAAAAGGTATACTAATTGTAAAAGCAAACAACTCTTTTGGTGGGAATTACTACCACCAGGCCAATGAAGATCTTAAAATAACAAATAGGTTTAAAAAAGAGTAATGCACTAAGCAAAAATTAAATTTAAATACTTCGACATAAAAAGAAAAAATTGGATTTAAAATTCTGTTCAGTTCGTTACCTTTTTATTTAAAAAAACAATTTGGAAAGAAATAGTTTGGGCTAGTTCTAACACGAGTTGGGTTCACGTTTCCCAACCCTCATTTTGCCAGTATTCTGCTGATAATCTAACAATAGACTTCGTTGATTCTATATATACCTCTTCTTCTAGGTCGTATAAAATCATATCCTCCTCATCCGTTGAGTATTCTACCGGTGCTGGTTTCCTAGGTTTATGAGGAGCCATCTTAATTTCTATTTTAGGTTTTATAGTAGTAGATGTGTTTTTAGGTGGACGTTTTTTTTACAGAGTTTTGAACTTAGTTTTGCATCCTGGGATATAGAAGGTGTAGCATTGGATGTAGTTAGTGATAGTAGTTTGAAGAACCGGACATGCTGGTAAGGGTGTAAACATTGATACTGTGGATGAGGAAGATGCAATAGAGGTAGATAAATTATTAGATGTGGTGGGAGCAGATCTATTACAGAAATAAGTGATTGAGATTTTGATGACGATGTAACTGTTACAGAGGATGTGGATGGTACAAGTTGTGCCTGCGTTGATGTAGACGATTTAGTAACTGCAGGGACTGAGGAAGACATAATTGGTTTCGAAATGGTTATTAATGGTTGTAGTAATTTTAAAGGTGGGCACACTGCTTTTGTAATCGTTTAATCTGTTTGTGAGGAATTCTTAACAGTTATGAATTTGGCAACTAGAGCGTAGGTTTGAGATGGTTGCGGGGTTATAAATTTTCGGGCTTCAATATAGGATATGCTTTTGTTGGTTTTAATTGTTTGTATCTCTTTTTCTATTTTCCACATTTGGGACATAGTTTGGAATCGGCGGAATGAGGCTGTGAACAATTAACTGCTCCGGAGTGCAATCTGAGGAGGCACGTCCAACAGATGCACATCTAGAGCACGTCAATTGTCCACGGCAGGCAGTTTGAGAGTGTCCGAACCTTTGACACTTAAAACAGCGCAAAGGATTCGGAATATAAGGACGGATTTCACAGTTTAAATATCCAGCTTTTATAGTTTTGGGTAAAGTAGGGCTATCAAAAGTTAAAATTAAATGTTTTGTTGGAATGACTGAATTATCTTTTGTTATTGTTATTCTTCTGACCTGAATCATACCCTGATCAGAGAATCCATCCAGAATTTCTCCATCAGGGGTGGTCAACAGGTCAGGTTCGGAAATAACACCACGGCAGGAATTCAGGGTTTTGTGCAGACTTATCTTTAGAGGACTATTTAGAAAAGATTTAGAAAGAAGAAAGAACTTAGTTTGAAGAGCAGAGTTTCCTTCAATAAGTAGATCCCCGGAACGCAATCGTTTTACTGATTTCGGTTCACCACCTATTCCTACGAGAGCTTTCTGCACTGCAAAGGGCGTTTTGTTCGACATTTCATTGTTTTGTTTTGAAAATATGTCATTATTCCTTCATTTTTTTTACTAAAAAATTGTATTTAAATAATTTTTTCTTGCAATAACATTGTCAAAACAATTTTATATGCATATTCTAATTCAATTGACACTAAATATCTTTACACTTTTTTCAAAATCACGCGGTTCCGCACAAATTTAGTCACCTTAAACAACAATAATTAATTTCTAAAAAGCTTTTTTTTTTTTTAAAAAAAAATTCATTTAAGCACTTATTAACGATCCCTAAAATGTGTTCGCAAATTCATATTCAGCAGTGGTATTCAAACTGTGTTCCACGGAACCCGGGGTTCCTCGTGTCACAAAAAAAATTTAAAAGGAAATTATAAACATGTACTCAAAATGTGGATTCACATTCTCCATAAGTTTATATAAACACAAATATCTAAAGCTTATCTCAGTCATTATATAAAATGAAAATTTTATTTATACATAATAACCTTATTTTGCAACACTTTTTTTTAACTTTTATTATTATCAAAATGCGTGTTTTTTTTCCTTCAAATGTGCTGCCTACTAGATTGAGAATATTCTATTGTACTATCCTGGGTTCCAAGAAATATTTTGATACTTGTTAGAACAATGTTTTGCAAAACTTGATAGTTCTCTATTAGAAAATGTTCCTTTTTTTTTCTTTATAGGAAAAAATGTCATTGATGAAGGAGAGGAGACAACTTAACGACAAATTAACAAATTCAACGTTTAAAATCTAAATTTAAGCAAGAACAGCTCCTAAATTTTAGATCGCAAATTCATGCAATATATAAGATTTCTCATACAGCTATAACCATTTTAACATAGATTTCTCATACAGCTATAACCATTTTAATGCCATTTAGAAAAAATGCATATAAGTTAAAAATAATTCTCAACGTGAGTGGCTACAAAAAAAAAAAAAAATTAGATCCATAATATGAAATGCGACTGCAGGTAATTTCAAAAAACCTAGACTTCGGCAGTTTGTGAAAAATACAAGCACATATCCCAGTTACTAAATATAATGCACAAAGGTAGGTGACACTTGGATCATAAATTAATATTATTAACAAACAGTGGTGTGCCGTACACTCTCTTATCCCCCGTATCGTGTGGGGGGCAGGGTTCTCGGGGGCCCAAAGCCTGACTGACGCTAAGTACCTAAGATCCAGCTTGGATCCCGAAACTTGACTTTGCAGGGGAGCCCTACTATTCTCCGTTATGCCACTACTAACGAGTAAATTGTATTAAAATTACATTAAAATTAACGCGTAGCACATTTTCAGACAGAAAAATGACCCCTATTTCCCTGGAAATTTGCAATATTATAACTCGTATCTATGTTAACAATATAGTGTTTTTAAAAATTTCAAAATATTCCGTGAATACTTTCTTTTTTGTTTTAATACTTGAAGGCAAAGCCTATTTAACATTACGGTATAGGATAAGAAACATGAAACACATTTTATACCAGAAAAAATGAATCAACTCGGTTTAAAATGGGAAGTATGATAAAAAAAATGCTGCTCTCTAAAGGATAGTGAAGCCAGAATATCATTAATTTCTTTTACATGTGAAAAAATGTTCCAAATTCGGGTCCTATTCATTAACATTAACCGAAAACAGCCTTTTAAATTGCCTTTACATAAAGTACCTATAACATGTCGATCGACTTTAAATATTATTTTAATACATTTTTCTGAGGGCGGAATGGGGCTCCCCGAAAACATCTTATAGTTTAAAAGGTTCCGCGAGTCGAAAAAGTCTGATAGACAGCAAACTGAAACCTACATGATTCAGAGCTGAAATTACAGTACTATATTTATTTTGCAGTCGCGTTATATACTACCTCCATCTAATCCTTATTTTGAATAATTCTAATATTAAAAAAAAAGAGAGAAAATTTTCTTTTTTCCGATTCGTGTATAAACAATAACCGTTTTCTGTTTGCCGTGTGTAATAGACTTCCGATGACTAGGCTCGACTATGACTAGCGTGACACCACTGTTGCCCCGAATGAACTACGTGGCTGTGGCACGATGGCGTCGGCAGTTTTCTGTCCAGCGTGACGAGAAAAATAAACCGTGAGCGTGCACACACTGTGGGACATAAATATGCAATGACATGAAAAAACGTGCTCGATTCATCTGAGGTAGAAATTAGTTTTCGTAGATGCAGCGCCATAAACTGCTCGCTCCCCAATGGAAATTAGTAGTTTGATTTCCGCAGAATAACATGCACTTGACATTGCTCATTGAGTGTCAGTACTAACAGACCTAGTCGTTAAACCAGCGCCATCTCTTATTTATTTTATTAAATGGTCTCATCAGATGGATAATTTATTTTCATTATATATTTTTGGTATTAGCATAGCAAAAATCTCGTGATATTGATCATACCAGGAACGTACATACGGTGTGATGGATTGATTGATTGAATATTAACGTCGCACTGTTCAGCTACACGAGGGCTTTTGGCGACGGACCACGTAATTTTGAACCATGGTCAAGTGACGTGGACGACACCTGAGCTGGCACCCCCTCTCCTAACTACCACACCACACCAACGGGAGGACGTTTCAGCTCTCGACAGATTTAACGTGCATCGCTGCCCTACACGGCGGGTCTTTAGTGGTATTGGGCTCGAACTCGTGACAAGGCAAGCCACGATCCGATACCTATACCCCCTCGGCCACACGGTGTGATGGAAGATTAACCCTTACTAGACCAACACAGATTTTTTTTTATTTGAACTATACAGATTAACCCCCAGTCCCGGCACTTTCATCTACATGTATTTTGGAATGTCACCCCTCTCCACATAAGAGAAGACTGTGTACGCCACACACACACACACACTGGATTCTTCTTTTGCATAGAAGTAATAAGGCTAAGAATATCCAGTGTTTTTATTAATTTGTTATGGGAAAATATACAAATCCAAACACACATTATCTCGCATTAGCGCCTCTGATTAAGTTAAGATTGTAAAGAAAAAATGAATGATTTAGAATTGGAACTCCAATCAGGAAGTCTATAAATCCCATTGAACGTAAAGAATGTGTGATTTCAAGGAATCTAATATAACAAGGAAGAGAAAAATCAATTAAAAAAATTAATTACCGAAAAGGTATAATCAGTAATTCTACTACAGTGATTCTAAATAAAATTATGCTCGGTTGCCTAACAGCCCACAGAGGGCAAACGCCATATATGCTCTTCAAAATTTTTATGAACTTCGGCACTAAAGGTATCCGACTACGTTCGGAACCATGATTTTTCCAAAGCGTATAAATGGATAATATTTATGATATTTAGTGTCACTTAGATTAGAAAATGTATATAATATTGTTTTAAGAGTACTATTACAATAAAAAATTATTTAAGTACAATATTTTGACAAAAAATGAACATAGAATGATTCATTTTCAAAATACTCTCCTTTTGTGAAAAATGCTTCTATTATAATAATATTTTGCCTGTATATAGCTCAGACCTCTGTACAGCGGCTTAACTAGAATTTTTGAAATATATAACATAAAAGTGGGTTTATCCATGTTTTACGACAACAGAGGGGAGAAATTTTAAGAAAAAAACGCCGATAATTATTTCAATTGGTTATAACTCTGAAAGAAATGTGAATTTTTCAAAAAAAAAATACTTCATACTCTCAGAAGAAGTCTTAATTTATATAAGCAAAATACTATTATTTTAGAAGCATTTTTTATGAAAGGAGAACATTTTGAAAAAAAGTTACTCTAAGTTAATTCTTTGCCAAAAAATATTGTATTTAAATAAAAAAATTTTGACAAAATGTCCTTCAAACAATTTCATACATGTATTCTAATATAAGTGACACTAAATATCATGAAAATTATCCATTTATGCGCTTTTTTGAAATCACGTTTCCGAACGTAGTCGGATACCTTAACTGCATAAGCAGATGTTCCGGTAAGTCGGACATGCAATCCGCAACATATGGATACACGCCTAAAACCATCAATCTGCCAAATGAGCTACCGACGGACAACTCATGCAACGCATATTTTATTTTATCAACAGGTAAATCTTTTCTACATTAAAGGGAATAAAATTACGAAAACCGTTGGTAAAACTATTGATAACTGCGAGAGAAACGCCATTCTTTTAAAAAATAAGAAATCCTATTCAAATGTATATATATATATTTACTTTTAAACCAGTAAAGCAAAACTTCCGTGAAGCCAGAGTCGAACCAGCGACCTATGGATGCCAGTTTGAAACCAACTACAGTCCTCCGCTCTGCCAACTGAGCTATCGATTGATTGATTGAATATTAACGTCGCACTGTTCAGCTACACGAGGGCTTTTGGCGACGGACCACGTAATTTTGAACCATGGTCAAGTGACGTGGACGACACCTGAGCTGGCACCCCCTCTCCTAACTACCACACCACACCAACGGGAGGACGTTTCAGCTCTCGACAGATTTAACGTGCATCGCTGCCCTACACGGCGGGTCTTTAGTGGTACTGGGCTCGAACTCGTGACAAGACAAGCCACGGTCCGATACCTATACCACTCGGCTACCGCGGCCTACAACTGAGCTATCGAAAGACGCCTTATGTTGCGCTTATTTTGTGCTAGTATCAATTAAATCTTTAAAGTGAATGAAATTATACGAAAAATGTCCGTTCTCCGATTTATGATTTTGAGAGAAAGGCCATCCTCGCTAAAAACATGAAAGTGTCCATTTAAATTCTTTACTTTTAAATTAGTATATGCATCAAAAAGATTCTTCCGTCGAGCCAGCGACCTATGGATACCTGTTTGAAACCACCTACAATCTACCGCTCTGCCAACTGAGCTATCGAAGGACGCCTTACGTGTAGAGGGGGCACAAAGACGACTCTGAATCACATAGGATTGCAGGGTCGCAAATGCCGTAGGTACGATTTATGGGGCAAAGAAACAGCAACGCATTAATGGAGCAGAAAACATTTTATTGACAGGTTGTACTACAACAGGTTTTCGAAAGTACATGTACTTCTCCTACTATAGTCACATGAAGAGTTTGGTGCTTTCCTTTAGTTGGATACCTCATCGCTCGAATACTTATAATTGCCAAGAGGATATAGGACATGCTAGGTATCTTCTAGAACGTAAAGAATTCCATAAAGTGCCACTATCAGGCCTGTGAGAGGACTTCTGGCCAGATTTCTTTGTCTTACTTCCTTACACCACAACTCGCAACTGCGGCATTCGCGACCCTACATTCCTATGTGATTCTAAGTCGTCTCTGTACCCCCTACACACCCTACTAGTTTGTTGGTCTGGCAGCGAATCCCCTCGCCAAAGTCCCAAAGCCCTCACATTAGCATGGTTTGGAAGTCAGGAGAGTGGAGTGCCAGCTCAGATGTCGTCCTCGTCACTTGGCCGTGGTTCATAACTACCAGAATCGTTACTAATAGCCTTCGAGTTGCTTTAAGGACGATGTTCATAAACACTCCCTTGCTCATTATACACCACCAGACTACCTCAGTCACGAAATATTCGTTAGTTTTACTTATGTTAGAGTATAAATGTTACCTACTTATATACAGTGAAGAAAGATTGTGCAGTGATTGGTTCTTAGATATAAAAGTGAGAATGAGAGTGTGAGAGAGATGAGGGCAGGTATAGTTGGAAATTAGCGATTATTAGTGCGGAGATTTTCACTCTTCGAGTTTGAGAGTTCCGAGTGTCTGCATATGTTCCAGATAAGTGAAGTTTTGATTTTTTTCAGTTTTGATTGATCTTCCTAATAACTCTTAAAAGGGTCAGTTTAATAAAATTATTAACTTAATTATATATATATATATTGTATTTGTAGCTGTTTTCTGATATTTTATGTTATTGCAACTACTCCCATTGAAAGGTCGGGTTCGAGTCACAGTCTTTCGATCTCTGTGTTAAATAGTCAAACTTTGGGGAAAAGAGGCCATTACTGCACAAGTAATTTTAAAATTCAATTGAATTATAATAACAGAGCCAATTTTAAGCGTGTTGCCCTAGTGTTTTTCTTAGAACTATTAAGTGTGTACCGAATTATTTAACAGCCAGGGAATGATTCCCAAATTTAAAAGGAATTCGGGAATCATTCAATGAAAACTTCACTCGAAAAGAAACTATTTGATTTTTTAATAATCCACACATATATAAAACAAAATTTACATTTTTTTCCAATATTGAGAAAGAAAAAAGAACTTACAAACAGAAAAAAAGAACGGAAAGTTTTAAAAGATAAATTAAACATCGTATAAAATATCAACTGGATAGATCTTGAAATAATAAATTTAAAAACAGAGTTACTACAGTAGCTTAACAATTTAACTGGAAAAAAACTGTTCAGATCTGGTACTTTAGGAATGAAAAAAAAAGCGGCACAAAATGTAGCTTTATTTTAAAAAAGTAAAATATATTTTTATATAAAATGTTACTATTTTTTTTAACATAAATATATAATTGAAACTGAAATTTCCGAATGACCAGTTCCAACATTCAGCTTTATCACTAATATGTAAGCCATTTTATAAACTCTATTAATATACAATGCAAATTGTAATTAAGACTAATAATGTAATGGTGAGTTGTATTAACTTTTAAATCACAAAACATATGATATAGATAGGGAGAGAATTTACATGAAAAAGCATTTAAAGTTTAAAAAATATATATATAAAAGAAATAGATCTATATACATATATATTGCTTTGCAAAAGGTAGTTTCAGTCAGTGAAGAGAAAATCTGTTTTGATATTTTTTTTAATCGGAATTATAAATTATCAAGCATGGAAACTCGTTGATTATTATGTTACCGTTTATATAGATCCCTTTCTCTAATGATATTTCTTTTTAGATCAATCAATGGCTTTTTTCCTTTTTCCGTTGCCACATTTTTATTCCGAATTCTGTACTTTCATTCGGCGAATTTCTTCCAATCATTTCACGTTCTACAAGAATCAAGTTTTTCCTGAGAAATATATTAACTATAGTTCCTACTACTTGAAATGATGTACAAGTGAAAATTACAGTTATCAATTTTATATAACATATTCTTTATTAGAAAAATATTACTAACAGATTTAAGAATTTTTTAAAGAGAAAATAACGCAGCTATATATATGTATATATATATAAACAATTTTATACAACACATTCTTTTTTTTTTTTAAAATTTTACTGCAACATAATGCAGATCAGAAAATTACAGCTACAAATTCCAAGACAAAACTCGGGGAACTATGGAGAATTGCTATTTTTTCAAAAGTTCCATTTTTCAAATCAGTTACGGTAACAGACAGCAGTTAGGAAAAAATAGCAAACGGTTCATTTAAATGAAATAGTAATATTATATAAATTAAGTATCAAACGATTTAAAAGAAAATATATAATTAATCCACCCAAAAAATACTTTATTCTGAAAAATGATCAGATTACGATTTGAGCATTACCATATAATATGAATTGCTTAAATGGTTAAAAAGAATAAAACATTTTAAAATGAAAATTTTTTAAAGATTATTTTTAAGTTGGAAATTGTTTTATAAGTCTAAGTTATTCTCAAAATCCACAATACTCATTCTAATAAATACAAATTAGTAACATTGAAGATAATTTCAGCATTGAAACAAACATATTCTTTTCTACATCATCCTCTTTTTCGAATTTACATTCTTTTTAACCACTTTCTTTTCCAATTCAATTAACAAAAATTGAAGCATAATATAAATAATACATATCTCTTTTAAACGTATAATGTAACATTTCAGGCAATGGAAAATAACTACGTCCGCATTTTAAATAAAGTATTTTTCGATTACTATATTTTGATTTATGCATGAAACAAAATTTAATTTACCAAATGCCAGTTTGTGGACTATCAGGTCATTAGGTGTCTAGCTCTATTTTTTCGACAGTAGATTTATGATAACATAATGCAGGGCATTCGTCTCAATGTGGATAGCATTCATCTCTTGTCCACAGTAAAACATTTAATAAAAATTATAGTTTAAAAAAAACTAAAAAATACGGTTTTATAGTGAATTGAACTAAAAAGTAAAAAAAATAATAATTCTTAATATAAGAATAAAATGATTAACGAGAAAATTATAATGTCATTGGGATAAAAGCGTGGGGTGCTTCATAATAATTGTTATAATTTCTTACTAGTTATATTCCGAAATTCTGAGTTAATGTAAAAATGTAGTTCAAAGTACCCCACGCTTTTACCACAATGACATTATAATTTTCTCGTTAATCATTTTATTCTTGTATTAAGAATTATTTTTTTACTTTTTAGTTCGATTCACTACAAAAGCGAGTTTTTCAGTTTTTTTTAAAACTATAATTTATTTTTTAGTACGTACATAAAACATACAATAAAAGCCTGTTTTTTTAGTTTTTAAAACTATCATTTATCCTTTGTTGAATTTTTATCCTTGAGTTTGATATTTGGAGCCGGAATTATGTGGCTGCCAGAATTAGTCTTGCTCTTCAATGAATATTAATTAATGGGTCTGAAGGGCATTTATTCTCTCCGTTTACGGGGCCTCGGATGAGTCCCGTATCGTTATATATTTCAAAGATTCCGTCTCCATAGCTACAGGTCTAATAAAAGTGTGTTAAGTAGAAATATTAAAGGTCAATCGTATTGTCACCTTTTAAACGTATTGCTATAATGTTAATTCGTATCATCACTTCTAAACGTATTCCTTTATAAAAATAAAAAGTATTTAGCGGTTAGAACATAAAATTATTTTTATTCACTTGCACGAATCTTTTTTTTTTCGCCTTTCTCACATAAAGAACACTTTTTTGTTGTTTTATTTGAAAAAACAACAAGCGTTTTCATTTTTAGGGTTGCTTCTTTATAAGAGGTAGGGTCTTTTAGTCGTCATATATGGAATTAGTCGCCAAATTTGGAAATGGTACATGCAATTAGTGGCCAAAACTGGAAACGATATAATGAATTAGTCGCCAAATCCCGTAAATCCTTAAAATCGTTATTTTTGACATCCTGCTCAGGACAATGGAGCGAAATTTTGAAATTGTACTGTCATCGATCCTCGACTAGTGTGCAAAATTGCGAATTAATCTGGCCTTTTAAAGAGGGTAAAAATCGAGTCCAAAGATTCCATTACATACAAGCGAAACTTATAAAAGTGTGTTAAAATAGGTGAATAGATCGACAATTTTAAAACGTAAGCACTAAGGCAGTCGGGCCCAGTCAAAAAAATCTATAAGTTGCATTTGCAGGTATTGAGCATCCGGAACACAATGGTGGCTGTTGATGAGAGCATTCCACGTCTTATTTCTTAAGAGTTGATAGTTGCAGTAGGAATTTATTGTTTAAAGACCATGTTTATTTCTAATTTTGATGAAGCAGAATATATATATATATATGTGTGTGTGTGTGTGTGTGTGTGTGTGTGTGTGTGTGTGTGTGTGTGTGTGTGTGTGTGTGTGTGTGTGTGTGTGTGTGTGTGTATGTGTGTGTGTGTGTGTGTGTGTGTGTGTGTGTGTTATATAAGAGATAAACGACTCATTCACTCACTCATCCCGATATTTCCGGAACTATTAGACCTACAGACTTGAATTTTGGTATGATATTCCTTTCATGGAGTAGAGATCTTATCAGCCCCCAAGGGGCATTGCAGATAAATATTCCCATTTTAGAACTGCGGATCTGCAGACTTGAATTTTGCTATTTACGTTCCTTTCATGGAGTAGGAATCCGCTGGAAAAGGGGGTTTTGCGAAAATTGATCCCCAAGGGGATTGATTGCAAGGAGATGAAGGGTGTGATAGATAAAAATTCCTGTTTTTGAACTGTAAGACCCAAAAACTTGACATTTGGTAAGTATGTTTCTTTTGTCGAATAGTGATTCGCTAAGAACAGATTTTGCGGAAATCGATTTCTATGGGGGTGGGGGCAGCGCGGAGTGACTGGAGTGTATTGATAAAAAAATTCCCATTTTCGAACAGCTGGACCTTCTGTAACGAAACTTGGTTCGCATGTTTCTTTTGTTGAATTGAAATCCGCTCAGAGCGGGTGTCTCGGAAATCGACTTTCAAAGAGGGTTACGGGGCTTATTAATAAAAAAAAATTCTGTTGTCTAACTGGTAGACTTGAAATTTGGTAACCATGTTTATTTTGTTGAGTAGAGATTCACTAAAAACGGGTTTTGCGAAAATCCACTTTGAGGAAGGGAGCTGCGGGAGCGTTAAGATGATTCTATTTCAATTTTAGAAACTATTATTAGAATTCCTGTCCTTTTTAAAAAACTAAGAGATGAGTTATAATAATATTTTTAAATAAAATTGAACACTTAATACTAGGACTTGTAATGGTTGCCCCGCGACGTCCATTAGTGTGGGAGAGTCGGAAGGAAGATTAGCCATATTCAAAACAAATTCTATTTATTCTCAGTTATGAACAACAACACAAATTCTACAACCCAGGTTAAGGGATGCATCAAACACTAAATATGGAAAGCAACAGCGAGGTAGACAAGATATGAGAAGACAATAAATCGGATCACTAACATCCGGGCAATACACCTTATAATTCTAAGCAACCTAAATAATTTGATTCTCTATTGAGAATATATCGTCAATTTTAAGGGGACTTGGCACCCTTTGAGCAAACTCTTTATTTACGTATTTAAAAATTATATTTTAGCATTTTATACAATGTTTCTATTCAAGAAAATGTTACCACATGAAAATTTTCATATATTATTCACACAATTTTAAAAATTTTAATTTTTGAAGAAAATTGGGAAAATTTTTAAAATCCTACCCTTTTGTAAAAAATTAATTTTTTTGACCTGAAATTTTTTATAATACTCTTATGGATGATCTAAACAACTTTAGGGATCGATTTTTTAGAATAACTTCATTCGTTTTCGAGAAAAATAAAATGTTGATTATACAGGTTAAAAATCAACGAAAAAGCCAACATGTCTTACATTTTTTTTTAAAAAAAAAAGTATTCAGTTTATAGCAAAACGGATCCCTAATTTTATTACATGCTTTATTTTCAACACGCAAGAAAAAAAGGGAAGTGATTGGTAAATAATTGTCGAAGGAGTAGCATTTTGAATGCACTAAGGTTTCGAAAAACACAAACTGAGAAAAACCACTTTAAAGTTTATAATTCTGAAAAAATAATTATTATAAGCTTAATTAAACTTAAAATATCACTTTAAGATATTACTTATACGTTTTTCTTTAAAATAATTGCATTTTCATATTTTTTCAACCCACACATTTTTATAAATGATCAACTTTTAGAGAGTACTAAAATTGCCCATGAAAATTCAAGAAAAATGTTAAAAAAAATTTTTTTCTGTCACGACAGAAATTTTAGCTGTTTTTCTTCTTATAATATTAAAGTATTACATTTGTATGAAAAATATATCAGGAAGAAGAACTGAAATTATAAAATTATTAATATAAAATGCCTTAATTTAAAAATTTTACATGCACACATTTCACAAGGAAGAAAAAGTACATTATTGTATTGCCTCGGAAATATTCTGCTTTTAATCCAACACATTCTTTTTTATAGTTATTATTTCTATTTCTAAAATAGATTTTTTTATCATAAAGAATTTTTTAGCTTTTTTTCTAAAAAGGGGGTGTGGCTGAATTGCCTAATTTGTTTTCAAATGAAGTTTTAGTCAACTTCTAACTTTCCGACATGCACAAGTGATATATCAATCGAAATATAATAATGCAAAGAATAAGATTAAATGAAAATAAAAAAATGATAGGTTTGTGATTTTTAGGGTACCAAGTCTTCTTAATATTGCACAAATAAACTACGAAGTACTCATGCCTCACTTCACGTTTAATCAATCACTGCTATCCGTTAGAAGTATAACCTTTCTCTCACTCTCTCTCTCTATCTTGAAAGTTTAATCTTTATATACAAGTCTTAATTTACATACTCACATCTGCGGGGAAGGTTTATAATAAAGAGTGTTTTTTTTCCAGGTATAGAAGTTTAAGTTGGCATTACTTTCCAAGATGGCGACCGATTTAACAGCTGTCAAGTGATTTATTCTCAGTTTGGTTTGAAAATTCATCATGAATAGACTCACGATCATCAAGCAAGGCGTAGATTCGTCGAATGGGCCCAAAACGAGATTGCCGTTGTTCCCGATTTTCATAAGCGAATTTTGTTTAGCGTCGAAGCGCACTTCTGGTTGAATGGCTACGTCAACAAACAAAACTGCCGCATTTGGAGTGAAGCTAATCCACAAGTGTATGTCGAAACACCGTTACATCCAGAAAAACTGACTGTTTGGAGCGCTTTATGGGCTGGTGGAATCCTTCTTCAAAAACGATGAAGGCCACAACGTTACAGTCAATGGTGATCGGTATAGAGCCATGATTACTAACTTTTTCATTCCTGAATGGAACAATCATGATGTCCAGGGGCTGTGGTTCCAACAAGACGGCGCAACATGTCACACAGCTCGTGCCACAATCGATTTATTGAAAGACACGTTTGGCGACCGCCTAATTTCACGTTTTGGACCTGTGAATTGGCCTCCAAGATCTTGTGATTTAACACCGCTAGACTATTTTCTGTGGGGCTATGTAAAGTCATTGGTCTATGCGGATAAGCCACAAACGCTTGACCATTTGGAAGACAACATTCGCCGTGTTATTGCCGATATACGGCCACAAATGTTGGAAAAAGTCATCGAAAATTGGACGTCCAGATTGGACTACATCCGAGCCAGCCGTGGCAGTCCTATGCCAGAAATCATATTTAAAATGTAATGCCACAAGATTATCTTTCGAATAAAAAAAATTCATGTCAATCGAATAATACATCGTTGTTTTATTGCAATTTAAAGTTCTATACCTCTAAAAAAAACACCCTTTAGAACAAATTTTAAAGATCAATATTCCCCAAGATTTAAAGAAAGCGGATAGACCCGTCACAGACTTCGATATCAATAATTTATAAACATAAAAAGTATATACAAAAACCATTATTAAATGTGTAAACTGAAATTTGAATCCCTTTGAGTATTATTTACAAACTTTCTTTTAAATGTATAGCAAAACGAAGAGTAAATAAACACGGAATTTCTAAGTATTCTTTTGATTTTAAGGAAACATCAAGGTGTATTCAAATAATGCATATTCATATTTCAAATTATGCAATATATTCCTACCAAAAACAAAATTAACATTTACAATAGAATAAGCTCTATCGGCAGCAATAATTTTTATTAATTCAAAATTCTTCAAGTTCAAAAATCCTAAAATCATTCTGAATCATTAATTATTCATGGTATAATATGTATAGTTATTAACTTACTCTTTCATAAAAAAATTTTTAACAAATTATTTATAATAAGAAGCTTATAAATCCATTTAATTCTTCGAATAAGCAATTTTAATTTTTTCACGGCTACATAAAATTATTTCTAAAATTAAAATTTAGATGTTCTTCAAGTGAAATGCATTATTCATTAATATTAAGAATTGTATTTTGAGTACACACCTCAAGAACTACATTTTGGTCCTTCATAAAACCAAATTACTATTACAAAACTCTTTGGAAATAAAACTGACCTTTTAATATTAGTCAAACTTATATACATCACATTTTACTTATAAATACTAACATAATAGAATTATCATATCAGTTCATTAGATCAGATGAAAAACCTAGAGTTCTAAAATAAATTATTTTTCGTTCTAATTGTAGAACACAAAATATTTATTCTTTCATTTCAATAAAAATTACAACAATCTTTGACATAAATTGTTCATTTATTCGATTTTTTTTAATTCTAAAATAAAATTTGCTATGTATTATGTAGAACAAATCTTAGAAAAGGAAAAAGAAAAAAAAATGTTCGTTTTGCTTGCAGCCTAAAAACCCGACGGAATTAATCCCAGCTAATCGGCTGTATCCACGGAAGCGAAGAAGTAATAGATAAAATATTCAAATATCAAAATAATAGATGAAATTTTTTTAAAAAAATAATACATTGTGGTATATACAGTCAGAACTCTATATAACGAAGTCGCTAAATCCCAGAAAAAAGTGCGTTACATGGAAAATTCGTTACATAGAGGTTCATCTTTTAATATACTTTATACATAAGACAAATTTTAAATTCGCAAGCTCTATATATTTAAAAAAAGTAGTTATTCGCACCTTTTTTAAATTAGTATATGTTTTTTTATATATCTTACTGATCAAAAAAAAGGCAGGAAGGAAGGAAGAACTACAAGAAAAATAAGGAAAAGGAATGTCGAATGTGTCACTATATTTTAAATATTAAGAAAATAATTTAATATTAAAATTAACGAATTTTAAGGACATTTTCTAATTTAAAACATACAAATAATATTAAACATACATTATTTTATAATTAGAACACGGGACAACTCCACTGAGGGTGAAGGGGGATATCGAAGATTTTTCTAGTGAGCTGGACAATGGAGCTTAAGGGTTGCACTTCTTGGATGAAACGTTCAGAACTCTATTGCTCTCATTGAGTTATGATCTAATAAAACCAGTTCAAGATTTATGGCAACCCTAAAATGTATTAAAGAGAGAACAACTTGAAATGTTCAGAAATACTTTAAAAATAGGGAGAAAAGAATTGAATAATAAAGAAAAAGTTCTTTAAATAGAAAATACACTGCTCTATAGAGAGGTTATATTACGAAGAAAATCGTTCAAGGTTTTAGGAAAAAGTTCGCTACATAGAAAAATTCGCAATATAGAGGTTCAACTGTATATATAAAATATACATATAATATAATACAATACAATATAAAATTTTAAAAAATAATACATTGTAGTATTAAATTTTTTCAAAAATCAACTTAGGTATTGAATTTTTGATCCTGTAAATATTTAATGAATTTCTATAGTGTTACCAGTAATTAACCATTAGAGTTTTGTTATCATCATGCTAGACGGGTTATGCCTAGACTTTGAGGGTTGTGGCAATTATTTTTAAAAAAATTAATGTGATAAATTAATGTTCTCACTGAAGTACTAAATTCCTCATGTAGAAATTTTAAATGATTATATTAAATTGGCAACAAGTGTGATATGAAATAGATCAATTTTCTTTATTTAGAACTGTATTTAAGAAATGTGTGTTTAAGTAATATTTCAGTTACGTAATCAAACAAAATTTCTAAGTCCAAAATAACCAAAAACAAAATAACTTCGTTTTGCGCTAATATTTTTGAGCATAATTCAATTACTACTGTTTATCATAGGCATATATCGGAAGAAAAATATAAAATTTGATTTTATTTGTTTACAAGTTTTGAATGCACTGCTTCAAATATGAGAATAACTGTGGTATAGCAATACAGTTATTTTTTTTATCCGAGCGTGCATATTTTACTTTTGCTTTTTCATAATTCTGAATAGCAAAATTTGTAGAAAGATAATGTTGTTTAAATGTAATCGGTTACCTTAATCGGATTTTAATAGAAACAGTGTGAACGCAAATATGAAAGATGAAGCAGAATAATTGATACATTAAGAAATCTATATAACTTAATTTTCTATGCATGTAAATGTACAAGATTTAATGTACAAGTATGTAACTGCAATGTAATTTATGAAATAATTTAAATGCAAATAGTGCAAAATGAATATTTGTAGAATATTTTACATTTTTATAAATGGATAGTTTTCTTGGAAGTATAACAAAGCGATGAACATGTAAAAACTATCTATTAAACAAGCATCTGCGCCCAGGAGCCCGGATAACCATTTTTTCTGGTTATAAATTTCGATCCACCAGTGACAAGTGGGGCTGTAGATCTGCACCCAGGAAATGAGCTTAAATCGTCACTATCAAAGATATTTTATTCCCATTCCCAAAGATATTCCCATTTTATACTTAAAAGAAACAACTTTGTACATGTTTCCATGTTCCTGTCAAAATATCTATTTGTCTCAACATATATTAACAAAAGTGATATTATTTTATTTTATAATTTATCAAGGTGACTCATTTATCATTTCCTCTAAACCAGAGGTCTTCTACCAGGGCCGCGTGGAGCTTTGACAGGGGTTCCGCAAATGATCTCTATTTGCTTAATCAAAGAGGCCCAAAATTTTAGTAAAATTTTAATTTTTGTAAAAGTCGTGAAAGTGTTTAAGAAACTTAGAAGATTTTTTTTTTCTAAAAAATATAAATATCTTGGTTCTTTTTAGAAAATTAGGTGTTTTTAACTCAATGCAAAATGTTCCTTTAAAAATATTGATAAAAATTTCTGACACCAACGTAAAATTTGGAAGGACGATAATTTAAGTAGATAATAATTATTTGAATATGCAGCGATATCGAACAAAACAAAGTAGAAATAGCAGCACTAACTTAAAAATTACAACCATTTTAAGACCGAAAAGTTCGCAAAACATTCTTAAAAAAATTTTCAGCCTTTATAAAGTATTAGAACAAAAATTTAATGTCAAATGCAATATTTTTTTTTCTTTACATAGAGCACCTATAACCTGTTGTGTGTGTGTGATATACTTTAAATATTATTATAAAATATTTAAGTTTCTAAAAGGGAAAGAGAGAAGGTGGGTTCCCTGATAACACCAAATAGTTCTGAGGGTTCTGCGAATCAACAAAGTTTGAAGACCACTGCTTTAAGGTATTCGACTACGTTCGGAACCGCGATTTTAAAAAACTTATAAATAGATAATATTTATGACATTTAGTGTCACTTAGACTAGAAAACGTATATAAAATTGTTTTAAGAATATTACAATAAAAAATTATTTAAGTACAATATTTTGACAAAAAAAAGGAACATAGAATGACCCATTTTCAAAACATTCTCCTTTTATGAAAAAAGCTTCTATTATAACAATATTTTGCCTGTATATATCTCAGACCTCTGTACAGAGGCTGAACTAGAATTTATATATAACTTAGAATTAGATCTGTCCATATTTTACTACAACAGATGGGAGAAATTTTAAGAAAAAAACGCCAATAATCATTTCAATTTGTGGTAAATCTGAAAATAAAGTGAATTTAATCAAAATTCCTAGTTCAGACTCTTTTGAGACAGAAATCTTTACTTTATATAAGCAAAATATTATTACAGAGGCATTTTTTATAAAAGGAGAACGTTTTGAAAAATGTTATTTAAGTAAAAATTTTTGCCAAAATATTGTATTTAAATAATTTTTTTTTGTCATAATGTCCTTAAAACAATTTTATACATGTATTCTAATCTAGGTGATACTAAATATCATTATGCGCTTTTTTTAAATCATGGTTCCGAACGTAGTCGGATACCTTAGCGAATTTTAATCGAACACTGAAAAGGAAAAAAATCGTTTGTAATAACCAATAGCGCACACAGGAATTTTTCAAGGGGGGGTCCAGGGTCGAAAGTTCAACATTCTTGTATCATGCTTCTTTTAATTTTGTCGATTATCGGGAATAAAACACAGTAAAAAACTAATTACTGAATAAATAATTAGCATTAATTAATAAAATTAATCATTAATAACAAATACTTAATTAAATTTTGTGCACTATATACTTAGAATTATAATCCATCGGGAAAAAAATCAAGTACTTTGGGGGATCCGGACCCCCCTCCCTTGAGTGTGCCACTGGTAATAACTCAAAAGCATTCCTTTTATCAAGTGTAACAGTGATAACAAACAACACATCTTTCACACTCGGAGCCATCAAAAACCTCTCTCCATACGTGTTACTCCACTCTATCATCGGAACACTTTTAATGTCACCCATAATCGTCGGTTATAGGGGTGGAGGTGGACCAAGCAAAACCCAGACGATCTCCACTTGGAAATTTGATCCCGTTGAAGAGGAGAGTGTCGGCTCGAGTGGTTGGCGGCCAGTTTTAAATGCCTCATTGGTTATCTTGATGAAAAACATTCCCCACGCCTCTGGTTACAATAAACGCAACCGTGCCTGGCTTTCCCTACAGGGATTGAACGCAGCAGAAACGGTTGTAATTTACTCGACGCTTCTTCGAGCGAAGTGAAAAATGGGCGACTGAATGTTTTTCAAGGGTTTGTAGAATCAAGAAGGTTTTTTACGACCCGTCAAATGCTTTTGTTTGCTGAAAACTTGTTGCTCCTAGAAGTTCATTTTGGATTTTTCTTTTCCACACCAATAACAAATACCGCACTTTCATTTATTGTTCCTTTTTCACAGTATGCAAATGAATAACTGGTCCACAAGTGTCCACACCAGTAGAGCACACAGGAATGGGGGGTCCAGGGTCGAAAGTTCACTATTCATGTATCATGCTCCTTTTGATTTTGTCGATTTTCGGGAACAAAACACAGTAAAAAACTAATTGTTGAATAAATAATTAGCATTAATTAATAAAATTAATCATTAATGACAAATAATTAATTAAATTTTACATACTACATACTTAGAATTACAATCAATCGAAAAAAATCAAGGGCTTTGAGGGGGTCCGGACCCCCAGGACCCCCCTTGTGTGCGCCACTGGCCCACACCAATACATTTTAAACGTTTCACCTTTAAAAAAATGTGTGTTCTTATGACCACACGATAGAAGTGATAACTTCAAATTTTGTAATGTTATTTCAGGGATTAGTTATGTGAATAGAAAACAAGAGGGTATTAGATATTAGTATTGTCCTATAAAATTATTTATTCATATGTCTGGACTCATAAAGTAATATTTTTGTGTAAAATATACAATCATATTTGGGAATTAATTGTATTCTAAGCAGGAAACAATAGGTTTATGGTAGCTGAAATAGGTTATAAATACTTTAGATTCGAAATTTTATTTAAATATCTATAAAAAAACTCCGGCAAGCGTTGTTCCGTCCATCCTCATGCTTCATTTGGATCATTTGACATAATTAAATTGAATTTTGATTTTAAAAAATCAACTAAAGGTTTTGATTTGTCTTTTGAAAAATCTACTTTAAAATTCCTACTTAAAATCGTAACAATTTGTTCAGAAGACCCGATCCGGTTTTGTGAATTTTGGTTGTAATTTAGTAATATTCAATTCTATCTATGAATTAATTTAAGCAAAGGGATAGTACGACAGGTAGTTGATTGGGAAGAGAGAAATCTAGGTCAAAACCTTTAAAAAGGGATTTAATCGGAAGATTTACATCACATAATCTCTAGCTTATACTAGGTCTTTTGTCATAGTATGGCAGTTTTGTACAAATATATCCGGTGCTGCTGCAAGGAAAGTCTTCTTAATTATATTTTGTTTTCTTGTATTTAAATTATCTAATTTAACTTTTTCTTAATACCTGTATACTTAATTTTGTTATTTTAAATTTGTAATTGTTCTTATTTTCTTTTTACAATCTAAATATATTTAAGTAATGTGATTAATAGAACAATTTGTTCATTGTGATTCCGATTCACTTAAAAAAGTCTATTTTTATTCTTACGATCACAGCAATATTGCTAATGATAATTATACTACTTACTTAGTTATATAAAAATTTGTCCTTTTTCTACAGTTTATGTGAAACTCTAGTAAAAGATTTTTCTTTCTCTCCAAGCCTATTTTTTAAAAATATTACGTTTCATTTCCATGCTTCAACTAGAATTAGAATTAATCCCGCATTCATTTTAGTAGAAAGAGGTGGCGCGGGGGGCACTTAGATCGAAGCTAGGAACTTTACTTTTACTGCCTATTGGTGGGGGGACAACCAAAGCGCGTTTTAGAGTGGCGGGGGGGGACGTCCCTCCTTTCCTTTTTAGGGGTGTGATGTCCGACTGAAGCAAAAAAAGCCGAATTAGCGTTACATTCCCGAGCGTGACGTTCAGTCAAGTTCACTCTCCAGCGAAACGCGCCAATAGAAGTTATCACTTCAAAAATTTCAACAGAGTTCTCCAAAGAGGGTAATGTGTACTTTCAAAAGTCTTACGTCACAATTTTGATTTTTGAAATGTTCTTATAAATTTCAAATAATAATTAAAAAAGCTACTTTTAGCTTAATTTGTATATTTCAGCTTCTTTTTACCGTGAAATTTAAATATAAATGAGAAATATCAATGACTAAGGCAGCGGTGCCGACACGCGAAGACTTAATGAAAACTTTAAAAAATTTTGAAAAGATAATAAGTAACCATTTTTTACAGTTTAATTGAAGTGGGGTTGTCTCCGACAAAAAGCCTCAAAATTTAGATCTAAATATGCTTGCAAATAAATTTTTTCAGCAATGAACAGAATAAAATAAATATCACTCAAAACAGCTCATTTGCGCCTATAATAACCAAATTTTCTTACCATCTATAAGATCTAATTCTAATGTAGATGACTTGGTAAAAAAAAAGTAGTAATTCAAAAGCCACATTGTGAGTAGATACTGAGCGTTTAGTAATTATTTTGAATTAAATGATTCAAGAGTATATAGTAACTCACTCTTATTTTATATCCAACCTAATAGATTGAATTTGCAAAAAATTTATCAACAATTTAAGTTTGTACTTTCACGTCTTATTTATTATATTATTTTTAAATTTCGACTACATATAGACTTGCATTAAAAAATGTGATATTTGCGTAAAAATTCCATAATAAGCTTAAAAGTTATATTTCTTCACTTTTCCATATTTGTTTTCTGGAAAAGTTTGAAGAGGCGAGCATAAAATTATATATATATATTGGGGGAGTCCGAATAAATCTTCGACTAAAAAACAGACTCTTCAGAAGGCGGGATTTTAGATTGGCGAGGTGGTTGTCTAGGGATAAGTATTTAAGGGTGAGTGATGAATTAATAGAGAATCAAAGTCATTTAAAAACACAGATACTTCATTTAAGTAAAAAGAATTTATTTAAAGAGTTAAAGGAAATATTTACAAAAGGGGATATTTACAAAGAGAAAGACATACAGGAATTAGGTTAATTGAAAGTTGAGTTATACCTTTAGAAGACGGGGAAATTAATTACCTTTCTCATGCTTGGACGTTAGGACTGGTATCGCGCTGAGCGCGAAATGCGCTAAAAACGTGACGTGTTGAATCGGCGGTGGTTAGTAGGCCTCTGCCGAAAAATTATTCAAGCCGAAGCTACGAAAGCTCACTAGATGGCGCTGCTTCGGAATGCAGTAATAAATAAAATTGAGATTTATGGTCCTCTGAAAGGATATGACTCAACCTTTTAACAAAATGTTTCAAAGGGAAAATCCTATATATATATATATATATATATATCAAATAGTAGCACTCTTTCCAAAAAGGATAGCCACCCCTGTCTCGACTAAGGTAAGGAATCTTGTTGTGCATAATTCTATTAAAATAAAAGTGGAATTCATCACAATTTTTACGAAAGGATATTTTTAACAATTTAAATTTAAAGCAGTGTACATTTGTTCACTATTAAAACATCAAACTAGAAGTGTATGCTACTTCATAACGTGGCAAAAAAAAATCCTTGATTTTTTAAACACAAATAATAAAGTCTCAAAGACATTTAAATTTTATATTTTAATATAAAATACTGTATTTGATATAAGGTATTATATTACATCAAAGTTGGTTAGAAATAAGTATGTGTTTTTTTTTTAAAAAAAAGCCACTAAGAGAGAGAGAGTGTGTGTGAGTGAAAGTATGAGTTTAATGAAAGTTAAACAGAACAAAAGGGAAAAGAACGTATAACATAGAAATAATACTGTACGTATTAAAAAAAATGCAATATATTAACAAAAAATTAAGAAAATTGCTTTCTTATTAATTCGAATTTTAATAATATTTAACTATCCCTTCCTCTTTCAACTTAAATAAACGGAATGAAAGTTATTAACAGTATTATTTAGTTTTCGTGAGATATTTTTTTTAAAATGTCGATGCTAAATAAACTCAAACTCAGTGGCGCAACAGCCCATGAGAGCCAGAGCCTACTGTGCCCATCCCAGTATGCGTGATCATTGAGCGCTGAGGTGCATGAACAGACGTCCCTATCAGGTGGTCAGTCTGAAGCGTGACCCTCAGTGTTTAGTCCCCAAGAAAGCTTGGTACTCATTTATTGACCCACTGCAGTAGGGATGTAAAGGCTGAGTCGACCTTGCTCAGCTCGGGAATAGAACCCAGACCTGTAGTGTGGAAGCGCGATACGCTACCACTCGGCCTTCCGATGCTAAATATCTTAACCTTTTTTTTCTCCATACCACTTGCACCAAAAATATATATCTGAGTGAAAAACTTTAATAATATAAGTAAGGAATAGAATGATAATAAACAATCCCAGTTTCGGTCCCATTATGGTTAGCATGGAAACAAGCTTACCTTTTGAATTCTGGTCAACTGGACATGTTTTAGGTTTGGTTCCATTCATGCATGTTGTTTTGGGTGTCCATTCCAGTTCCATAGTAATGCATACATCCATCGGGAACATGTGGAACGAAGAACAAACTACGCGTGACGTAGTCCAGATGATAGAACACTTTTTTCAGAAATAAACAATCCTTGACGCGAACGTAAGACGCATTCTGTTGAGATTAGATTGAGCAATGGGACTGTGTCTTCGTTTTGTAATGCAAATTGAATTTCCGTTCCAAATTAGACAACGCTTTCAATTTAGTGACATGTCTGTTTTTTTAAATTATTTATCAACTGTTAGACTGTCGTTTCACTACGAAGTTTTTTGGGTTTTTTTGAAAGTCACACATCATGATCCGGAAAAGGTCCATCACTTTTTCGAATTCTTCAATGTACTCGGCATTAAGCAATAATTTCATAGAACTTGGGAAAAATGTATCAGTGCTCACATCAAAATCAAAACGGTAATGTTTTTAAATGTAATGTCCTTATTATAATTAGTTCGCCTTACTAGGGTTGCAGTTGAAGCAAATTTCGTCATTTTTCCTTGTTGTGATTTTGTTTTCGCTCAAAAACATAATATTTAAAGAAAATGAAACATTTATAAGTAAAATAACTGTTGAGATAATCAATAGCAAAAAAAAATATTTTTCGAACAGAAAACTCTACAACCTTTTATTTCGCTGCAGATTCATATATAAAAGACAATATAGAGGCAAATTTATCATCTTGATAAGCCTACCTTTGCGAAATCTTACATTATGTGCTTTATTTGGTGCACTTTTAAATAAATACATTAAAATGAAGAAGTAGAACACATCTACCGAAAAGTCTTCAGATGATCGTAAACCCAAGGATTCAATCAACACAGACACATTGAACACACGACTATAATTGTTATCCACAAACAAGATATTCCAACACTAAAGTGTTACTTAATGCTGAGAAATAACAACTCTTGTAAATAATTTAAAGCACAAAAATCCATAATGTCACACATCACCTATTGTTTCTTCTGTTGTGAAGATAACTACAATTTCGTATACGTAAATACTTTACAGAAATGCGCGAAATACCGAATTTGGAACTCAACTACCTCGCCGAAGAACACTTCAAGACACTCACAACATCCGAAGTCTTCAGAACTCCAAGAAGCGAATAAATGGACGCTGGCCATCCAAAGGAAGGGCCCGTTGTACCACAGAAATGTTCCTTTTGTCAATCAGGGTCAACTTTTGTCTAGAAACGTAACGCTCGCTGCTTGCGAACAGAGCCAGGAAGAAGAGTAAGCCAGAGGATCGGGTCAAACCCTGTTATACACAAAATAGAAGTGCAGCCTTCTGTGGAAACGGTTTAACCAGGGAACTAAGGCACCCCAGTATTCAAATGAGGAAACACAAGAAAAAAGCAATTTCTTTTTTGTTCTTGTAATTAATTGTAACGGACTTAGATGAGGAAGTTAATGTACAGAATGATATAAAAGCCTCTTCCGCAATATTTTTTTTAATTAGAAAATTTTATGATGGTAAGTATTATTAAACCAATAGATGAAAAAAATTGAAATGAATAAGTGATGCTATAACGTTGCACAACAAAGTCCATTATTAATTTAATAGTATTCGAAATTAGAATATCAACGAAAAATATCATTTTTATTAATTTATATGAGAAGAAAAGCGATTCACTCACTCATCACAAGGTCTCTGGAACTATTGAACTTACAGCCTTGAAATTTGGAAAGCATATTTGTTTTGTTGAGTAGAAATCCTTTAAGAACGGATTTGCAGAAATCGACTCCCAAGAGGGCCGTTTTAAGGTCTCTGAACTATTGAACTTACAGCCTTGAAATTTGGAAAGCATATTTGTTTTTTTGTTGTTTTTTTTTGTTGAGTAGAAATCCTTTAAGAACGGATTTGCAGAAATCGACTCCCAAGAGGGAAAAATCCGTTTTTGAACTATTATACCTACAGACTTGAAATTCGATAAGCATGTTTCGTTTGTTGAATAGAAACCCGTTAAATTTTGTAAATGGGTTTCGCAAAAATCGACTCTGAGAGACGGGAAGCGGTGATGGGGACGTTGAAAATAATAAAAATTTAAGTCCTGTTCTTTTTAAATCAAGAAGAGCGCGGTTTTAAGAGTGTTTTTTTTTACTAAAATCGAAAGCTTAGAATTAGGATTTATACATCTCAAAAATTTAAAAACCGCATTAAGTCATGTAACCTCATAAAACCAGAGAAAGAGGCGGGTAAGGGCTAGTTGAATCGAAGATAGATCATACAAATGTACTTTTCATATGTAGATTCGCTATGTATAAGAGGAGAAATATTCATATACTAATAATTTATACAAATATTATAATGTAACTTCTTATATTTTTTTAAAAAAATTATAGTATTGTATAGTATAAGTAATCGTTTCGGACCATTTATATCTGATTTTAGTTCTATTTTCTATATATTATATTAAGGTCTGATAAATTATTTACCATAAAATATGGCATATAACGCGCAAGCTGCATTTTTAAATTTTTAGGTATGCTTTTTTTTCCAAGCAATTTTTAATTTTTAGATATATTCGCCATATAACGCGCACCTCTTTTGTTTACTAAGGAGCCCTGAAATATACGTGTGCAATGTTTTTATGTTTTGAAGTCATTTATTCGAGGTATTAACCCAGGCTCTTGAAAGAAATAGTATACTTCTAGTACTTAAATCCTTTACGTTCATTAGGTATATCCTTTTCTTAAATAAACAGTATTCCGATCAATGTAGAAATCTAGTCTTTTTTATGCTCTTTTTTTTTTTTTTTGAAATTATCATATTTCAGCATATATAACGCGCACAAATTTCTACCTTATTTCTTGCGTTAAAAGTGCACGTTATACGTCGGATTTTACGACATGTTTTTAAAAAATTCTAGTCAATTTATATATAGTTTTCTTTAATTTTGGCCTTACAGCACCTGATACCAAGCCACGGTCCCATAACTGAACAACACTACCTTATATGTACTAATTCTTATAAGTACTACAGATATTCACTAAAAAGAATGGCGTAATTTAAATGTGGCAATTTAAATAATATTATATAACTAATTATAATAGCTTCACTCTGAAATGTTAAATTTAAACAAAATTTTAGAACGCGTTTAATTCTATGCAGCAATACCAATGTTATATTTCGCATTACGGGAACGATGAATAATCTATTAAAAGAGTGAAAAGTTCAGAAAAAACATTTATCGACATTACTGTTTAAATAAAACTTCAAGAGTATGCATAACAAAATTTAGAGATAGGTGGCACACTATTTTAGATAAGCTATTAAGTATAGAATAGTAGAGTATGAGAGCGAGAGAGAGTTGAGTTGTATCCGAGGCACAGAAGTCAACTTTTTACATCGATTTTCACGAGTCATTCTAAAATTGTTAGACATTAAAAAAAAAAACATGCGAAATATTATTTTTCCGATCCGAATTTTTATGGTCTCATTGTGTTGTTTTTCCAATCCCGTTCCATGATCTCAATGAAAGTAAACAAACCGATTCGAACCCGAACTTTTTGCAAGTTTCGTGATCTGTGGTTGGCAGCAACTGCAATGCAAATCGAGCGACTATTTAAACTCGGCTTGTGTTAGTTTTTTTAGGGAGAAAGAGAAAGAAAGGAAATATAAGAAGTGTGTTTTAGCTCTCTTAAATAGAGAGTGGCTGGTTGGCTATGCAACTGTATGTTGTATCACCATTTTAAGATGATAAATTCGTTTTAAATATTAGACTGTAAGAAGACGGTTCGAATCTCTCTCTCTCGGATGTCTGGTAAAGTTGATTTTTTTAACTGAGATTTTATTAGACAACTTATTGTTTTTGATCGCTCCAGTGACGAGCACATTGACTTTATCTTTGATTATTGATAAGTCATTTTTAAGAAACTGCTTTCATATTCATGCCTCCTCGACACAAAAACCTTCACTGCTTACTTTGCCAAAGCTTGGGTTAGCTTACCAGGAAGTGTAACAAAAATAAAGCACGCTTTTAGGCCCATATTTAAATAAATTTAAATTGCTAACATAATCTAACTTTTTTTTAAAAAAAATATAACTGAAATACATAGAAATCGTAGGGATTAAATGCTTCTTATCATAATGCAACACAGTTTCACAATTCTGGTGGCTTTTTAATTGTTTTCTTAGTACTAGTACCCTACATTTATTTTGCTGATCTAAGAAAAGAAGAAAATACTCAATGAATTATAGCTCGCATTATCAATTTTTATATCGAGTTACCATTTAGGATCTGCGCTTCACTGCAGTAGTGTTGTTGACCTACCTAGAGGATCACGGTGGATACGCTTAAAAAACCGCAGACATCCTCCAGATAGTATCAGTTACTGGCCAAATGTCTTTCTTTTTCATTAGAGAGATGATTAAATGTTCTGTGTACGATCGATATCATTTGTGCTCTCCTTCATCTATGACAACGATCACCGCACTCTTTGATAGACCACTGATATCAAATAGGAAGCTCTTTTCCCTCAAAGGTTCATGACTGCTTTGACAGAGCATTGGTGAACCATTATGCACGCTCATCTGTAGCACAGTTATCAAAAAATATGGGACACTCTCAATTAATTTCTCCGTCTCCCTCGCAGCTGTACAAGAAGCCACGTTAGCCTATTGTTCATTTTCACGAATTCGCGGACGACGTTGTCCAGTCACGGGTTCAAGTCCCAATGCCACAGAAGACCTACAGTATATGCAATAAACGGGCCGTCCCGTTTATTGGTGTTTGGGGATAGAAGAAAGATCAGCCACAATCAGAACAATTCTAGTTTATTACTCTTTAACTTGTGACGGGGCTTTATCGGATGTTCTTACTAATCCTCGTTGAGAATCTTTGGGGCCAGAATGGCATTATTTCAATCCAATCCTCTCAAGAAGAAACCGCGATATGCAGATTAGTTAATAGATATATATTGGAGCTTTAGAATTCACGTGTTAGTAAGAGAGAAGTGGGATAGAAGCCGGATAGTAGAATAGAAGACGGATAGTAATAGAATGGAAGAATAATAGAGTAGATGAATAGTAGAAGAATATATAGAATAGAAGAAAGACTGAAAGGCTGAGGTGCTGATCGCAGTGAGATATTGGTAAGCTTTAATTATAGAAGTGTAATTATAGAACGGATTTAGTGTGTTAAAGAGTCTAAATAGCTTTTCATAAAGATAGTGATTAGGATTTCAGGCGCTATATTTACTCAGAGTTCAGAATTGTGTGGTATCACTCCTGATCATATCCCTCTAGTAAGACTTGTGTTGCGTTGATTAATATATTTTAGACAGTAATAAATTAGATTTATTATGGCGAATTTGAGTGATCAATCATTTATTCCTACAAATCTAGGTCGCGTAGATGAAGAGATGATACCCCCGGGCATGGGAGGGTATCACAAGCTTAATTTCAACAAACCAGGGTAGGAAATGCATACTCTATTAAGTATAGGAACAACTACACGGTAGAAAGGATACTTATTAATTGATAATAATTCAGTTAACTCTTGGTTATCTACGGTCTGAATTGCAGTAATTACGTTCTCAGCTATTCGACCTCTGGTCGTCATTATTCAATTATAGCTTCTTGACTAAATCGTCAATTAGCAATCTTTAATTATTAATTAATTAATCGTCGAGCGCTAACCACAATCGTTGCGCTAACCACATACTACTAACTTCTAACCTCTCTCTTATAACTTCTAATTTCTCATCCCTTAAAGTTAATGCTTAAATATAAGCCTTCATATAAATAAACCGTGTCTTCTTCTTCGGGAGAAAGTTTTCAATATAACAACATTTAAAAGTAATAGCTTTTCCCAAGAGGATTAGTAAAGGCTCGCGGGTAGATCCGTTACATGTAGAGGGGCAGATGCATATGACATCTGTCGAGTCTCAAAATCCTCACATTGGCGGAATGTGGAAGTTAGGGGATTGGAATGCTAGCTCAGGCATCACGCTCTTCGTGATTCAAAATATAAAGGTATGTCGCCAATAGCACTCGTGTCGCTTTAGAGTTCGAAGTTAATAAACACTCTCACATTCACTCACTCTTAGCGTTCAACCACTGGTATCAACGTGAATGGTTTAAAGCAGCGATTCTTAAACTTGTGATCCCTCTCTCTCACCACGGCCCTCCCCTCCCCCTTTAATTATTAGCCTGACATCGCGGACCCCCAAGATTTTGAACACCTTCTCCTTGAATTAATATTCTTGATCGAAATATATGTGCTTTAGTTGTTTTTCATTGGCGGCATTTTATTGATCTAGTCCAGGATGGCACATCTTTCAATTTTTCTACGAAGCCTTTCAGAGTCTATAAATGAGGGAAATTGTAGTGTCTTCCGTTGGTTGAATTAAACATGTTTCTCTTATTTACCGGATTTACCGTTTATTATTATTTTCTTCAATGCTCATCACTATATTTACAACTCTATTTACAATTATAAATCGCATCGGGAATTACAGGCATCTTCTTCCATTTTTACGTTCGAGACCACCTTCCTCTTCTTCTCTCCTTCCCGCTCAATAACCAAAACAGTTCACAGTAGCACCCTCTTTCTAGTCTATCGGGCGCTAGGTCTTAACATTACAAGAAAGACCTTCGTTGAGCCCCTAGAAAAGTGCTGGGGATCTCAGGGGTCCGCGGACCACAATTTAAGAACTGCTGGTTTAAAAGATTGAGATTGTGGTGTTAATAGATTAATTAACAAGGATAACTTGTGACGGGGCTTTAACGCGTCTTCTATTAAAACCTTTTGGGAAATATTTGGGGCCAGAATGGCAATTCTTTCCAACCAACTCAAGAAGTGAACGCGATTATGCAGATTAGGAATTGTGTATATATTGGAGCTTTAGTATTCGAGTGAAGTTCTATGAGGCGGTCTAATAGTGCTAGCGAAGTTCTAAGGAGGAGAGTTGTAAGTGAGTTCGAAGCCAGAAGGTAGTCCAATTGCCGGAGCAAGTTGGATCAAGGATTATATTGACGATGTAAGGACTGGTAGCTGTTCGCCATGAATTAGCGGCAAGAAAGATTAGATTAAACTTTAATACTAGAGCGGATTCTAGTAAAGTCAGAGAATCAAGGACCCTCTCTCTCTAGCACACAAGGGAGGTGCCCTAGGGTCCGGAGAGCAGGAGATAATGTCATCCGGAGTGTGTTGCTTTTGTTCAGTTCATTCCGTTGTTTTGTTTTGGTTGCTGTCACTGCAGAAAAAACCACGCTTCACACAGTTAAAGGGCTATATACTAGATTATAGTATATACTATTTACGATGCACGCAAATTTTAATATTAAAACATAAACGCGTTCCTCATGCAAAAAAACAATAATGTTCCCCTTTTATATGAAAAAATTTGTATTTACAAGTATTTGTTATAAACTTGATAAACTGGAAGCACGCGCGCATTTACGTGAAAAAAAATGTACGCCAGTAAAAATAATTTTTAATTATCAATTTCGACCCGTGTAAGGAGATAATATGTCGCCCATCCTGTGTAGTGGATATCGACGCTGACTGCTGTGCCGTTGGGCCTGGGTTCGAATCCCGGAAAAGACAAGGATGTTTGTAAATGTATAGTGCCTTCGCGGCATGCGGGTACTTTAAATAGCCATCGAGCCGCAAGTCTTCTCGTGAGGTTGGTGAAAAGGGAAGAGAGGTGGGCCCTGATCACCCCCAGGGTGTTCTCCCTCAAAGTTGGGGTGATACCAAGCTAAATCGTACAGTCACCTGTATGGTGCTAATAGCTACCGCTAACGACAGGTGTCACTTAACCCTTTGCCATGATGAATTTCG
Source organism: Trichonephila clavipes (assembly GCA_019973935.1). Classification (NCBI taxonomy): domain Eukaryota; kingdom Metazoa; phylum Arthropoda; class Arachnida; order Araneae; family Nephilidae; genus Trichonephila; species Trichonephila clavipes. The sequence goes on from BMAU01013238.1 coordinate 990,490, forward strand.
TGGGCCTTGATCTGGCATTTGCCTATCAGGTGTCATTAGTAACAACAAGATAACAACATTACTAAAAATTAGTTTAAATAAAATATGTTTGCACAGGGAAGAGATCAAAATGAATGCAATTCAGAAATTACCTTAAATGGAATAATTTAAAACCAAACAACATTGAGAACCTGGCAACCTAAAAACGAATGAAAAATACCCCCAAAAAAAATCCGAATGAATGATACAAATAACGTAAGATATTCCAAATCAAAATAAGTAACAACAGAATGTTACTATATCTCACCTCCCAAAAAAAACTTTCTCTAATTCCCAGAACGACAGAAGACCAATGGCACACACAAGGGGGTGCCCTAGGTTCCAGAACCCCCCTCATAGCCCTTGATTTTTTTTCGATTGGTTATAATCCTTTGTGTTATTAATAATTGATTTTATTAATTAATGCTAATTATTTATTCAATAATTAATTTTGTATTATTTTTTCCCTGAAAATCGATAAAATCAAAAGAACATGTTGGGCGGCGTATCGGAGCATAATACCAAAATGGTGGACTTTCGACCCTGGAGGCCCGCCCCCCTTGAAAAATTTTTGTGTGCGCTACTGCTGTTCATGATAACATTCCCATATTATGTTCAACTAATTCAATGAAAAATGTAAACATTCGGGTCCTTATGGTCTAAAAACAAAAAATTAACGACCAAAAGATGACTCTATACAATCTTTATTAAAGCAAGTAAGATACCTTAACCAAAAGACAAAAAGAAAAACTGTAACATCTCCATTCTAAAATGAACAATTTGGACTGCAACACTAGAAAAAAAAGCAATTCCAGATAGCAAAGCAATTAAAAGGACCAAGGCTGCATATCAGTAGGTCACGAGTTCCAAGTTATTTTTTGCTAAATACTCCCCTTTGTTTCGTTTCAGGAAGTGGCGTTGTGGTTCCGGCAAGACGCAGACCCTTTCCATACATGGCAACCTCCATTGTTTGCTCGGGTACCCATCAATGGATACATTTCTCTCAGCTAAGTCCATATTCCAAATATAAATAACATGGATCTCTTTCATTAGTGTGTTTGCTAGGGTGTGTGTTCTGTGTTACGCAACGGATCGTAAATAAACACAGGGATAAGGCAATCCAATGCAAAAGGACAGTTTTGTTGAACAAAGGTAATGGTGGTGGAATATCACAAAAAGAATTCGTTTTACATATAATGCGTAAAAATAGAGGGTGTGGGATTTTTTCCCCTACGTAAGGATTAAGATTCTGGAATAATCATTCCTAGCTGTATCAAAACTTGGGTTTTGTTTTTATGAATTTGCAAAATTAAAATCTATGTAGACCACAGGGGTGTCAAACTCAAAAGCTAACTCGGGCCAAACAAACAAAGTTTAACTTTAGACCAGCCGCAAAAAAAAAAAAAATTTATAGAAACGTAGGTATATATTTCGAATAATCTAATATATATTATAAATGTGAAAGTTTGTGAGAATCTTTGTGGGTCTTTCATGCAAAAACAACTAAATGGATTTTATAAAGTAATATAGCTTATACATCAGAATAACACATAGGCTATAATTTATACCATAGGCTATAATTTATAAAAATTTGTAAAAAGTGTCCAAAATATAACGATATTTGTCAAGTAAGAAGGAAAAAATTCTGCCATCTGCAAGCAAAAAAGCCCACGTCAGCATATATCTATCTTTTGTTTGTGAAAAACTCTTTTTGTTTTGGCTACCCAAGGGGCTCGCTTCTAATTAAGTCCTGTGATCAGAATAATGCCTATTTTTTATTTCAGAATAAAACTAAGTTTTGAAGGGAGGGTTTGTTATAAATCTCTCTTTATTTTAATGTTTTTTTATGATTTTATTATGCACATTTGGTAGTAAGAAGTTGATCTATTTTCAAAATAACTACTTTTATCCCTTATGGTACTTAAAGTAAATAAACTTTCTCTTTTACACTACATCATTTGGACAAACTTTCATAATTTTTTGTGGTTAGTAGTTAATTATAACGTTGTAATTTTAATTGAATATGCAGATATTGCATTTTTAAGTATAAAACTAATTATAACTACTGCACTGTATTTTTAGCAGTGAGTGAGTGAGTGAATATTAAAGTCGTACTGTTCAGTTACACGAGGGCTTTTGGAGACGGACCACGTAATGTTGAACAATGGTCAAGTGACAGGAACGACACTTGAGCTGGCACCCCTTCTCCTAACTACCACACCAACTTAGCAGGAATATTCTACCAATACTCTGCTGTAATATTCTTTGAAATCCACTCTTCCAAAATATATGGAGCACGGGTTCTATGATGAGTATTTTAGTGGGGAAGACGAACAGTTTTGCAGCAGATATTGCGTTTTCAGCGGATTGCAAAGATTATTATTTTTTGTTGCAAAAAAATAGTTAATGTCAAAATTTAAGTGTCTTATGGTTTTGTCTGTTAATGAAGACCTTGGAAAATGATTTGACTACTTATTTTAAGTGAACGGTGTACATAATTAATTTTACAGTGGAATATCTTTAATTAATTTATTAGCTCTAACGGATTAAATTTTCCAAAGTGGAGTATTTTGTTTATGTATATCCCTTAATTTGTACATGTAATGATCCAAAAAAAATATTGTATGTAAAAAAACTGCAGTAAATCATAATGCGGTTGGATAAAGTATTAACGTGCATCACTCCCCTACACGGCGGGTATTACAAACTATAATAAAGCTCGAGCTACGAAAGTAGAAAGGCATTTGCCAAAACTTGACTCTATCGTTAACATTTCGCTATGTTTTTCATTGAATCGCCATTATAATTTAAGAAACGGCGTTGCTTGTAAAATAAAATAAATACAACAGAAAGTAATATTAATGTATTACACTTTCAGATATAAATTATTTACACTACTTTAAGCGTTCATTACGCAAAACTTTTAAGAATGTGTTACTTTTGCTGAGCAGAGATCAGCTTAGGGAGGTATTTTGAAAAATCGACCCTCAAGAGTGTTACGAGGAATTATAAATTTAAAAAATCCTTTTTATAGGCTATTAGATCTACATAGTTAAAATTTAACAAAGGTGTTTTTTCTTTCTTTTTTTTGTTTAGCTGAGATATGCAAAAAGCTTTTTTGTTTGATTTTCAATTCACATAAAATTAACTCATTAAAAACTTCTTTTTCCTTCAATCTGTGTTGTTTAATTTTTCAGTTCACCCGTGCGAAGAACGGGTATACCAGCTAGTATATTATAATAAACAAATATAAAAAACAAAAAAAAATTACTGTTTATATCCTGACACTTGACACCTCTTTTCTGCTGCTATCTTTCCAATTTTTGGAGGGTTTTTTTTGTATTTTATTATGTATTATTGTGTGGCAGTGGCGCACACAAGGGGGTGTCCTAGGGCTCCGGAACCCCCCAAAGCCCTTGATTTTTTTCTGATTGATTATAATTCTACGTATACAGTACGTAAAATTTAATTAAATATTTGTTATTAATGATTAATTTTATTAATTAATGATAGTTATTTATTCAATAATTAGTTTTTTTATTGTTTTTGTTCCCGAAAATCTGCACAATCCAAAGGAGCATGATACAAGAATGGTGGACTTTCGACCCTGGACTCCCCCTCTTGAAAAATTCTTGTGTGTGCTGCTGTTGTGTGGTGATATATTGGCCGGGCCGCAAAAACGTTCGTTGTGGGCGGCTGATGAAGGCAAGAAACTAGTGCTACAATATCTGGCATCAAGTCATTTCCGTTTCATAAGGTGAATTTAAGGTATGAACAGTAGCGCACACAGAAGTTTTCCAGGGGGGCGGGGGTACAAGGTCGAAAGTCCACCGTTCTTGTATCATGCTCCATTTGATTTTGTCGATTTGGGGGAACAAAAAACAGTTAAAAACTAATTATTGAATAAATAATTTGTATTAATTAATAAAATTAATCATTAAAAACAAATATTGAATTAAATTTTACGTATTATATACTTAAAATTATAATCAATCGGGAAAAAAATCAAGGGCTTTGGGGGGTCTGGACCCCTAGGACACACCCCTTGTGTGCGCCATTGGGTATGAATCATCATATAGAAGCAAAAGCGAAAATTTTAATCATTGAATTTTAATCAAAATGTGCTTGTAGATTGGAAATTTCATAGAATGGAATAATTTTCAAATGCAAAATGACAACTAATAACACGTGATTCAAAAATGTCAACTATGTATTTCTAAATTTCCACATAACTACATGTATCGTTGTTAATTATCTAATACATACACAGGGCTCAAGATATTAACTAACATAAAAATAAAATTTACTTTAAGTAAAATTTAGCTGCACTATGGTATAGAAATTCCCCTGCCCTATTTTAATTATAGAAAATTCATAACAGTACTTAAGTATTTTCTTAAAATTTGGTATGTCATTCGTTCTGCATGAAATTTAGAAATAGTGTACAGTAAGACCCCGCTTAGAGCGGGGTATACGTTCCATCAAAGTAGAGCGTAATATGAAACAGCGTTAAACGAGGTTATTTCATAAATAATGGGGTTAGGGGAAGATGGGTGGAAAATTGGTCAGTTATTTTGTCATTAAATTTATTAATTATGTTTTTTATAACAATAAAACAAAAATTTATTTCTTGCAAATATAGAAACACTAGCTGGTATACCCGTTCTTCGCACGGATGAACTGAAAAATTAACACAGATTGAAGGATAAAGAAGTTTTTAATGAGTTAATTTTACGTGAATTGCAAATTAAACAAAAAAGCTTTTGGCGTAACTCAGGTAACAAAAAAGGGAGAAATAAAACACCTTTGTTAAATTTTAAGTATGTAGGTCTAATATAGCTGATAAAAGGATTTTTTTATTTATAACTCCCCGTAACACTCTTGAGGGTTGATTTTTGAAAATACCTTCCTAAGCTGATCTCCGCTCAGCAAAAGTAACACATTGTTAAAAGTTTTGTGTAATGAAAGCTTAAAATAGTATAAATAATTTTTATCTGAAAGTATAATACATTAATATTACTTTCTGTAGTATTTATTTTATGTTAAAATTGTAATATTCGCAAGCAACGCCGTTTCTTAAATTATAATGACGATCCAATGAAAAACATAGCGAAATGTTAACGATAGAGTCAAGTTGGCAAATGCCTAGCTACTTTCATAACTCGAGCTTTATTAGAGCTTTGTAAGACCCGCCGTGTAGGGGCGCGATGCACGTTAATACTTCATCCAACCGCATTATGATTTACTGCAGTTTTTTTTCATACAATATTTTTTTGGATTGCTACATTTAAAATTAAGGGATATACATAAACAAAATACTTCACTTTGGGAAATTTAATCCGTTAAAGATAATAAATTAATTAAAGATATTCTACTGTAAAATTAATTATATACACCGTTCACTTAAAATAGTCAAATCGTTTTCTAAGGTCTTCATTAACATACAAAAACATAAGACACTTAAATTTTGACAAACTATTTTTTCCGCTAAAATACTCATCATGGAACCCGTGCTGCCATATATCTTGGAAGAGTGGATTTCAAAGAATACTCCTGCTAATTGTTGGTAGAATATTCCTTCTAAGTTGGTGTGGTGTGGTAGTTAGGAGAAAGGGGTGCCAGCTCAGATGTCGTCCACGTTACTTGACTATGGTTCAAAATTACGTGATCCGTTGCCAAAAGCCCTCGTGTAGCTGAACAGTGCAACATTAATATTCACTCACTCTCACACTCCAAGAAATACAGAACAATAGTTATTGCATTTTTAAGTGTAAAAATAATTATATCTGCCTATTCAATTAAAATTATAGCGTTATAATTAACTACTAACCACAAATAAATTTTGAAAATTTGTCCAAATGATGCAGTGTGAAGAGAAAGCTTATTTACTTTAAGTATCAGAACTGATAAAAGCATTTATTTGGAAAAAAGATCAATTTCTTACTACCAAATGTGCATAATAAGATGTTAGAAAAAACATTAAAATAAAAGAGAGATTTATAACAACCTCTCCCTTCAAAACTTAGTTTGATTCTGAAATAAAAAAAAAATAGGCATTATATCAGAGGAATTAATTAGAAGCGAGCACCTTGCGTAGCCAAAACAAAAAAGGTTTTTCACAAACAAAAAAGATAGATATATGTAAACGTGGGGTTTTTTTTTTTTTTGCAGCGCATGCCAGAATTGCTAGCAGAAGACAGAATTTTTCCTACTTACTTGACAAATATCGTTATATTTTTGACACTTTCCCCAAATCTTAATAAATTATAGTCTGTGCTATAAATTATAGCCTATGTGCTATTCTGATGTATAAGCTATATTACTGTAAAGTTTCATTAAATTCCATTCAGTAGTTTTTGCGTGAAAGACCAACAAAGATTTTCACAAACTTTCACATTTATAATATATATTAGATAATAAACGAATTTACATATAAAAATAAGTAAAATTCTATGTCAGTATGTTTACATTTCAGATCATTCAGTCCAGTGGCGCACACGAGGAAGGGGGGCCTGGGGGTCTGTCCCCTCCAAGGCCCTTGATTTTTTTCGATTAATTATAATTCTAAGTATATAGTACGTAAAATTTAATTAAGTATTTGTTATTAATGATTCATTTTATTAATTAATGCTAATTATTTATTCAATAATTAGTTTTTTTTTTTACTGTGTTATGTTCCCGAAAACCGACAAAATCAGAAGGAGGATTATACAAGAATGGTGTGAACTTTCGACCCCGGACCCCCCTTGAAAAATTCCTGTGTGCGCCACTGCTTCAGTCTCTCTTCTGTATTTCCAATTTTCTGTCTTTTTATCAAGAAGGTAGATTGACTTTAAGGCATATTGCGTTCAATTTCGTCGTCAATCCATTTAGAAAGTCTATTATCCATTTCATACATTGTAATATTTCTAGAACGGGTAATTCTAGTTGCAGAGCTTGTCGTAGTTGCAGTTTCAGTATTTTTTCTTTATTCTTAAGAATGGTCCTTGTTGCTGAATTTGCCAAATTCAATGCAGCACCAATGTGAGATTGACACTCACTGGTATCTAATCTTCTAATCACTCGCATTTTAGTTTCTAGTGAAATGCTTTTTCTTATAGCATTATTTTCGTGGTTTTTATTATCACCCATGATAAAAACTAAAAATACTAATATTTGTCACTATAGAAATCGTTGTATTACCTAAATTTAGTCTTACAATAACGTCAACAAAAGTTTGAAACGACAAAAGTACATTTGTATAGCACCACAGAAAAGATGAAACACAGATAAACTGCTTCGAATATCAGGAAGCCTAACGCTTTGTGAAATTTCGAGGAATCCCACAATGAAAAAAAAAGGAGAGCATTAAACCGAAACAGCGTTAAGCGGGGTCTTACTGTACTGAAATTCAATGAACATCAATATTAAGGAGAAAAGCGGTGCTCTCACTGAACATGATATCTTCGAAGCTATTAGACATGCGGACTTGAAATTCAGTAGGCAAAATTCTTTCATGGTGTAGATATCCGCTAAGGACTGATTTTGTGAAAATTGACCGACAAGGAGCGTTGAGGGGGCACATAGCGCGCTATAAATAAGTACACCCGTTTCTTAAAATATTAGATCTACAGACTTGAAACTTCGTAGACATGTTCCTCTTACGAAGTAGAGTTTCTCTAAGAACGGGTTTTTCGAAATTCGAACCCCAAGGGGGTTCCGCGGTTAAAAGGGTGTTAGGGATAAAAGTTAATGTTTTGAACTGTTAGATCCACATACGTGGAATTTGGTAAGCATGTTTCTTTTGTTGGATACAGATCCGCTAAGAACGGATTTACAGAAATCTACTCCTATGAGCTACAGGGGCGTACTGATAAAAAAAATTCCCGTTTTCATACTACTAAACCTATAATAATGAAATTTAGTATGCATGTTTCTTTTGTTAAATTAAAATCCGCTAAGAACGGGTAGCACGGAAATCGACTCTCCCAAAGGGAGTTATGGATAAAACTATTTCCGTTTTTGAATTATTAGATTCTGACTTGAAAATTTGGCAACCATGTTTTTACTCTATTGCGTAGATATCCACTAAAAATGAGTATTGCGGAAATCCACTTTTGGGGAGGTGATTACGAGATTGTAAAAGATAATTCTCCTTCAATTTTAGATATTATTATTCGAAAGACCTGTGCATTTTTTAAATTGAAAGTTGAGAGTTGTTTTTCAATTCTATCGAACGCTTAATGCTAGGACTTAGATGTTAATAATCTATACATATATAGTATATTGCATATAACATCATGAAATTCACAGCAAAATTGGAAGGTAAAGGCTATACTATCAATGTATTTTAAAGCGTACGTTGCCAAATATTTAACGCGAAAAGCACTGAAAATATTCCAGGCAATACAAAAAATACTAAAAGACAACTCAATTATTAAGCATTTCAGCTTCATTGCTGACGTTCGCCCTTAAATTCTCCAATTTACATTATCTTATCGAAAATATGATTTATTTATCGGTACAATTCAATTAAATTTCGCTTCTGTATGTGAGCTCTGTGTGCATGAAGAAGTGCAACAATTAAATATTGCATTTTGTGAGGTGGGTATTATGTATTTGAATAGTTCTATAAATCTTCACATAAAAGAGAGTAAATATAAAAAGATAAAACAAACATTAAAAATGTTCCATGTGAATGCTTTATACTTCAATAATTTTCAAGAATTTCACTACGCCAACAAATCGCACATTTTCATAAATTACAAAAATGTAAGCAAACAATGACATTAATCCTAATTAATGTGCAAACAAACTACCATCACTAATTTACAAAATGTGAAACCTTTCTTCAAAATTAAAAGGGAAAAAAAATAATCTAATCATCTTAAACATCGTATTTTAGAATTTTAATATTGTTAGTTCACGCATTTCAAATTTATTATTAAATTATAAAAAAAAAACTGAAAAAGATATCCAACGGAATAATGAGTTTTAAATAAAAAAGTTCATTCACGTTTTTGAGGAGCTATCACCCAGTTGAAGAAACAAGAACCAAAGTGAAAAACATTTCTTTCAGTTCTCAAAACAATCTTTCTCATATTAAATACATTAATTATATTGTTGTTGTCAACTTTTCAAATTTTTCAACAAATTCTTCGAACAAAAATCCAACATACTTCACTCAATCCATAAGATCATGAACTCTATTTGAAGTCTCCCGTCTAAAACTCAGAAATAAAACAAGTTAGTGATCCAAAACAAGATCATACAGCGCATGTAAATAATTACACTATAAACCCAATGACCGATATCACATCACATTAGCAAAGGCACATGCTAATGGACGTGATAAAACATGCACCAGAAAATGAGGTGTTAATGAAATACTTATCCTAAGAAAATGGACACCGCGTCGTAGCAACTACCTCGAGTGGTATCCTCGGAGGAATAATCCGGACAACGAACCGGCGACACCAAAGGAACTCGAAACTCAACTTATGGCACCCAAGCGTGGATAATTGTACGCACCTTGTGCTTTACGTCCAAAGCGAGATCACGTCTAGAAATATTTTTCAGTGTGAAAATTCGCTGTCGGTTTCCACACTATTCCACCAACGGTCGATGGCTTTTTCCGAGTGGAGTATTATTTGAGAGGCTATTCTGTTTGGGTTATGGTTTTCTAGTGTTGTTTAAGAACACGACTTGATCTAGTTTTCTAAAAAGTGTTGAACACTGAAAGGAAACTTAAAATTTCATCTAGGATGGAATTTAAATATTTCTCATAAAACTAAAATATGAAAACCAATATAAATCAGGATTAGTCTGCAAATGTTGCGTTACTCCTATATAATTGACATTAAATACTAATAATATAATTGACTCCTATAACATTAATTTCTTTCATTTATTTATTTATTCATTGTTAAGGAAAAAGTCATTACGTACGTTAATGGTATATCCACTACAATGATGCTGGCAGAAGGGTCAAAATTTTATGTAACGTTAAGTCTCTCTGTGTGTGTATGTGTGGTTAAGTGTTGATTTGATTTATGTGTTATACGTTAAAAGGTTTGATGTTTATTTTATTTTTTTACCTAACATTAAATTATCGAAAATATATTCTATTTTTAGAAAATAACTTTTAAAAGAATCCAATTTTCCACCACATTTAAAAGTAAATTCATCTATGGACATTTTAATCGATTAACCTCGAAAATGTAATGCATATTGAACCAAATTTTTTTTTTCTATTTAAGACGAGGTTTGAAATTTATATTTAAACCAGTTTTGTCCCCAAAAAAGTTTGATTCTATTAAAAGGAAAGAAATAAATTCTGTGAAATTGAATTTTAACAAGAAATCAATTCATTGTAAAAGAAAACAAATAGCTCCGATGATTATAAGAATTAAAATTAATAATTATTCAGATATCACGAATAAAACACTAGCTTAAAAATACAAATAAAAACTACAAAAGGCACTACTCAGAAAAGAGAGAAATTTAAAAAACTTTTAAAAGTGGGAAATATTTTCGAAAGGAGAGGTCGTTTTTAGGGTGGAATTTTAAATAAATTATTTACCTTTAGCGAAACTAAATTCTTATATAATTTAAACTGATGATGACTAAAGAATGAAACTTTTTCTATATAGCATGCCTACTCAAAGCACAAAGTTGTTTAGCATTGACTTGACAGAGAGGAGAAAGTTACCTCGATTATTATTAATACAGGAATTTAAGGCAATACAGTTTTAATATTCGCGATAGCGGTTATTAACCGACAAATTATTTGAATTAACAACTGTTTCGCACTTAAAAAGTGTAAGAACTTAATTCATTCGATAAGAAGTATCTCCACAGATGCAAACAATAGACAAATGAAACCTGTTAAGTATGTATTGTTTGTGAACTCAAAATCTTCAGTCTATATACGACAATGAATGGTAATAAATCCAAGGACAGAAAATTCAAGATGCTTATCCCTTTTGAATACTCTATCAAAGATGCTTGGAAAAGTTGTGCATATATTTGACAATCAGAGCTCACATAGTGATCGTACAAGTGCTTAGAGTGGTTTGGGTCACGAGTTCGAGGTCGGAATATCATGAGTTTGAGCCCCAGTGCCACTGAAAACCCACCTTGCAGAGGACTGATGCATATGAAATATGTCGTAGCTCAAAGTCCTCTTCTGTTGGTGTGGTTTGGTTGTTTGGAGGGCAGGACCGATCCTAAGGTATCAGCCGCCCGCGTGCAAAGGCTTAATGTTCCGCCCCTCTAAAGAACTGTTCATATTTTGACTAATACTAAACGTTGATGTTATAAACTCATCTACCTGTATAATAGTGAAAAGTAAACCAATAAAAATGTAAATAGACACAAAATCACTTCTTTTAACATATTTTGTTTTTCTAAATTGTTGGGCTATTATTAAATTGAAAACTTTTAAAATTCCCCAAATGCATAGTTCAATTTAAACACTCATATGTCAAAGGTTATGTAAACTATATTAGATATCTTCGTGAAGAAATATTCCGAAAAATCACTTTTGAGACGCCTTGCCATCGATCCACAGTACACTCACTCACTGCCAGAGCCGCTCATAAGTAAAAGAGCCTTTTCTACTGTAGTATTTGCTGGCTTTGCCTCGAATTTTGCCACCAAATGAAGGGTGTGTGTAAAAAGTAGACATTAATGGACAATGGACCAACAACCCACTGAGCAAAATATTCTATCAGGAAATCGGGAATTATTTTGATTTTTCAAACAAAAAAATTAAGATTCAGCATATTCATTCGATTTATCATGAATTTTATTTTGAGAAATTTGTAGAAAATGTTGCTTCATCGATAGAACAGCGGCCGTCGGCGTGCTGTACACGCGCTACACACCCGCTACGATCAGCCCTGTTGGAGGGGGTGCCAGCTTAGGTGTCGTCCTTGTCACTTGACTGTGGTTCAAAAGCACGAGATTCGTCACCAATAGCCCTCGTGTTGTTTTATAAAGCGACGTGAATAACACTCACTCACAAAAACTCATATAACGAGTATTAAAAAGTGTGTTATTCAATCAGAGACACTTTTGGGGCTCTTTTAAGAATTTCAAGACTTCCAAAATTCTTTTCTCGGTGTAAAAAATACTTACTAATATTTTCTCTTAAATTAAATCATATTTAGTTCAAGTACGCAAAAGAGTTATTTTCTTTTTCTGAGATATAATGTTGTATTTTTACATGGCTAAACGAATAAGGATGAGATTTTCTATAAAATTGTTTTATATAATAAAAAACACATGCCGTATAAAATCCGGCAGACAAATACACACATACACAAATTAACACAAAAAATAAGATCGATTTTTCGCCGTTATACGCCGAGTATAAAAACGATAGCTTAAAAATAGCAAAAGAGATGATCATAAAAAAATTACTTCTACACATATCGAAATACTGTTTATTTAAAAGAAATAACATGCCATATGAACTAAAAGAGTTATAGTTTTAGAAGTATACTTTTTTTTTCAAAAGTCTTGGATATCTTGAATAAATTACTTCAAAACGTAAACGCATTATCTGTTAACATTTCAGATTTCTTCGTAAAAAAGGGGGTGGGCGTTATACGGCGAATATACCTAAGAATTAAAAAATGCAGCTTGAAAGAGAAGGTGCGCGTTATTCGCCGGATTTTACGGTACTTCCCCAAATTGACACTTTTTCTGATTTTAATTGTATTCGCAATCATTAGTACATTTCCCAAAGAACTTACAAAATCTACAACATCGTTAACATAACTATAATATAAAAATATTTCGAGAATTGAAAAACACAAACAAAATACTTTTCCAATGCATCAAACATCGCAAGCACTAAATTCCTCTATGACTCAACTACGACTGTTGCAATCGTCAAATCAAATTCCCATGTCAATATATACCAACCTTGGTTAAAAACATCATCTGTTCAGTAAGTAGCTAACACACAGTAAACAAGAATGACTCACTCCATAAAAATGGGGTAGTTCCAAAATCGTTTACTTCTCAATAACCTTGCATAAAGCAGATGGTGGTTCCCTTGATGAACTCTGACCCGATTTAAGTTCCCAAGTTCCAGAAGCAACAAGAGAACTTCCCTTCCAAACCTTTGCCCTCCCGCTTTCCCCTCCTCTTACTTTTAAATGGATTACCAGAACTCTTTTGACCCATGGGTGCTCTTCACATTCCATCACCCCCCAAATTCCTATGGGAAAACTATTAGTGAAGCTTCGACACCCACATTCAGTCTTCTAACTTGTGTTGAAGGAAAGGCATTCAGGGCAGTGTCGACTGCGTTGAACAATAGCTTGAACAAAATAAAAACATATTTTTAAATGATAAGTTAAGGAAAAGTATGTTACAATGTATTGTTTATTTGATACCTAAAACATTCCAGGTAAATTATTATTATATTGTGTTTAGAATCTTAAATGTACCAAAGATCATAAAAGTATTTTCAGATAATTTGCACTTTCTCTCTACATTTTTTTCCTTATGCTCAATATATTCTATCAATGGCGTGAATTAATTTTTTAAAAATGTTTTATCCATTTAGTTCCAGTGTTCAACTGATTTAAAAAATGTAATAATATTGATCATTTAAACGGTGAAACATAAATTGATTTTGATATTTTTTTTATTGAAGAAAAGTTAATAATATCGAAAATTGCATAGCGTTTATCGAATAATTATTGCAACTTTATCGGTTGCGGTTAACAGTGAGAAGCGTACTTAAATAAATACCAAACTTCGTTTTTATTGGCAACCTTTAATAAAGAATACAGCTATGAGCTATATAAAAATATTAAGAAGACATGTACAATAATTTTTGAAAATCTTACTCTATGTAACTTTTATCCTGTATAAAATTTTAAAACTTATTCGAGAATGTGTCATGAACTTTCAAACGAAATTATTTGTTCTATAATAAAACGTTTAATCTTTTAATTAATAGATTAAGATTTTAATTAATAGATTAAGCTTTCAATTAATAGATTAAGCTTTTAATTAATAAATTTAAGATTTTTCGAAGAGCATTAATTATTCGAAATGCTGCAAAAATATTTTAATTTAATCTTTTTATCTGGAAAAACGATTTTTAATGGCAATTTTGAACATTATTTGGCAAAAGGTAAGGGAAAAAAATCTGCATATAAATTTTAATTAAAAACATTTCTTTATTTCGATTTTCAAAATACAATCTTAACTTTGACCTAATTATTTGCACGTTTTGTTTTGTTTAAGTTTTGTTCACATATACTATCGGACACAGTGGCGCACACAAGGGGGGTCCTGGGGATCCGGACCCCCCCAAAGCCCTTGATTTTTTTTTCCGATTGATTATAATTCAAAGTACACTGTACGTAAAATTTAATTAATTATTTGTTATTAATGATTAATTTTATGAATTAATGCTAATTATTTATTCAATAATTAGTTTTTTCGTGTGTTTTGTTCCCGAAAATCGACAAATTCAAAAGGAGCAGGATACAAGAAAGGTGAACTTTCGACCCCGGACCCCCTCCTTGAAAAATTCCTGTGTGCGCCACTGATCGGACATATTGTTAAGGTTAACTGACCGAAACAATGGCAATGGGGGGAAAATGTAACAATGTATACTTTATTAACGAGTGTAAAGTAAGTTTGTCACAACAGTTTTACAAATGTTGCAGAATTTTTTATCGTGATAATACACATTTTTATGAGAGATTCATTATTAAAAAAAATCAATATTACAATAAAAGAATAGTCTTTGGTCTAATTAATAAAGGTTTGAAATTAGCGGAAAGCAAATGTAAAGGGAGAATAAAATTTCTAAAGTTTTAACTTTAAAATTTGTAAATCATTCTATCCATAATCTACTAAAATAATTTTCAATACATCTAACAAATTTTTATTAATTTTAAGTGCTATCAATTTAGAAATACAGTTGAACCTCCATATAACGAAACTCTATATTGCGAATTTTTCCATTTAATAATCTTCAACATCTTCATAAAATAACCTCCTTATAGCGAAGTGCATTTTCTATATAACGAACTTTTTTTCTTGCAACTCAATTTTTTTCCCTCCCTATTTTTAAAGTTTTTCTAAACATTTCAAGTTATTCTCTATTGACACATTTTATGGTGTTCATAAATCTTGAACTGGTTTTATTAGGTACTTAACTCGCCGAGAGCAATAGAATTTTTTGAGTTTCATCCAAGTACAATCATTAATCCTCATTGTGCAGTTTTCTAGAAACATCTTCGATATCCTCTTTTACCCTCAGTAGAGTTCTAGCTATAAAATAATGTATGCTTAAAATTACTCTCTCTCTTACAAGCTTTATATTAGAAAATATCCTTAAAATTCATTAACTTTTATACAAAATTATTTTCTTTAGGTTGAAAATACGGTATATTGCTCAACATTCCCCTTAATTTCCGTGCAATTTTTTTTTATGGGTAAGATTTATGAATTATAAGTAGATATTAATTTACAAAAAGGTGTGAATAATTACTTTATTTTAGTATATTGTGTGTATGAATTTAAAATTTGTTTTATGTGTGGTTTTTAAAGTATATTGAAAGATGAACCTCTATGTAACGAATTTTCCATAAAACGAACTTTTTTTGGAGATTTAGCAACTTCGTTTTTGAAGGTCCGACTGTAATTGTAATTTTTGACAAGTATTCATTAAAATGGTTATTGTTTTGCTGCGGGGCTTTCAGAGCAATTTAAAAATAGGTCAGATATCTTGACGAAATTTCTCGAATACATACTAATTTTAAGTACATTAGTAATATCGCTCTAAATTGTTGTGATTTTAAAAGATTTTTTTTCCTATTATCCTTTGTCGTCGTTTCAAAGTCGTCGCAACGCTACATTACAAATTCGTCAATCAGAAAGTAATTGCTCACAAACGACTTAAATATTCTATCTCATTACAGCTGAAAACTAAAATTCACAGTTAAATGGTCTCGTTAAAGTGGAATATTATTTTTTACTTTTTGTATCATCTATCTATTATATTCAAACGAGTTCGATATGCATACCCCTACGCCATTTTAGATAAAAAAATTACGTAATTGCAACATTTTTAGTTACTAATGATCTATTGTTCATTTGTATTGAACAATAAATTTTCTAAATTGCTTCAGATACCTATAATTTTCCATTCTTTAAAGGAAAATTTTCGACGCTCAAGAATTATAAAATTTTATTCGAACGATATTTTTTGAATAGGCAAGAATTATTACGAAAAAATTTATAATTTTTCATAAAAAAGGGTAAAAAATTGCTTTTGTGATTTGAATATCAAAATAGAAAAATTGGCTAAATTTCTGATAATTTTTTAAAAATATTTTCTTGACAGACGTGACAATTAAAAAGTTCAATCAAAGATGAGAATAAAAATTTATTTTAGTCATAAGTCTTCAAAATTTTAAATTTATAATTAAAATTTTTAATACTTTTTAAGTACATTTTACAATCATGTTTTAGAAACTACTTTTGTGGATCCAAAACAACCTAAATTCAATTAGTTATATTTTGAACCAAATATATTAATTGAATTGATAGTTACTTACCGTAATCAATAAATGTTACAAATATTTACAGTCCAAACGTGTTGTAAATATATCCACCGTATAATATTTAAACTCGATTATAGTTTAAAATATTATGAAGCTTATGAAACATTATATATTAATGAAAACAAAATATAAATGAATAATAAATAATTAGAACAAATAATTATAACACACGAATATTGTAAGAAATTTCAAATATGATGAATAACTTCAGAATTAAGACAAAATGTGAGAAATGTAAACGCGGTTTCAACAGTAGAAATTAAATATTCTAAAAATTTCAAATTAATTAACCAAACGATAAGAAACCAGACAACATTCACTTACTTTCTAAATATAGTCTGCAGTAATCCACCGATTTACTCCTAAAGACAATAGGACGAACTGGTGATCCGATCACAGTGATTGCTCGACCGCAAGTTCTTGAGTCCGACACAAATCCTCCACTGCAGGTCACTCCTCCTCCGCATCTGTCAGTGGTCGAACACTCCACAGATGGGGGGTCGACAGACGATTCTGGCAAATCATTGAAAATTTCAGGAGGAATCCGTCTGCGGAAATATACACGCTTCGCTGACGAAATCTTTCGTTCTTGCGGCGAACAAGAATCGTTGTTATTCTGTTCGGGCAAAGTTTTGTAAAAGCTAACGACCGATTGTTGTTCGGGGGCCGGTCGATCGCGAATAGACATTTTTTTTTTCTTCTTTTTTTATTGTTTATTATTATCGTTTGCCGCTCTTCATGCTGTGATGAGTGAAATTGTGCACTTAACCGTCCAATCGCCAGAAGCTATTTCCCGCCATTAGACACGGGTGGATTGAGCTAGGGATTTCTTAAGGTTCTCTTGTAGGGATTTTTCTTTTGCCGTAGGGACGTCAAGGTTTCGATGTCAGCAGAACACTGGAGTAACTCTTATTTTTGTTCTTTCAAATTTGTAATTGATTCTTTTTATTTTGTCCAGTGGTTTTTAACTAATCTACATTCGAAAGTTTTAAATTCTATTTTTTTCTAATGTATTCGAAATTTCGTTTCGACATATACAAGTATTTTATTATTATTTTATCATTTATATTCATGACTTAAGAAATATTTATAAATTTTGCGTTTATAATTGAAAACATTTTTTTTCATAACGACAAGTATTAATTGACAAAAAGTCTTTTTGAATGCATACAAACTTCTCTTATTTAAATAATTTTTTTAAAAAAAATTTTATCGATGGAACAACATGTAAACACGCATTGTTATTTTCGGAAGGAAAAAAAACAATTAAAATATAGACCTATTTAAAAAAACAAAAATAAATCTATTTTAACATTTTTCAGAAACGAATGAAACTATTCAAATTTTTGTAAAAAAAAAAATGCATTAGAGCCCATTTAACACAGTTATATTTATCGATGTCAGACAGAAAAAATGCTGAAGTTTGTTAAGTATCTATTTATAATCTAATTCTTCAATAAAAGTCTTATGATCTGGACTAGCCCTACAATTTCAAACACTTACAATTATTAGACTAGTGATTCGTATGTGTTTTTCTTCTCAAGAATAAGGTCAAACTTTATTTAATTATTTGCTTCCAAATAATTCAATAAAATAACTGTGGAGAACATATTTTAATATTATTTCCTTTTTTCATGAGTAAAAATACACATATTTACATTTTACTATCTCATTGAAAATATTTAGTTTTAAAACAATTATTAATAATATCTTTAAATATATAAAATTACAAACCGTTACCCATCCGCTTCGCTAGAATTTCATGATGTAATGTGTGTGGCTTTTTTTTTGTTGATCAGTCGTACTGGTAACTTCGCTTCTTGTAGCTCAAAAATGTTAAAACGTAAGTGCTTGAGCATCAAAGAAATACATTTATTTCTTCAGGAAGTAGATAAAAGCGTTAAGAAACTTTCCTTGTAATTTTTCTTTCTTTTCTTTTTTGTTTGTTTGCTTTTGTTTTTTTTTTTTATAGTTAAGACATATAAAATAAATATATATTAATTTACAAAAAGGTATTAATAATTACTTTTTTATATATAGAGTTTACGAACTTAATGTGGTTTATGAAGTATATTGAAAGATGAACCTCCATACAACTAACTTTTTTTCGAGATTTTGCGACTTCGTCATATAGAGGTCCGATTGTATATTTATTTTTTACACTCTCGTAACTGCCCCCTCCTAGTTAGTCAATTTCCGCAAAACCGTTCTTAACGGATCTTTACTCAACAAAAAAGAACCGAGCTTGCCAAACTTCAAGTCTATAGGTCTAATAATTCCAGAAAAATGCTATGTTCAGCTTGTTGGCTAATTTAAAGTTTTTAGAAAATTTCAAGTGAAAAAAAGGTAAGAGTATTATTTTTTTTTAAGAAATAGCTTCAAAACATATCAAGCAAAACAAGATATGAAGTTATACTTTGAAGGACACGTGTCAAACACAGCGGTCTCCATATGGTCTTAATACTCCATATATAATTTGACTCTAATTTAAAATTCTTTTAAAAAACTTCATCACAAATGAACTAAAGTATTGTATCAATGGGTAAGTAACAAAGTATATATACTTCCTTTTTTAATGAATAAATCTTAGCTCAATTCAAGAAGAACCTGGAGAGAATTATTTTAGGGCGATATAAAATATGTATGAAAAATAAGTTCATCACTGGTGAAAGAAGTCGTAGGTATGATCAGGAACTCCTTGAGGCCCTGGGCCTGTAGGCAAAAGTAGATTCCGTGTCCCTACAGAAATTTAGGCCCTACCTATGACCCTAAAGAGCAAACAATACATAGCATACGTTGTCAAATACTCGTACAAACAAAAACCAGGAACAAATAACTGTATATGATTTCCAATCGCACATACCAGCTCGACTGACTGAATGAGTGATGATGGTGTATGGCTGTAGACCTAGGCCAGTACGTGGACGACGGTCATCACATGTAGCCAGTTGACATATCCGAAATTCCCAGTTTTTTCTGAGAATCCAACCGGAAATAACATTTCTCCTTTGAAATTATTCGAATTATCTTAAGTTTGAGTCAAGAACGGGACAAGGCCCCCATTGCGGCCGAGGCCCTGACCCAGTTGATCCATGTCTTAAGATGTCCCAAGGTACGGTGTAAAATTAATACCCGCATTTTAGTACATTGTATTTTAGCCTTTTTATTTTACAATTAAATTAAATGTCTTTTGTGTATTGTGAATATATTTAAGGTTCTTGTCTAAAACCCTTTTGAATTGGTGAACGTAATATTTAATCCTATGGCTTTGATTCGGTTTGATTTCAATTTACAGAATATTTCAGAAACAAACTGAGTTCTATTGGCGATAGTCCTCGTAATTTTGAACCACGGTCAATTGACGACTCTTACTCTCCAAACTTTCACTTCACACCAAAGATTACCTACCGCAACAGATTTAAGGTATCTGACTACGTTCGGAACCGTGATTTTGCAAAAGCGTATAAATGGATAATATTTATGATACTTAGTGTCACTTAGATTAGAAAATGTATATAAAATTGTTTTAAGAATAGTATTACAATAAAAAATTATTTAAGTACAATATTTTGACAAAAAATGAACATAGAATGACCCATTTTCAAAATATTCTCCTTTTGTGAAAAATGCTTCTATTATAATAATGTCTTGCCTGTATATATAGCTCAGACCTCTGTACAGAGGTTCAACTAGAATTTTTGAAATATATAACTTAGAAGTAGGTTTATCCATGTTTTACGACATCAGAGGGGAGAAATTTTAAGAAAAAAACCGCCGATAATTATTTCAATGGGTCTTAACTATGAAAATAATGTGAATTTTTCAAAATCATAGTTGAGCCTCTGTACAGAGGTCTGAGCTATATACAGGCAAAATATTATTATAATAGAAGCTTTTTTCATAAAAGGAGAGCATTTTGAAAAAAGGTTATTCTAAGTTAATTTTTTGCCGAAATATAGTATTTAAATAATTGTTTTTAGTCAAAATGTCCTTTAAACAATTTTATACATGTATTCTAATCCATGTGACGCTAATTCCATGTAACGCTAAATATTATGAAAATTATCCATTTATGCTCTTCTTAAAATCACGGTTCCGAACGTAGTCGGATACCTTAATACGTTTTAAATCGTCCATCACATGTTCAAGGATGTCTTAAGACTTCTTAAGGCCCTGAAGCCCTACTCAAAAGAGGCCCCTATACAAATATAGGCCCCACCTATGACTCTTAAAAATAGATCGTACATAGCATACGTTGTCAAATACTCGTACAAACCAGAACCCGAAACAAATAAATATGCATGACTTACAACCGCACAAACCGGTTCGACCGATGGCCACCTTTTGACAGGAGTAATGATGGTGCATAGTGGTAGGCCTAGGTCTGTACGTAGACGACGGTCATCACATATAGCCAGTTGATATATCGTCCGAAATTTCCAGTTTTTCGAAGAATACATCCGGAAAAAAACATTTGACCATTGAAATTAGTTCTCCCATACCTTAAGACGTCCCTGCACATGTTGTAATACACTTATTAAGAATGTTCATCTGTATGATTATTTTAATTGAAGCTTATTTTGTGGTGTTGGATCTCATTTCAGAAGAAACATGCTGCAGAATGATTCTAAATTTCAAGTTTGATACCAGAAATGCAAACAATTAAAAGAGAGAGAGAGGACATATATATATTTCGTTGCATTTCTGTAGCTTTCGCTCATTTTTTTACCTTTACCATATCATTTCTAAGCGCAATGCACAAATGACTGAATATTCTTAACCTTAGAAACTCGCTCATTCGAAGACGCATGTGTAATAGGATCTTTCAACACCTGCCATTTTTAAACCTCTCAGTCTTCTCGTTTGTTAACCCTATTAACCCATCAGCGGGTCATCCGATTGTGCTTCCTCGGAATTAGACCGAGCATTGTCCCCCGGTAAGAGTGTAAACACAATGACGTGACGACAATACGGAACAAACGGCGGGGATGTCAACTGAAGCGTGCACAATTTTCACTTTCAGAGGGAATATTCGCTTTTCGTTTCGCGCTTCACGCTCAATAAACTCTTTAAGAGACTGGCCAAAAAACATTTGAAGATTTGGTATCGAATTCCAGCTTTTTCGCATCCTTTCAGTTGGAAAATGAGCCATTTTCGCGCGATTCTTAACACCTGAAGGATCTAAAAAGTGAACTAATGTTTCGAGTTCTGATATATTAGCTTCATGGTAATTTATTTTCTAATTTGTCACGGAATATTTTGAGATCAGTATTACGCTTTATATAACTATATCGTTCTAGATATACGTTTTAAGCAAATTTTGGCAAATTATTTCTTTACGCTCCAAAAATAAATGTGAGTGAAGCGGTAAACATTTGCTTCTCTGTCGAAAGGGTACTGTGGCTGGAAAGGCTGCTTGTAGATCAAGTGAGATTGTTCTTTGATATTGTCAAACGAGTATCTGTGACTTTAGCGACGGATTTCCTCCCCTGGTCACCAAATTTAGCAATAAAAAATATATGTTCCTTTAAAAATATAGAAGATTCTAGGAGGGTTATTTGACAAGAAAATCTGAAAAGTTCTAAAGTGTTCCTTCCAGTTTATATAAGGATGATGCAGGGAAGTAATATTGGAATGAGTCAGTGCAAAGTTCCCCCAACCTTTTTATCACTGCACACCGGTCAACGTTTTGATAATTTTACCGCCGATAGTTGTTTATATTTTATATATCCCGATATAATGATATTTTGCACATGCGTGGTATTGGTGTGGCTTTAGGTGACGTCCAGTGGAATAACGGAGAATATTAAAGCCCCGTGCAAGTTAGGTTTTGGGTCCCAAGCCGGATCTTACAAAGGGTACGTCAGTCAAGCTTTGGGCCCCTTGGGAGCCCCCCCCCGCAATACGAAGGCTGAGGGGGTGTACGTTACTCCACTGGTGACGTCTCAAAGTTTCCAATTAATCTCTCGTCCATGGAAACCCGAGAGGAATACACCGCAGTAAATAAAATGGAAGTAATTTAATGTTCCTTGGGCGGTCCGGTACCATTTGATCCACGGATTAGTATCGGGCCGCAGCCCAGGAGGTTAGGGACCACTAAGTTAGTGAATGAAGTAAGTATAAGAGGAATTTATAGCAAAAAAGCCGAATCAAACTATGCTTCACCCTATAATACTGGAATCGAAGCTTGACAGCGATTCTGCATGTCAATGACCTCATGATATACTTTGATTACGAGTTTTTATTGCCGTGTGAATTTTGAATTTATGCTATTGCTACTTTTACGTGTGCTAACAGCTTCCTGTTAAAAGTAAGTTTATTGCAATTACTACAGTATATTGCTAAGTTACACCGAAAGAACCTTCCGTTGTTGAAGAAAAAAGCGTTAACTTTTCCTGCAGTTAAAAGACGGATTAACCACGTAACAATATATTATTTATGACATGTTATGATGTTCCTTCTCTATCAAGCCACCAGTGCCGATTTAAGTCCCTTTAGTGCCCTGGGCGCAGAAAATATACAGGCCCCCTTGGTACTGGTGTATCGAAATTTATAACCAGAAAATTTTTAGTCCGGGCCCCTGGGCTTCCACTCCAAGCGCCCATTGGATAAACTGGCACTGCAAGCCACTTCATTTTATGAAGGAAAAAAAAATTATATGGTTGTAAAACAGGGATAGAATGCTCTAAAAAACCTGTTTTTGGAAAGCTGGCCGACATTGTTTGAAATTGAAGACACTTTCAGAGAAAAAAAGAACACATCCTCACAAAAATGACTGCAATTAATTTGATGCAAAATTTCACTGACATTACATTTTCACATGATTGAACAAGAATACCTCTACCTCTATATATATGCTTCATTTTTAAAAATAAATTCTTGGATGTTCTTCAGTTTTTCTTTGATATTGATTGAATATTAACGTCGCACTGTTCAGCTACACTAGGATTTTTTGGCAACGGACCACGTAATTTTGAACCATGGTCAAGTGACGTGGACGACACCTGAGCTGGCACCCCCTCTCCTAACTACCACACCACACCAATGGGAGGACGTTTCAGCTCTCGACAAATTTAACGTGCATCGCTGCCCTACACGGCGGGTCTTTAGTGGTGGTGGGCTCGAACTCGTGACAAGGCATGCCTCGGTCCGATACCTATACCACTCGGCTACCGCGGCCTCTTCAGTTTTTTTATCCAAACTATTATGCGCCTGTCGAAACCACAATTGTTGAATTTGCTATCACCCCAAACTAGTGGCGCACACAGGAATTTTTAAGGGGGGCAGGGTCCACCATTCTCGTATCACGCTCCAATACGCCGCCGAATATATTCTTTTGATTTTGGCGATCTTCGGGAACAAAAAGCAGTTAAAAAATTAATTATTGAATAAATAATTAGCATTAATTAATAAAATTATTTATTAATAACAAATTTTTGACTAAATTTTACGTACTATATACATAGGATTATAATCAATAAAAAAATCAAGGGCTATGGGGGGTCCGGACCTCCACCCCCTTGTGTGCGCCACTGGTAGCAGATATAAAGAAAAGTTACAGTTCTCCGATTATTAATTTTTATTAGTCTAAAACATTAAATTTCCAAGAAAGTGTACGAATACTTTTGAGGGCCACTATATATATATTGCATTTTTATATATTTTTGTAAACAAAATATCTTTGCTTACCTTTAATCAAAGTAAAAAACTCCGTTTTAGAATTGTTGACAGTAAACAATGTTTTAGTTAAATTGTTCCGAGTCAATTTAGTAATAACTGCTGTTATGAAATAAAAATATGTAATATTTTCTTCTTTTTTGGCAGTCACCTACTCGGAGTACATGTTTTTCATTGCCTATTTTTTTTTTTAGTTTGGGTCACTAACATAAGGGAGATTTTCTTAAGACATGAGTGTTTGGAGTTATAACCGTTTTTTCTAAACTTAATCTTAAAGCAATCTATAAGCACCTCATTCCAGTGGCATAATGTACACCTCCGTACCAGTGCTTGTTTATCCATTGAGCTCTTGGGTGAGCGCCCAGGGGACCGGATAAGCAGGACTTTACCAGTTTTTCTGGTTATAAATTTCGATCTTCCAGTACCAAGGGATGTCTGATGATCTTCTGCGCCCAGGATCCGAAATGAGCTTAAATCGGCCCTGCCCCGTACCTAGGATTCAAGGGGGTCCAAAGCCTGACGTACACTTTGTAAGATGCGGCTTGGGACCCAAAACCTGGCTGTGAAGAGCCCTAATATTCACCGTTACGCCACTGTCTTATTCCTTGCATCTTTATCTATCTCTTTAGAATACAAAACATTAAGCTTTTTTTTCCACTCAAAAGCAAATGTCATTTCTAATAACATATTTAGAACGACAAGTCAATAGAAGCTCTTCCCGCAATTTGACGGAATTTCCACTTCGTTGATACTTTTCAGCTTGCGTAGCTTGTCTGTGTGTTCAGAGTCCTTCTTTTTTTATTATTTTTCTTTGGTTCGGATATTTATTTTGTCTCCATCCACCCTTTCTTTGTGAAACTGTCTGTAATTTTTTCTGGAATTATCACAGACGAAACAGAAATAAGATACAGCTGAAGTTGTAAATATATGTGAGTTCCTCATCCATCATTTTGAATGAATAATTGAATATCCGATTTTGTTACATTTTAAACTACGTGGTAGATATTTCAGATGACAAGTGGTTTAAACCATGAACTCTAAAATATAAGAAATAATAAGTAGAAAATATAAAAAAAGTTATCCTCTTGGTTAACTTATTTATGAATAAAAAAAATGGAAGGCATAGAAACTGCGTAGCCTGTCTGTCCCTTCAATATCTTCTCTGGTTTTTCAATAAATTTTAAATGAGATTACTAACGGATAGTAGAGAACTCCAGAAGAAATATGTTTTTTCTAAGGATGAGCCATGACATGTTGAGGCACAAATACAAGAAATAGGCACAAAATAAAGAAACTAAGTGTTTACTTTCAGAGTCGCTTATACGGCCTTATAATATATGCATGTCATTGACTATGTAGCGCAGCGATACTCAATCTGTGGCTCGCAGGCCGCATGCGGCCCACCGAGCCATTTTAAGTGGCCCTGTCATGGCCAATTGCTCTGAGAAATTTACTTATTTAAGAACATCGTATTAAAAATTTGGTGGGAAATTCCTTGTCAAGAAATCAGATATCTATTTTGCTTTTTGCTGTTGGTGCGCACGGGTAGGAATTGATATTCTTTTTCTATTTGGAACGGCTACGGTTAGTGATAACAGACAACAGTGGAGCAGCGACCATTTTATAGGTGGGACTAATTTTTAACTATCTTTCATATCTTGTAAGCGAAAATTATTGGAAGAAAATATATCGTTTCACGACGATTGGGAGGTTCACTATTTTGTAGTAAAAATCAAACATGGACCAGTAATTGTTGGATTTGTCACGAAAGTGCTGTATGTAAAAAATACCAATCAACAGGAATCATTCAATGGCACTTTTCCCTCGAAGTTCTCTTTCAAGAGGTGATAAGTAGGCTTTTTTGAGTAGAGTCTTTGCTATAGCAACAAAATGTTTTGTCAGTGGTAATATCACAGCGGTAACAAAGAAGAAGCGGTATGAAGTTTGTTATATTATTAGTAATTATGTGAAACCGTTTACTGATGCAGAAATTGTGAAGAAGTGTTTCTTAAATGTTTCTAATTTAGTGTTAGTGACAAAAATATAAAAAATAATAATTAAAAAAAGCAAAACAGAAGCTATAATATTTTGATCAATTTTCCACATTTTAAATTTCCAATGTTCTCTTGGTCTTAACACATTTATCCCTTCCCCTCCTCTACCATTTTTCTCATATGTTGCGGGCCGCGTGAAATAGCTGACATATGTATGCGGCCCAGCAGGAAAAAAAGTTGAATACTCCTGATGTAGCGGCACGTTAAATTTGACCCAGCTCAAAGCCCTCACGTTGTCATGGAACGGAAATTTTTCGAGTCGGGTGCCGTCATCCTCATTACTTGGATGAAGTGAAAATTTACGAAATCCATCCCCGAAAGTCCTCGTGCTGTTTCGAAGTGCGGCGTTGACAGACAATCAAATGGAAGTATTATGAAGAAAATCTATGATTTATTGAACAATTTACCTCATATACGACATTATCTTAATTTCGAATTTTACCCGTATAATTTATTTTTAAACACTATCTCATTTAAATATTTTTCACACTTAATTTTCACTCAGTTTGTTTTAAAAAAAACCAGTGAAATATCCTAGATGCAGACAGAAATTTTTAGAGTGTGTAAACATACTAATTAATCAACTGCAAAAGGAAACAGAACAAGCCTAAATGATCACTTCATCAATTATTCATAATCATTCATCATCAGCATAGTCCAGTCCATGTTTCAGAATAACGTAGGGAATATTTTTGTTCCGTTTAGTGATGAGTCAGTCAGTGCATTTGTGAAAACGAAAAACCTGAACTTGAGACGAATGGATGTATGTGGACCGTTTCCACCTACTCTTCGCCGACTGGTACGAACAAAATTCAGTGAAATGCGAACGTCGCCGCTATCCATCATTTTAGAAAACTGAAGTCAATTGGAATCTCTCTGCTTGTCGCCACGCATTTGATATTTAAATAAGGAACTACAGCCACACAGTTTCTCATCGTTTTTAGAAATTCCATTTTACATTAATTCCTTTTAGAGGTACATGTGCAAAAATAAATATTCTGTAATTGGGACTCAGAATCGTAACACATGACAAATATCTAATGAGAAATTAAATCTGTGATTTTTTAAAAAAATTTCTATTACAGGAAGACAATATTATTTGTTCAACATGTTGTCTATTGTTACACAGTTACTATAGTTACAAAGTTTTGGTTACAAAGTTAAGATAATTACAGATTTTCTTTACGGATAACTGATTACAATTAAGAGTTAAATGAGATGAAAAAGCAAATGAAAATTAAAACTAGAATTTGAAGTCGAGTTTAAACAGAAATTGTATAATGCGCGTGGATTTTTCAAGAGATCATTTTTAATCAAGACCAGTAGCGCACACAGAAATTTTTCAAGGTGGGGTCCGGGGTCGAAAGTTCACCATTCTTGTATTATGCTCCTTTTGATTTTCGGGAACAAAACACAGTAAAAAACTAATTATTGAATAAATACACTCATGTCCATGAATTAAAGATAATTCAGAATCACACAGAAATTGAACTCTAAAATAAAAATTTCACCTGTAGAATTATCACACACATCTTGAAGAAGACTATGCAAATTACAGGAAACCACCAGATGGCGCGGATAGTACGTCACAATGACGAGAGTGTAAGAGTAGGGTATATAAGGAATGGTGGCAAAGAAGTAAAATTGTTCACAAGCGCTTTAAAAGCCTTTCAGTGCAATAACTGCATAGTTATGGCACAAAAGAAGCATTTGGATGATTTTTTACGTGGTAGAATTATTGGACGACTGGAATGTGGACGTACCCAGCTGGAAGTATCCGAGGAACTTGGAATCGCCCAGAGTGTCATCTCCAGGCTTTGGCAACGACTCCAAGATGATGGTAATGTGAGTAGATGTTACAGCACACGTCGCCCCCTAGTTACAACGCCGAATGAGGACCAGTATTTGGCAGTTACTGCCAAAAGAAGCAGACGGAGAACAGAATCACACCTGTCTCGTCAGCTCTCTTCAGCTACCGGTACGACAGTTTAAAGGTAGACCGTGTACAGACGCTTAGGGCACATTGGTCTATATGCTCGTAGGCCTGTCACATTTGTTCCACTTACCGTAACTCACTGTCGCCTGCGATTAACCTGGAGTAGAGAGCATGTATTGTGGACACCACAACAGTGGTCTTGTGTGATGTTTTCCGACGAGTCCAGGTTTAGTTTTCAGTCTGATTCTCGCCGGACTTTAATATGGAGAGCGCCAGGTACCCGTTACCACCAAGAGAACACCATTGAACGACACCGTTACGGTGGAGCAGGATGGCTCATTTGGGGAGGAATTATTCTTGGTTCCAGAACTGACCTGCATGTTCAGAGTGTAACGATGACAGGCCACATCTATCGAGATGTCATTCTTGAACAACATGTACGTTTGTTTCGGGGCGCCATGGATGCTGAATTTCTGTTTATGGATGACAACGCCCGTCCTCACCGTGCAAACATTGTAGACGAATGCCTTTAATCGGAGGATATCACCCGTATGGATTGGCCAGAATACTCACCGGACTTGAATCCAATAGAGCATGTGTGGGATATGCTTGGCCGACGAATTGCAGCCCGTCAACCCCTTCCCACCTGTCTAACGAAATTTCGGAGGGCATTGCTTGATGAGTGGTGTAATATTCCCCAAGATCAGATTCATAATTTGATACTCAGCATGCCTAGGCGTTGTAAGGCCTGTATTGCATCGTCCGGGAGACATACTCCGTATTAACCATCATACTAACCATGTTATACTGTTTTTTGTAAATAGGTTCTGTTCCCGCTTGTCAACACCAGAACTAACTTTTGCTAACTTCGCATTACTGTAAGCGCATGCGCAGATATTTTTGTTCCTAAGAAAATCAACTAGCTGTTGTGAGATCACTTTTTTCTGCCATGTAGTATGTAGCTGTTTTGTTCGCGTTATTAAAAAAATATTTAAAAATGAAGCAGAGCGTAATGCTTGAATACTTACTAGATTAGAATTCGAATAATTTAGATGGATAAATTAGATTCATTCGAAATGAACCACACCGATGCAGAACTAGAGTTTAGAAATTTTGAAATTAGAACGAACCCTTGACCACACCCTGTTTTTTGTTTCATGGTGCATACGGACCGGCAAGAGGGAAAGATTAGAAGGAAGAAAATAAAAAGGTAAGAAATACCTTTTATAATCTGAATAGAACTTTGATTGCTTTAGATTTGAAGATTTATATTGTGTGTGTCATATCTAGTAACTGTATTTTATAAAAAATGGATGACATAAAGAAATTGAAAAAAATTAGAGCTATTACTCGTACAGCAGTAACAAAAGTTATGAATAAATTAGAAAAGGAATTTGATTCGCAATCTATTGATCTTTTACAGGAACATTTTGATTATTTAAATGAACATTTAAAACAATTAAGAGAATTAGATAATAAGATCCAAAATATTATTCAAGTAGAAGATGAATTCGATGCAGAAATACAATCTACATTCGGATATAATGAGAAAATTTCTATGTTGTGTTCTAAAATTAAAATTCAAATTAAAACTCTAACCAAAAGTGATCCTAGTGTATCATCACAAGCAACAGTGAATGTTCAAAATGATTCTTTTAACAATTCGATTAATGGATCTTCTGTAAACTCTAACAAAAATGTTAATTCTGTTCGTCTACCCAAATTACAAATAGATAAATATTTCGGCGATCCATGTTTATGGTTAGAATTCTGGAATAAATTCCAAAACTCTATAGACAAAAATGAAACATTGACAAAAGTAGATAAATTTTCGTATTTAAAATCATTATTAGGAGGAGCGGCCGGTAATGTAGTAAACGGTTTTGCATTATCTGATGATAATTATGACAATGCTTTGATATTATTAAAGGAAAGATTCGGAAGGGAAGGAATCGTGGTTAATGCACACATGTCGAAACTGTTGAATCTTTATCCTGTAAAGGATTCAAATAACGTGATTGGATTAAGAAAGTTATACGATATTTGTAAAATTCAAATTAGAAGTCTAGAGTCACTTGACGTAACATCTGGAATGTACGGTCATTTACTGCAGCCGATTCTTCTTAAATTATTGCTTACCAGAAGATCTAGTCTTAGATTTTAACAGAAAACAATTAGGAAAAAAAAGAGGAAAGTACATTCGATGTAATGGAACTGTTGCAATTTCTAAAAATAGAAATCGAATGCCGTGAATCAGCAAATCTGCTAAGCGGCTCGAAGGGGGAATGGAAAAATTTATCCCTCATAATTCTAAACACATGCCAATCGTGTCAGGCGATAATCAAAACATTTCGCGCAGTAGACAGAACAAAATCATATTCCATTGAACAGTAATTCATCGAAAACCTTTGAGTATTTCACGCCAGTCATAGAAAAAAATGTATTTACTGTGATAGCGATAAACATGGTTCTGAATTGTGTGATGATTTAAGCGTAGATGAAAAGAAAGAGATTTTGAGAAAGCAAGGGCGTTGTTTTTTATGCTTAGAAAAAAATCATAGAATTAGAGACTGTAAGAAAAAAAAGAAATGTGTAAATGTAATAAGAAACATAATCAATCACTTTGTTTTCAATCGGTTAGAAAAACCCGTGACCTTGATGTTGAGAATAACGTAGTGTCTGCAGTTTCTCACTATAACTATAATATTAAGAATAAAGAACTAGAAGTAAAAACGCTGAATGTTCCGTACTTCTGCAAACGTGCACTTCATGCGTTCGTTCCCCTCTTGATGATAAACTTGAAACAGTTCGCCTCTTGTTAGACAACGGTAGTATGAGAAGCTTCATTACTCGAGAAATTTCTCGACAGCTTAAACTTCCTGTTGTTAGGAAAGAAACTTTATCTGTATATTCGTTCGGTGCTAAACAAGCTACCGAAAAAAACATATAATGTAGTAAAAGTAATAATTGAGAATCGTGATGAACCGACTTTAAACATAGAAATTGAAGCGTTGGAAACTGATCAAATAACTGCAACTAATATACCCGTACCTAGTAATAATATTTCAAAGATAAATAAACAATTGAAAGGATTAAAGCTTGCTGATTGTTATGAATTTAGGAATAACAAGATAGTTATTTTAGTGGGTGCTGATTACTATTATGACGTCGTATTAAATAGAATTAAAAGGTTAAATGATAAACTAGTAGCTACTGTAACGTTTGAAAGAATAACGGTAGCGTATTCTTGGTGAATTAAAATAGGGAATTTATTTACGTCACAACTATTGAAAATTATTTACAAAATGATACATTAAAGTTATTAAAATTAATTAGATTGTTAGAGTCCACTATTTTGTGAGAGGAGGTTTCGTTGGTTACCGCTCCCGTGCAAGTTCAAAGCATCTCTCCTCTCTCATCTTCCGGTCGGGTCGCTAGATTCCTCGGGGTCAAACAGGGGTTGCGCTGGATCGGAAATTGCACGTGTGGGCGTCGAATCTACAAAGAAACCGACACCAGATGTTGTTGTTGTTTCGAGACGTGACGTTACAGCTCTCGCCCTCTCTTATGGAACTTTTCCGTTGAGAAAAGTTTAATGGGATGACGATGAGACAACTGACAGATTACCGACACATCCCTTCATCAAGCACCACTATATTTCTGAGCTGCAATTTTAATTACTAAAGAAAACGCTGAACTAAATTTGGAATTACTTATTTCTAGTGAGTGAGTGTTCTTGCTAGGGAACTTACACAAATCCATATTACGAAATAGCAATGTAATCAATGTAAGAAAACATACTATACATTAAATAAAAATACAAACACTCCTATCACAATGCCTAGTATCAATTATACTAACAACATGTTATATCAAATGCTAGTGTAAGACCTTGCACATAAAATATTCTTCGCCACAATACTTAAATAAAATTATACTAACGACATGTGTTGATATGATATGCGAAGTGTACAACCTTACACACAAAATATTTTTCACCATATGCCTCTTGCGTAAACTAAATACTCATGTATATTTTAAAACCCTATACACAAAATTAAGCATATTAATACATTTGCTTTTCATGGCTTTATCTTTTGACACGCATCTCCATTCGATATGATATACAGTACTAGTAAATAAATAAAATTTAATACAATTATTAACCTTTAACTAAAAAACATAAGCAACAGTTATTATTCATGAGCAAGAGAACATTGTTAACAAGTCCTAATTATCTATCACCGATCTGCTGAGACTATCTGCATTTTTGTGACTTTTACCCGACCGATGTACAATTCTAAAATTATATGGTTGCAAAGCCAAAGCCCATCGCATCAATCTAGGGTTAGAACTAACATTTCTATTCAACCACACCAACGGGTTGTGATCGGTCATAACTAAAAATGAATTTCCATCTAAGTAATAATGTAACCTTTTAATTGCGAAAACAATACTAGCACATTCCTTCTCCGTCGTACAATAACGCTTCTCTACCTCTGAAAATTTCTTACTCAGGTAAAGGATTGGATGCTCCTCACCTTGTTCAGTTAATTGGGTTAAAACTGCTCCCATACCTGCGTTCGAAGCGTCCGTTTGAACAATGAATTCTTGTTCAAAATTTGGCGCGTACAAGACGGGCTTATCAATTAGTTTCCCTTTTAGTTCTCGAAATGCGTTTTCACACTCGGTCGTCCACTTAATTTCTCCCTTCTTTGCTCTTCCCTTCAACGCATCCGTCAACGGAGCAGCAATTACCGAGAACAGATTTATATATTTTTGGTAATAACCCGCTATACCTAAGAAAGCACGTATTTGGGTTTTCGTGCGAGGGGTAGGGAACTCTAGAACAGCCTGAACTTTGATCTCGGAAGGAGTGCGAAAACCCTGACCCACAATGTGACCCAAAAATTTGACATTTTGTTGCGCAAACTTACACTTTGAAGGTTTTATCGTTAACTTAGCTCTCTTTATTCTCTGCAGAACCGTTTCCATATGTTTAATATGCGACTCCCAAGTATCTGAGAAAATTGCGATATCGTCTAGATACGGACAACGAAATCCTCTAGTCCGTTAAGTAATTCAGCCATGAGTTTACTAAAGAAATATGGAGCATTCTTTAATCCGAAACTCATCCTTAGGGGTCGGTATGTACCAAAGCTAGTACAGAAGGCTGCGTATCGCTGTGCTGTTTTACTCAAAGGTATTTGCCAATATCCTTTAGATAAGTCAAAGACGGTAATAAATTTAGCCGCCGATACTTTTTCTACGCGTTCTTCGATATTCGGAAGAGGAAAATATTCCGTTCTAATGATCCCGTTTAATTTCCTGTAATCTATACATGGACGAGGTTCTTTCCCAGCTATCTCAACTAAAATCATAGGAGACATGTAATCCGATTCTCCTACCTCAATGATCCCTAATTTTAACATTCGGTTAATTTCGTTTTTTAAGATTTCATTTTGTCGGTGCGACATTCGATAGGGCTTCGTCCTAACTGGTTGATCGCTAACTAACTGGATTTCGTGTTCAACCAGATTAGTTAAACCGGGATTGTTTGAAAAACATTTAGAGTATTTATTTAATAATTCGCGCAGTCGATCCATTTGTTTGTCGTGAAGGTGTTTGTTCAACTCGCTAGCCTGGATTACGTCCTCGAAATCATAAATGAGAGAATTGTTTTCTAAGTATGGGATTTCTAACTCCGGGTCTGCGAGAGAGTTTTTGTTTCATCATTAATAATTACGTTAACGTGTTCTGGCCTTTTGTAATATGGTTTTAGCATATTTATATGATAGATTTGAGATGTTTCGCGTCTGCCGGGATTTCGACTAAATAGTTCGTTTCCGAAATTTTATTTAAAATTGTCCCAGGACCTATCCACTGCACTGCTAATTTATTTGCTCTGGATGTAGCTAACACTAGGACTAAATCTCCATCCTTAAATTCACGTTTTACTGCGTTTTTGTCATACCAAGTTTTCCGCTTAACTTGCATTTCCTCCATTTTATTTATAGCTACTTCTTGACATCTTTTAATCTATTTATTAACTTAAACATATATTCAGTGACGAGATCACCCTCTTCTTCCGGTTCCATCCAATGTTCCATTACTAACGTCTCTGGGGTTCGCAAATTTTCCCATACACCAACTCTGACGGTGTATACCCTGTACTTTCGTGCGATACAGTTCGTAACGCTAAAAAGAATTGACTTCACCACGTTACCTAACTTATCTTCACGATTTTTGACCAATAATTCCTTCTCTAGCGAATAAACCTGATTGGTAACCTGCACTTGACTGGCTGCCTGTTCGTATAAGGGTTTAATCTCCTCGCTATTTTTTGAGCATTGATTAAATTTTCTCGCGTAACCCTTAGCAGCGCTAATTCCGGAACATATTCCTGGAGTGCAGGTATTAAAATTTCGTCCTCTGCATCCGAAGAAACAATTATAACCTCATCTTCCCCTTTTTTAGCATCACCACTATCTATTCCCCTTTCTTCTCTAGCCGCTTTGACTTGAGACCTTGTTTGGACAGCATTCAATATTTCGACTGGCAGGAAATTATAGCCTAAATTTCCTTTTATTAGCTCGGCCGTTTTATTTCCAAGCAAATATCGACCGTGTTGATTTAAGTGATTTCCACAAACCGCTGCCTTAGTCTGCACCGTTCCAAAGTTTCCGGAAATTTCCACGACCGCCAAAGGTAAACAAACTAATTCTGGGCTTAACGGTTGTTTTACCCAAACATTTTCACCAGAGAAAGAAGAAGGATTTATGTATTTTGCACATACTAAATCTATTGTCGCTCCCGTATCTCTAAGAATGTCTATCTCGTGACCATTCACAGAGCCCTTTGTTGTATATGAATTAAGAAAATCCGGGTTTTCATTTCCTTCAATATTATTGAGAGTTTCCGTCGTTTTGTTTTTTTATTAATTTAGGGCAACCGGCTTTTATATGTCAGGCATATTGCAATGATAACATCTTTGTATCACGCGTTTTTCAAAAGTTCTCTCTCTAGTACTCTCGGAACAGAAGCTCCTAATCTGGGGGAAGTTTTCCCAAATCTATTTTTTTTTTTCCTTGATCCCTGAGTATGTCAAAATTTTATCATTTCTGCCCCACCTATCCATGGGTTTCGAATTTACCTTTCGGACGTCCTCATAATTATCAAAGAGTTCTGCTATTTGAGTAGCTGATTTAAGGTTTGCCCAATTATCTAAAAAATGATCTTTCATACTAGCATTGGCGCGTTTTTTTTTAATTGATCTACCACCATTAGATCTTTAAGATCTTGAAAGGTATTTATTTCTAAGCCAATCAGCCACTCATCTAGATAATTCGTAATTTCAAAAGTGAAATCCTTCCAGGTGCTATCGGATTTTTTCTGGTGTTGGACAAATTTTGCCGAAAGACCTCCGGACTTAACTTGAATCTTTTAAGTAATAATTTCTTTACATAATCGTAATTTTCGGCTTGTTCCTCCGGTTCGCGAGCAATAAATTGCACGATCTCTAGGGGTAACAAACCCAATAATTGCCCCACCCACTCTTTCTTTTTCTATTGACGCCCTTTTAGCCTGGCGTTCAAAGATCACTAGATATAAACTAATATCTGACTGCTTAGGATCGAAATCTGGGATCAATTTTTTAAGTTTAAATTAGAGGTTACAGAACATGCATTTGTAGAATCGTTTGATTCATCGTTTACCCTAAATCCGGATTCTATTTTAAACCTTTCTAAATCAAATTTCAGCTGTAATTCTTTCTCTTTTAATGCCTGCTCCTTTACTAACTCCTCCAATCTCATTTTTTTCAGCCCTTTCTAACTCTTCCAATCTCATTTTTTCAGCCCTTTCTAACTCTTCCAATCTTTTTTTTCCGTTTGCAATGATAGTCTCATACAGATTTTTAACAAATTCCTCTTCATAACCTTCACTGTTAGTGATTGCAATTTTTATGCTAGGGACAGTCATATTTAAAGTGGCATTTATTCCTAATTCCTCAGCAAGTTGCAACATGTCTTGCTTTTTCCCTTTACCAAGGAAAGCCATTTTTAATCAATATCAAATAAATGTCACGCTAAATTTTGCACTATTGTTACTATTCTCTATTAATACAATAACACTGGTCCCATGCATACACAGAAATACACAAAGAAAACTTAACACTAAAAATAATCAAAATCATTCAAGAGACTTAAAACACAATAAATCTTAAGCTAAAATTGCACACAATGCTTGAAATACAATTACAATTCTCTAGAAACAAAATAACACTGTTCCCATGCAAGAAAAAACACTAAGTATTTCAAAATTTCTAAAGAACACTTTAACCAAAATTCCTAATACAATATGCAGTTTGCAACTCAAAAATATAACAGTACTCACCCATTTGAAGTACTCAGCTTGCTGTCAGAAGCAAATTATGTGCACTAGTGGTACGGCTTCCGAAAATCGCTTTTCCTTCGGACACTCTCGCCGTTAACACTGTAGATGTAGATCAGTTTGATCTTCTATGAGCAGGACGCTCCCTTTTCTCCGAAGCTGAATTTACTTGCAGCACGGCTTCCGAAAATCGCTTTCCTTCGGACACTCTCGTTAACACTATAGATCAGTTTGATCTTCTATGAGCAGGACGCTCTCTTTCTCCGAAGCTGACTTTACTTGCAGCACGGCTTCCGAAAATCGCTTTCCCTTCGGACACTAGCCGTTAACACTATAGATCAGTTTGATCTTTTATGAGCAGGACGCTCTCTTTCTCCGAAGCTGAATTTACTTGCAGCACGGCTTCCGAAAATCGCTTTCCCTTCGGACACTAGCCGTTAACACTATAGATCAGTTTGATCTTCTATGAGCAGGACGCTCTCTCTTTCTCCCTGCGTTGCGGTCCGTCCGTAAAAATCCAAAAATTTTCCTCCTCTCACGGGTCCTGAATGCTAACTTTTTATCCCAAAGCGCTGCCACCAAAACTCTAAGCTGTAACGTTTGAAAGAATAACGGTAGCGTATTCTTGGTGAATTAAAATATGGAATTTATTACGTCACAACTATTGAAAAATTATTTACAAAAATGATACATTAAAGTTATTAAAATTAATTAGATGGTTAGAGTCCACTATTTTGTGAGAGGAGGTTTCGTTGGTTACCGCTCCCGTGCAAGTTCAAAGCATCTCTCCTCTCTCATCTTCCGGTCGGGTCGCTAGATTCCTCGGGGGTCAAACAGGGGTTGCGCTGGATCGGAAAATTGCACGTGTGGGCGTCGAATCTACAAAGAAACCGACACCAGATGTTGTTGTTTTCGAGACGTGACGTTACACTACCGAAACTTTGTTCGGTTGGTGTATCCTAGGCAAAACTGAGATGACAAACACAATCCTGGGAATGAAAATAGTCGTTGAAGAAAAATTAATTTCAGATGATTTAACTACATTTTGGGAATTAGAAAACTTAGGCATTGAGGCTAACGCTACAGAGAATATTAGTGATGATGTAACCCTGAAAGAGTTTGAATCTGGAATTTCATTTTCCGACAACAGATATAGCGTTAGGCTCCCTTGGAAACCGGGAATGAAAGAACAGTTGCAAGATAACCGTACGGTTGCCCTTAAAAGATCCAGGGGACTACAATCAAAATTTCTTAATGACCCTTTTCTTTTTAATGAATATAGAGCCGTATTAGAAGAACATAAATCTGAAAATATAATTGAGAGTGTGACGAATGAATTAAAGGAAGATAAAACAATATTTTATTTGCCGCATACGGCAGTTATCCGCGAAGATAAAACAACGAGTAAATTGCGTATAGTTTTTGATGCGTCTTCCCATGCCAAAGGACAACTCTCCTTAAATGACTGTTTACATATTGGTCCCAATCTAAATCCTGATATTTTTCTTCTTTTAGTAAAATTTAGAGAAAACCGCGTAGCTTTCACCGCGGACATAAAGCAAGCCTTCCTTCAGATTCAACTTGATGAAGAAGACAGGGATGTCACCAGATTTCTTTGGAATGAAAATCCCAATGGCCCTGAAGAACTCATTCAAAGCTACCGGATGACTCGCGTGTTGTTCGGAGTAAGTTCCAGCCCGTTTTTACTTGCTGCAACGATCAAGCATCACCTGAAAAGGTATGTAGAAAAATTTCCTGAAACTTGTGAAATGTTGAATAATTCTTTATATGTAGATGATCTAGTTAGTGGTAGAGAGAATGTAGAACAAGCTTTTAAAACAAGTTTAGAAAGTGTCGATATTTTTAAAGGTGCAAGTATGATTTTAAGAAAGTGGCAAACTAATTCACCACAGTTGCGTGATCGTTGGAAAGAAATTGGTATGGACATCGGCCAATCTGTTGAATCTAAAACTCAAACTTTGGTTCCTTCTAAAATTCTAGGAGTTGCATGGAATCCCGATCAAGACACTTTTTACTTTGACACTGGAGATATAATAAAATTTCTTAAAAAACGAACGAATACTAAACGATGCTTGTTACAAGCTGCAGGTCGTATTTTCGATCCTGTTGGTTTTCTTAGTCCTTTTATAATTAGATTAAAGATTTTAATACAAGAACTGTGGTGCTTGGGTTTGGATTGGGACGAGTTCTTTCCAAAGAACTTAGAATCTAGTTGGAATGAATGGTGCGAGGAAGTTCCGGAATTAAATACTTTCAGCATACCTCGCTACTATTTAGGTTATGCCCTTCAAAACGAAATAGATAACATTCAGATACATTGTTTTTCAGACTCCTCTAAGAAAGCTTATGGTACAGTAGTTTACCTCCGAATAGCATTAAAGAATGGGAAAACTTTTACCAATTTTGTAGCATCGAAGTGTAGGGTGGCCCCATTAAAAACAATTTCGTTACCCAGACTAGAGCTAATGGGCGCTCTACTTTCAGCCAGATTGAGTTATAAAATTTCCAAAACTGTTAACTATATAACATCTCGTTACTTCTGGACTGATTCATCTATTACTTATTTTTGGATCAAGGGATCTGCTGCTAGATTTAAACCATTTGTAAAAAACAGAATCAAAGAGATTCAAA
This sequence comes from Trichonephila clavipes, assembly GCA_019973935.1. Classification (NCBI taxonomy): domain Eukaryota; kingdom Metazoa; phylum Arthropoda; class Arachnida; order Araneae; family Nephilidae; genus Trichonephila; species Trichonephila clavipes. The sequence goes on from BMAU01013238.1 coordinate 1,029,801, forward strand.
AATATACTGATCCTATAGAATGGCGTCATTGCCCTGGGAAAGATAATCCCGCTGATTTGTTGTCTAGAGGTATGTCTGCATCCGAGTTACGAAGCAGTGAATTATGGTGGCATGGACCCCCTTGGTTAATACAGAATGAGAGTTCCTGGCCAAAAGCTTTGGATTTCTCAAAGGAGATAGACATTGAGCAAATAGGAAAATATGAGCTTCGCAAAGAAACTATGGTAAACTCAACGACTATAGAATCCCTCCCGATAATAATTTAATCAAAAGATATTCTTCATTTGATACATTAATTATAACGACTGCATGGTGTTTACGATTCGTCAATAATTCCAAAATTAATATTTCTGAAAAAAAAAAAGGATTATTTGAATACAACCGAACTGCGAAATGCTGCAGAAGTGTTGGTAAAATCTGTACAGCAATCTGAATTTGAATCCGAAATAAAGTGTTTACAGTTAAAACATCAAATTCCAAAGAACAGTAAGATTTTATCATTAAACTCATTCCTGGATAAGGATGGACTGTTACGAGTTGGTGGAAGATTAAAATTTTCAAACCTTTCAGATTCTCAGAAGCATCAACTGATCTTGCCAAAGACACACCATTTAACAGATTTAATTATAAACCATTTCCATAAAATATCTCTACATTCAGGTACTCAAACTACACTTTTTCTGATCCGCCAATATTATTGGATACCTTCTGGTCAAAACCGTGTGAGACGTGTAATAAACAGATGTTTGACTTGTTTTAAAACAAGAATCAGGACTGTTAACCAAATGATGGGCGACCTGCCCAAAGATCGAGTTGTACCATCTCGACCGTTTGAAAAGGTCGGGCTAGACTTTGCAGGACCAATAATTACAAAACCTAACCTAAAAAGATCTAGAGTAACTTTTAAAATCCTATATTGCAATTTTCATATGTTTTTGTACCAAGGCTACTCATTTTGAAGTAGTGTCTGATTTAACTACGGACAGTTTCTTAGCTAGTCTTAGAAGATTCATAGCCAGACGATCAAAACCAGCAACAATTTGGAGTGACAACGCTACAAATTTTAAAGGCGCTAAAAATGTCTTAGATATCCTATTAAAAATATGTCAATCTGATCCTGTACAAAAATATAGTGCCAAAGAAGGTATAGAGTGGAAATTCATACCTCCGGCCTCACCTCATTTCGGTGAACTATGGGAAGCTAATATTAAATCAATGAAAAAAATTCTATTAAAAGTGACTAAATCAACTGTTTTAACTTTTGAAGAGCTCACTACCCTTGTGGCGCAGATCGAAGCTGTTTTAAATTCACGACCATTGTGTCCTCTTTCTGCTGATCCAGCCGATCTTCAACCTCTGACACCTGGTCATTTTTTGGTGGGAGCTCCACTTTTGGGGATACCAGAACCTAGTGAATTGTTAACTAACATCTCTTTATCTTCCAGATGGTGGTCCCTAATTCAGTCTCTTAAGAATAGGTTTTGGAAACGATGGAGCAAGGAATACCTGGGAGAACTTCAGGCCCGAAAGAAATGGAGGCTGCCTCTATCCAATCTGAAGCTTGGTCAACTTGTGATGTTAAAGGATCCTAGCAAGATTCCGATGGAGTGGACCTTGGGTCGCATAGAAGGAATTCATCCTGGATCCGATGGTTTAGTCAGAGTCATCCGCATCAGAACGTCCAGAGGCGTCTTCACCCGAACTGCTGCAAGTGTCTGCCCACTTCCATTCGAAGATGTTGGACCACCGTCCAACGGGGGGCGGGATGTTCCCGCTTGTCAACACCAGAACTAACTTTTTGCTAACTTCGCATTACTGTAAGCGCATGCGCAGATATTTTTGTTCCTAAGAAAATCAACTAGCTGTTGTGAGATCACTTGTTTTCTGCCATGTAGTATGTAGCTGTTTTGTTCGCGTTATTAAAAAAAAAAATATATTTAAAAATGAAGCAGAGCGTAATGCTTGAATACTTACTAGATTAGAATTCGAATAATTTAGATGGATAAACTAGATTCATTCGAAATGAACCACACCGATGCAGAACTAGAGTTTAGAAATTTTGAAATTAGAACGAACCCTTGACCACACCCTGTTTTTGTTTCAGGTTCTTTTTTGAAATTTGCTCCAGGGAGTAAAAATCGCAATTTTTATTAATTATGTCAAACATATAGCATCTTTTTTGCTCTTTACCTTTTGTTTAATAAAAAGACTTTACAACTAAGTCAAATTTGTTTTGCTTCTGTCTCTTTCTTTGCCTGAACTTCATTATCCTTAATTTATGGACATGAATATAATTAGCATTAATTAATAAAATTAATCATTAATAACAAATGCTTAATTAAATTTTACGTACTATATACATAGAATTATAATCAATCGGAAAAAAAAATCAAGGGCTTTGGGGCTCCGGACCCCCAGGAGTCCCTCCCACTCTTGTGTTCACCACTAATCAAGAGAAATTATTAGTGAAGAGTTGATTGTTTTATGCACTCGTTCACTCTGAAAGTAACAAGAGTTTTAAAATAAAATAAAATTTTCTCATTGATATTTTTTTTCTAACGATTAATATTTCTCGGGAGTAAAGAATTAACAAGAATTTATCTTTAACACAAGTATATAAAGATCAGAATTTAGTGTTGTTATCATTATATATACATCTTAAAACTTAAAATAAAGCAATAAATAGATATTTTAACAGATAATATATACATCTCTGTCTATATATAAGAAAAAGTCTGCTGAGTTATCACAAGATCTCCGAAACTATTAGACCTACAGACTTGTAATTTGGCAGGCATGTTACTTTTGCTGAGTAGAGATCCGCTAAGGGAAGGGTTTTGGAAATTGACACCCGAGGGGTTTTATGGGGGCGTTACAGATAAATATATTTCTATTTTGGAAATTCAAGCCCTGTTCTTTTTAACCCATTCAGGACTGGGAGATTTTTCCTATTAAGTCTAACTCCATTTAAAAATTCATATAAAATCATTACTGTAATAAAATACGCCGAAATTTATAGTTTATAACCATTTCAAATTCCATTAGTTCCAAATTCAGATCACACCGTTGTGATAAAGGGCCTCAAAACGGGGAAAACGCTATTTCACAAACAATATCATGTTTTCTGAAGTGGTAATGGAAAAAGAAGCATTTTTTATTCTATATTAATTAATTGTGGTGCTCGTTTACACATCGACATAGTGTGTTTACATCTGTGATCGTCTTCCAGGCTAGTTTCACAAAATTATTCTAAGGGAATAGCCATATTCTCTTCGGAACCCATGTTCGAGTTTACCACAGAGAATCCTCCCAGTGACTGAGGGTGACAACACAAGGAAACGACATTAGTTTAAAATTTTAAACATTACTTCTACGCTTTTGCTCAATGTATGTGGGGATTCACACACAGTTTCTGAGAGAAGATGCGCAGGTTTGACACGATCTAGAGAAATTGTAGTTTTTTTCGACCCTTAACGTCAATGATGTGGTTTTGTCTGTTCTGTGGACAGTACTTTATGCAGGCCAGTATACGGTTGACGTAAAGGTGGTTGTGCACACAATCGATTCTTAAAAAGATGTGAGATGATGATTTAAGTGAAGAATGGATGTAGAGAGAGAATCGAGATCAGTGCAGTGAGAGGATGTTGTAATAAGATTTAGTTGTTGCATTCTGCTCCGAAAATTAGTGATTAAATCATTGTCACAAAAAGGAATGCTTGACGTCACTAGGAAGACGTAGGTTTGTACCGTAAGCAATTTCGACGCAAGAAGATTGAAGATCTTCTTTAACTGCTGTTTGTATGCCAAGAAGAATGATGGGGACTATTTTCATGGGCTTTAATGGCCAATTTTAAATGCTGATGGAAACGTTCCATAATTCCATTTGAAATCGGATGATATGTAGTGATTTTGATATTTCAGTTCCCTCCATGCGAGTAAATTCAGCGTATATTGGTGAACGTATCTGGGTTTCTTGATCGGAGGTGATTATAAGATGGACAACCAAAGCGAGAGATCCAGTGTCAAAAATTGTGCTACAAATGGTTTTCGTTTGCATGTCTAGAATAGGGATTGCTTCTGGTCATCTGGAGAAGCGGTTGATTATCGTAAGTCAGTGTTTCTCAAACTGTGGGGCGCGCCCCCTGGGGGCGCGATAACCTTACGAGGGGGGCGCGAGCATATCGAAAATAAAAGATTTAAAAAATAATTAATTTACTGGAATGAATTAAAACAAAATACTTTCAGACATAATAAAAATTCACTTTTACTCTGATGTAAGTTATAGGCCAGGGATGGCGAACCAATGGCACGCGTGCCAATGATGGCACGCGACAGAATATTTTGGGCACGCCATCGATCAAAAACGATTTGCATTTTGGCTTAAAATAATTAAGTTTACTATTAAGTATTATGAACAAACGCGAGTGATCCGTCGCGATGCCGACAAGTGGGGGAGCAGACTCGTTTGTTATGTCTTGCGTAAATACTTCGTATATTATAAATTGCTAATGATGCAAAGTTTATCTACGCATAGTGTGTGTACGTAACTATTTCTAAATATATTCAAGTTGTTTAAAAAACATATTCTAACGTTTACATTAATAGTTCAGCTTGTATACATCTAATTTATTAATGTGATCTAATTCTTGTCTTGTAAGTCTAATTGGTAAAATAGCTCTCACTGCTTTATTTTTAAAAATTTTAATGATCTGAGACAAAAGCGAAAGATCAGACACTACAGAAATCTCCTGCAAGCACTCAATTTCTTAAAAACAAATAAATCTGCCCATGAGCCCGCAATCGTGCGCAGTCAGTAAAAAGGGGTGTTTTTTGGCGGGGGGGGGGAATCAAGCGAGAGCACATAGAATAGTTAATTTCATCGACACATCTGTACATTTAAAGTTTTGTGTTAAATTTACGATTTTTAACTGGTATTTAATATGGCTAGTTTAACAAAAAAAAAAGTGCAAGATAGTAAGTATAGCAGAGAATTTCAAACTTGGTGGGCTGATAAATATGGCATGACAAAGGTGACAAAGCGGTGTGTGTTTTATGTTCTGGAACAGTGGTATGCAGAAAATCGTCTGTAAAAAGGCATTTTGAAACAAATCACAAATCCTTTTTGTGAAAAAGTGAGCCAGAGCAAAAAGAATTAATTGCAAGTGCAATAAAAGACAGAAATAAACAGTCGACGTCTATATTTAAATATGTAAGCAAAAATTGTCACACAAGAGCGACAAGTTACTCGGCTGCAAATGCTATTGCTCGGCATGGTAAACCTTTTAAGAGGGAGAGTTTTTGAAGGAAGCTTGGTTGGCATGTGCGCCCTCACTTTTTGATGATTTTGATAATAAAGATAAGATAATTCAGCGCATCAAAGATGTTCCTCTATCTAGAAACACAATGAAAGATAGAATCTTGAAACTGGCAGAAAATGTTACAGATCAACAAAAAAATGACATTAACTCCGCTCCTTTTATATCGCTATGTCTTGACGAAAGTATTGACACTACTAAATCGGCACGTTTAGCAATCTTTGCTCGATATTGTGTAGAAAACATCATTAAGGAAGAATTAATTGCGATAACATCGTTGTTAACAACTACAAAGGGCACAGATATTTGTACGGCAGTAAGAAATTCGCTTGCTGAGAAGGAAATTGATTTGAAAAAATTGTTTAGTAACCACTGATGGTGCGCCAAATATGGTAGGCAAAAAATGGCTTAATTTCTTTATTTAAAACAGACGTAGGACACTCGATTCTTGAATACCACTGCATTATTCACCAACAAGCCTTATGTGCAAAGAGTGGTTCAAGATTTCTTGATAATGTAATAACTTTATTCACAAAAAAATAGTCAACCTCATATCGTCACAGGCTTTAAATAAACGAAAGTTTGATGCTTTGTTGAATGAATTCAATTCGGTGTATAATGGCTTAATAATGTATAACAAGGTTTGCTGGTTGAGCCGCGGGAACGTACTTCAAAGATTTGTTGATTGCTTGGAAGAAATCAGACTGTTTCTACAAAATGAGAGCAAAATTGAACAATACCCACAGTTGACGGATATTATGTGGCTTTTATAATTGATGTTTTTTACAGACATATGCCAATATTTCAACAAATTGAACATAAAGCTTCAAGTCCCGCATAAAACAGTTATCGTCATGATGGATCCGCTTTTGAAGCTAAACTATATGTTTTCAGAAACGATATTATTACAAAAACTACAAGTACTTCCCAAACTTGAAAAAAAAATATATCACAGATTTAGATGCCCAAGAGAAACGAAACGAAGAAAAAGTTATTGATGACTTTATTTCCATAATGGATTCTTTAATCAAAGAATTTTCAGCGAGATTTTCTCAGTTCAAGGAATTATCGGAAACGTTCAAATTTATTATGTACCCTGATGTGATTTCGTTTGATAAACTGAACTTGTCTCAATTCGATTGGTTGGAAATTGAAGAACTTGAAATGCAACTGATTGATTTCCAGTCTAGTTCAATATGGATTCAAAAGTTTATTGAAACAAGGAAAAAGTTGGAATTGATTGAAGCAGAAAGATTGACAAGCAATATAAGTAAAAATACCAGTAACGAAATTTTGGAAACATGGAATTCGATTCCAGACGCATTTAACTGTTTGAAGAAGTTGGCGTATGCTATTTTAACTATATTTTCATCTACCTATGCCTGCGAGTCATTATTTTCAGAGATAAATAACATCAAAGACTCGCTTAGAAACCGTTTAACAGACGACTCTAATTCAGCATGCATTCTACTAAAAGTAACATCTTATAATCCTGATATAAGTTATTTCTCATCTAATCTACAACAGCAGAAATCCCACTAATGTTACTTTAATTAAAATTACAAGTATAACTAAAACATTTACTACTATACAGTGCAAAATGTATTTTTTCGTATTAAATAAAGAATTTTGATTTGTTCGTATTTAGTTTTATTAGTTGTTCAATAATCACAAGTCAAAATTATTTGATGGCACGCCTATAACTCATTAAACGTTTTTTTAGAAAAAATGGCACGTTGACCCAAAAAGGTTCGCCACCCCTGTTATAGGCGATATCAAGTCATCAAAAAAAAAACTTCTTCAATACTTAATTAGCTATCTTTGATTCTATAACCAAATAAAAAATATTTTATTTTATTTGCTGTAATCCCATGATGAGAGAGTTTTTATTACGTTTTCTTTTTTAAAAATAACATTCTACTCTTTCAGAGAAAAAACAGATCCCAGATCCAGAATCGAAAAAATTCAGGAACATAAAAATTTATCACTGTCATTATTTTTGAAATACTGCACATTATAGCTGTAATTTGTTTGACCTTCTAAGTTATTAGTAGAGTTAGTTATAACCCATCTCTTATGTGTTTATTTCTCATTTAAGGAAGTTGTAAGTAATGTATTTCTCTATTGCGCTTTTTTCCACGTAAAACAGTTTTATGATATTTGGAAAACCACGGAAAGCACACACACACACTCTTTGATGGATTACTATGCGAAGACTGAGACCAAGAGGAGTATTTTCAAACATAAAGCATAACAATTGTTTTTAGCAGTAACATACATATTATCATAATGAATACACTTTTTACCCGGAAGTGGTCGCGCGGGATACACAGATCACGAAATTGTTGATTCTGGCAGAACTGTTTATTTGTCACCAAAGAAAAATTGAAGAGTCCTTGAAAGTAGGTAAGTAACTTTCTCTTAGTTAAATTATTCACTGGAATAACGATTTGTATCGTGTACAATAAAATAATTATAAAAAAAGGATTGGGGTGACTCAATAACCCTGCTAGATCGTATCGAGTGCGCGCCTGCTCCCAGGTTAAAACATGAAGTCTTTTTGCTTTAAAAATATTAAAAATAATACAATTATTCTTCATCGGAATTTTATATTGTTTAACATCAACTATAAATGCTAATTCTGTGAGGATTAAAATTAAAATTCGCTTAAAACTAATTATAATTTGAGCAAGCATTTAAAAAAAACATTTTACATTTTTGTAAACATTGTCGCGCACTTGGCTTTAATGTTTGGCAAGAATGTTTTATTTTCTTTTAAACGAACTCATGCAAAGAGCGCGTACTTCGGCCGGTATACTTTTAATGTATCAGTGCTGCACAGAGTATTTTATAACTATTTAATTAATACTAAATTAAGAACAAGTTTAATAAGTATTAACGACTTTTTATAAGGAATGCTTATGATTAGAAATTGACCCTCTGAGTTATTTTTCTATATTTAGCAGATATCCATATTTTGTCTTCTAAGCAGTCACCGCATTTTGCAATATGTTCAATTTAAAAATTAGAGAAAGGAAAAATAACGTAATAATTGTCCTATTACTTAGTTAATTTATTTTTTTGCTTAAAAGTAGTATTCAAAATTTAATACTTATGTTATTAATGTGTATGGTTTATAATTAAGATCTCGTATTGTAGCTTTAGCGTCAAAGTGAATTATTATTGCATTTAGTGCATTATTAATGTATAAGGGGGCGCGATAAAAATTGTGATTGAAAAGGGGGCGCCAGTATTGAAAGTTTGAGAAGCACTGATCGTAAGTAAATAATGATGACCTTCGTATGGTGGCAAGGGATCGACAATATCTATGTGAATGTGAATAAATCTATCATTTCTCGTTCTATATTAATTTATTGGGGTGTTCGTCACACATCGGCTTAGTGGGCTTACATCTGTGATGCCAGGTCAGATTCTCAAAACTATTGTCATATTTTCTTCTGGACCTATGTTCGGGGTTACCACATGATCATATATATATGTGATCATGGTCCTGAACGGGTTAAATCAAGAGGGTAGTGCTACAAGAATGTTTTTGAATACAATCGAGTGCTTAATAGATATCAATAATGTGAAAACGATAAATAGTCGTACAAATTTTGAAATACCGAAGCGAAAGGGTAAGGCTAGTATTGTATATACAATGGGTGATCGGTTAACAAACATTATCCGTTCCAAGACTATGTTCGCTATCCGAATTGTTCGTTAACCGATCATCGATTCACCATAGACTTCTATGTGAAATCGATTAATTCGTTCTGGAGACCCTAAAAATTAAATTTTAAAAAATGTATAATTTCTTAGTAAGTTTTTAAAAAAATAATACATACATATAGTCTTGCATAGTAATCAGTCCTTTTCATTTTTTGCTTATGGGGCGTTGAAGAACATGTCCAATGTCGATTGCTTTTCTCTCTTTTTCAGGATTTTCCGGAAATAATTAATAGCATTGTCGTTGTAAAGATTCCCAACCTTACTGACATCAGCTTGGTTTGGGTGCCATTCTAAGACCATTGCTCTGACATCCGCCCACTTTTTCAAAAGATCTTTAATGGCAGATGTGTCGGCATTGGTCCTCTTTCGTCTTCCTTTTGTTCAGAAGGAGACACATTTCGTTGTGTTTCTAGGTGTTCTTCATTCAAAATTTCTTGGAGTTCTTCTATCGTCAGTTCATCTTCATGTCCCATTATGAGCTCTTCTATGTCATCCTCGTTCACCTCCAATTCCAGATCTCTAGCAGTTGTCAAAATTTCATCCATAATTTCAGGGGTGTCTCCCTGATCACCTCCGAATATGTGTTCATTGTCCGAACAGAAAAAATCTTTCTTGAAAGTGTTCGTTATCCGAATATGTGCTCGAAAAATCCGAACACAAAATCTTTCGTGAAAGTGTTCGTTAACTGCATTTAAAAGAAGTTTATTAATTAGTCTTGAAAGTTGTAACAACAGAAAATAATAAAATACTGTTGTAAAATGCATACATAATATAATATTAAGATAACTGAAAAGATAAGACAATGTGACATAAAACAAATGGTAATGAAATAAATTTCACTGGAAAAAAAATTAGTTTGAGACATTTTTTTAACATCGGGACATTGTAATTATCGCTTATATGGCACTATTTAAAACATGAATAAGAAAAGGTAAAATACGGTATCCACAATGATGCCACCCTATTTTACACAAATGACAGCAGAGTTTCTCTAGCTTCAAATCACATTGTTAAAATTAAGAAAAGGAACTCAGGTTTTTGTTCGGTCTTCAGGTATTAGCTCACGGCTATCGAGGAGACATAACTACGTTAAATCAGCTAACAAAATCCTGGATTCTGTCAGCCAGTCGTAATCCTACTCAACGTCTCTTTAACTGGATCTGTGGGAGGGATAGAACAAAAATCGAAATTCTGCAGAATTTGAGGTACACACCCTCCCCCTTCAATTTCGATTTAAATATTGAAAGGATCCACTCACATGTGTGAATATCTCGGGAAACAAAAAGGGCGATGCTTTAGCAAAGAATAATATTAACTATCCACTACCCGAAAATAAAGCAATGGCATCCCGTCATTAAAAAAAAGAAGGGGGGGAGAATAGAACTGGAATGTTCCTCTGGTTACAATTGGAATCGTGAGAAACGGGTTACGGTGACCCTTGTTCTCGAGTGTGATTGGCAGACCCATGCTGCGATATCCCTCTTCAGTAGCTATTTAACCCTCTCGCTGCGTACCTCGCGATTTCAATGGGCAAAATACATGTAGAAGGCGTAGCATTACGCAGAGAGAGGGTTAAAAAATCTGACTTTTAATTGTGGATGCCAGATCTACCCAAAGTACCAAACGAATCATGCATCCCCAACTCACAACCTTGAATGCTTGAAGCTGTCCTGTCCCCTAATCCTTTTCTGGTGTATGGATTTCTGTGAGTGGATGAATTTCTGAAGGTCTTGTCATCAGGGGCGTAGCGGCGACCGTATCAGCCGTATCAATGATACAGAGCCCCCAAGCTACTGGGGCCCCAACATGTGTTAGTATAACTCGTAAAATGCTAGCAATAGCAAAGTTCCAATTTCTAAAAATGGGCTCCAAGGAATTATGATATAGGTCTCACTTAGGACTAGCTACGCCACTGTCTATCAGTAACAACAAATAAAGAGAAAAACTGTATATGAATTAAAAACAGCAATTAAAATCTGTTTTCTTCATTTTATTGAGTCCTAATATAAAAAAGGGATATACTTTTCACAAAAGTCCTCGTTGTTCAAGACATATTCCTAAGCGTCTAACCTTAAATCATAGGCGTAGCTACCGCCGTATCAGCCGTATCAATGAAACGGGGCCCCCAAGCTGTAGGGGGCCCCAACATGTGTAACCACAGTCTCACTAACAGGGCTCCTATATCTAATAAAGGGCACCAAAACAATTTTGATACAGGGCCCCCCTCAGAGCTAGTTACGCGCCAGTGCCTATAATAAATCTTATTTTAATTATATATAAGGGAACGTGCAAACGCGTCCTAAATTTCAACGCAACTCTTTCACACATGCATATCCCTGACTATGGTTTAAAATTACCAGGTCCGTCGCCAAAAGCCCTCGAGTAGTTGAAGAGCGAGACGTTAATATTATCTCATTTACTCACACATGCATTCAAAGCTAGATCGATAAGCATTAAATCTCTATAAATATATATCTTAAAAAATGTAATTCTTACAGAGTATTGGACTGCTTTGAATATTCTAACCAATAAGAGTCGTAAAACTTGGCATAAAGTAAAAAAGCAATAAAGACTGAATTAATAAAATAGCAGATTCTTTATCATCCAAATAAAAATTTTATATAAATTTGTAAAAATGAAATTTTTTTTATTTGCAGAAAAAATTTTTCGACATGGCTATGTAACATTTAAATCATTTTCAAATTATTAGAGCAGAAAATAACGTATGATTTTTTAAGTACTGTAAATAAAACGTATTTTAAGATTTCTGCTTTAAAAAAACTGGAATTTTTTCAAAGGTGATCAATTTTTAATTTTAAAACTGTTTAATAAATTATATACATTGTAAAAGAAGACTAACGACCGTGTTTAAAGATAGTGATACATTTTCAAATTGGTTGCATTTGTTGTAAACAAATTTTGCAAAAGTATTTAAATCAATTTTTAAAGGAGTAAATACAAAATTATTTTAGTGAGAGTTAATGTTCCATTTTTAATTATAATTATTATGGATAATTTAATTATATATACATATACATATACATACATATATATATATATATATATATATATATATATCAATTAAAAAGTACCCTTTTTTCTTTTGCATTTGACAATGTAAGAAACTGAATATTTAAAAAAGAAAGAAAAGTAAAGAAAAAAAGTCATTAAAAATAGTCACTGTGGTAAAATAATTTTATAGATAAAGAAAGAGTTTAAAAATAATTCGGAATTTTGTAAAATAATTATCTGAATGTACGCATGAACTTAAAAGAACAAGAAAAATATTTGATTTAATATTCAACAAATGATGGATTGGCTCGTAAGAAATACGTATAAAGCAACGCTGGCTATTAACCCTATAATCAAATTATTTGTAGTTTTCTGAACAAAGATGTTGTTTGTAATTTTTAGAACGAGATGAAAGAATACACAGTTCCTCTATCAATTACTTTAAAAACCCTTGCATCCACCTTAATCCAAATATAGTCACAGAAATACACTCAGGAACATTCAAAATAGCGACCCAAGAAGACAGCATTGGATTGAAATGAAATTTAATACACATAATGACACAGATGAGAGATTCACTTGATCTCAAAAACAAGACAATTAAGCGAATACAGGGTGTGTAACGACACAAAAACTGGGCAACTTCAATAACGCGTTGGACCACACCCCCAGCTGCAATACATTCCACCACACGGTCCGGCATTGAGTTGATTAGACACCTTATGTTGTCCTGAGGCAGATGGGCCCACAAATCTTGAACAGCCAACTCTAAATCATGTACAGAGTGACACGATGGCATCTGCCGTTTTAGCTTATCCCCACGTGCTCTACAGGGGACAAATCGGGGGAGCGGGCGCCGGCCATGGAAGAGTCTGAAAATGACGTAGTATGTCTTGAGCAACTCTTGCTGTATGCGGACGAGCATTATCTTGCTGGAAAATTGCCCCTGGGAGACCATTTAGGAAAGGTCCTACATGGGGTCGAAGAATATCAACAACGTAACGTTGGCCCGTTAAAGCTCCACGCATCTCAATTAAAGTGGACCGGCTATCATAGGCTATGGCCCCCCAGACCATTACACCAGCTGTGCGGGTAGTGTGGGGAAAATTGTACCGCTCACCAGGGCGCCTCCACACCCGTACACGGTTATCATCTGTCCCCAAAACAAACCGGGATTCATCACTAAACATAACCTTTTGCCAATCTGTGACATTCCACATTGATCTGGCTTGGCACCACTGTAGACGCAGTTGCCGATGTTCCGGTGTTTAAGGGAGTGCACGGAAAGGGCGCTTGGATTTAAGATTTGCTTCTGCAAGGTGTCTGGAAATTGTTCGTGGAACAATTGCTACGCCTACGTGTGCTCGTATCTTTGAACGAGTCACTGTGGTGTCCACAAGTGCTTACCGCACGATCCTTCGATCCTCTCTCCTCGTGGTCTTTCTGGTCGCTCCAGACCCGGTTTTCCGCGCGTGAGTACCTTCTCGTGTCCACTGCTCGCAACAATTTCTAACGGCACACTCCGAACGATCCACCTGACCTGCAACACGGCGCGTCGACCAGCCTGCAGTTTCCATCCCAATGATCAGGCCTCTCTCAAACTCGCTTAACTGTGAGAAATGTCTTCTAGCACGTTTACCTGGCATGTTTCGCTTACCAAAGTCTTCCTAGAATCGGCGGGTAATCGTCACGTTTATGAATCTTCGAATTTGCGTTTGCTTACATAGCACCCTCTTCCTGATTGTAACGCCACCTCGGCGTGTATGAACATACGTATTGGCACAAAACTTGGATCATTTGCATATCACATTGCGCAGTACTTATTTGCAAAGTTCCGCGATTGTACTTAGCTTCCTTCTTGGGTCGCTATTTTCAATGTTCCTGGGTGTATTTTCTGTTCTTCCTTGTGTGACAAATATGGATCATCATTATTACGAATAGTTTAAAGGCATCAGAAAATTCTGGAAGCAAGGATATATGTATTTTTCGTAATTTTAAAATTTTTTTGACTATTTTTGACATTTCTAGATTTCAAGGCGGATTTATATGAGTAATTTACGTTCTTAGCAAAAGTTTTACACCAGAATAATATGATTTCATTGTGCAAAAGTTCCCTAACCATTTCAGTACATTTGGCATTCTCCTTAATTGCAAGTGTTTTGTTTGTGTTTCATGATATACATTCTATTGAAAGGGCTGTTTTCGGAAACACACACTGGAGACCGCAACAGCGAAGTGGTTAGAGACGTATGTTAGTAATTGATTAAAGATATTTTTAGGCAAGCAATGGGTATTATTCTTGATTCCATCAAATACATTGGTATGGAATTATGAAATTTGCCTCACAATGAATCAAATAAAGTTTCAATCTCCTTACTGGTAGGCTGTGTTAGTTGGGTGCAGTGGCGTAACGGAGAACAGTAGGGTCCCTATGCAAATTCAGGTTTTGCCTTTAATATTTTATAAGTTGGTTAAATAAGTGCTTGGCGACAGTCAGGCTTTGGGCCCCCCGCAATGCGGGGGTGTACGTTACATCACTGATTTGGTGATTAAAATACCAAATCGGGTGTCGTCTCTCTCAAGACCACAATTATGAAATCCTTTACTTATCCATAACCTATTACATTGCTTTGATGTGAAATTAATACAAAAAGCAAATTAGAATTTGTTGCGTGTATGGGGGGAAGTAGATTGTCTTTCCAGTCAACAGAGGGCCAGTCAGAGCATTACATGATTTTCTGTTTAATGAAATAACGACTCAGCGAGGACAACTATACAATCGAGCTGCAGAAGATGACAAATAGTTTTTTCTTTTCATGTTGAAAACAAACAATTTTATCGGATATGTGTGGTTATAATTTTGGATCTTTTTGTCGTGATCTTTTACTTAAACGTTATTCTTGTCGACCTGATTAAATGCTGGGGACGACTACTTCAAGGGAGCTTGATGCACATTTAAGAAGTGATTCAGAAAAATAATAGATTTAAAATCATTATTTAAGAAATTTATTAATATTTACATAAGCATCTTGATGCTCGTAAAATAAGCATCTAAATACAATCTAATTATATTGTATTTTCATCCGTATAAATTTGGGTCATTTTCCCATGAAAAATCTTAATAGAAATATAACCAATCTTATATTTTCTTTGCTTTATTACTTTTAAATCTATCTTTTTTATAAATTATCTTTTAGGAAAGGATAATTCGCGAAATAAGTTAATTAACGATATTTGGAAAATTGCTTTTCGTCAAGTCTTTTTATGTATTTAAATCTGGTTGTAATACCTTTGTTTGCGAACTGAAGTGAAGAATTACATGAATTCGGTTGTTTATATAATCAGAAACCCAGAGCGAATCGTTTAGTTTTATGTAATTAATATCCGTTTAGTTCTCTTTGCATAGAATGAATTGAAATTTTCGCTAAACTGCATTTTAAGTGGTGAATATTCTTTAATTAAAAGGAATTAAAGATATATTTTCTATTAAAAATGACACTAATATCTTTACCGGTATTACTTATTCCTGTCAAAAGTTTCGTTTCGTATCCAAATCATGTAAGCAACATTTGATATTTCTGATGAAACTTTTCTTGGCTAAATTTTGTCGCATTAAATAGTTCCCATTTTTGTACCAAACGAATACTGAACTGCTTTGTTCTAAAGGGATGCATTTATTTATGTAAATTTTTATTGTGTATTGCAGGTTTTATCGAGATCATTTGTTTCACTTACGACTAAAAAATGTTTCAAAAGTCTTGCAAAGGAATTTCAAAATCCTGTGATTTTAAAGGTATTGTTTAATGAAAAGTTTTTAACAAATAAATTTGTCCGCATGTGATTTAATTTGAAAAATAGAATTGAGTTCGAAACAGAGCATTAAAAATATTTTTATGTTTGTTAAGTTATAAGTTTTTTCTATCTGCATTGAAAATTTGTCAAGATGTCCATTAATGAAAATAATTTTGATAATACCAAAGTAGTAAATCAATTCCTATAATTGTTATGCTCCATAATATAACAAATTGTTTAATGTAATTTTGTTAAATTTTTTTTAGAAAAATTTAGCCGTTTGATATTGAAGAAATAAATATGTTAAAACATATCTCAATCTATCAAAAAAAGCTAAAGAAGAAATAAAAGGCAATTGGCAATGATTGTGCATGCATCTTGATGCGAAAGATGCATAAATGGTACAAAAAATAAATGTCCTTTTTAGTTAGTCTGATGGAAAAGTACTGCAACTTTTCAGTAATAAAATTTTTCAAGCTATAAAATGTCAGAGTTAAGAGTAAGTATTTAATTTATTAAATGTGGCAAACTTGCATCAAAGTTTATTAATCTGCTAGTCCATGCGAAACTAATATTCTTGAAATACACATATTTATTTTCATTGCATTCTATAGGTCTTCAATTAATTGCAGATTGAGTTAATTGATTACTAATTTGTGTTTGAGTACATAATTAAATATGTGAGATGGGAAAATATATCAACACACACACACACATTGAATCAAAAATGAAGATAATTAAATAAATTGTGAAAGTAAAGGGTGGAAATAAGGATAATTTATTTTTACAAATGGAAACTGTTTCTACTTAAATAAAAGCTAGTATAAAATTTATAAATTTTTTTTTTTTTTTTTATTAACTCTCAATAGTATAGTATAGATCAGGGGTTCACAATCTATAACAGATGGTACAATTCTTAATGGTACTCTGCATCTCTATAAATAAGTCAAATTTGAGTAAAGTTAATACTTTTGAATTACGGCTTCTTGAACTAACATCTTCACAATTATGGAAAGGAAAATTTATGGAATTATTACAAAATCTGAAGCTAACTCTAGCAATAAATTGGCAGCAATTTTAAATTGTTGGATATCATTTCTGGAGAGATTTAATTGTTTGAAGAGAAAATTGCATTTGCTCTTTTTGCTTTTGGCTCTATGTATCTATGCGAACAAATATTTTCTCTCCTATGAAAAATATTTTTAATTTGTAAAGGAGTTGTTTAACAACTTCTTTGTGGACTCAACTGAACGTTCAGAATCATGTTAAATATGAAGCCACAAATTGTGCCTTTAATATTGTGATATACAATAAAGGTGCAGGGACAAAAAATTTACTTTAAAATATTTAACTAGATTGAAGGAATGCTTTTATTTTGTTGCTTAGTTCTTACTTTCGTAGTTTAGTTTAAAAGATGCATGTTACAAAATATATGTACTATTTAAATTTTTTTATTTATATTGATAGAAGTTATTTAAAGGTATTTATTAACATATATGATGTAAAATTGGTGTATAATGAAACTTTAAATCTTCATGCTACCCTCTATTCCCTAACTCTGCATGTATTGTAAACAGAATCGGATTTTTTCAAACATTTCCTGCTGTAGGGCACCCTGAATCATATTGGTAGACTGGTTTGGCATACCATACCATAGCATCTGCCAACTTCTGGTGTAGACTGTAGGGCAATATATCTTTAGATAACTTGTCAAATTCATAGAATTTATTTTATTAAGGAATCACTCATTGTCGCCCAGTGGCGTAAGGTACACCCCTGCATTGGGGAGAAGGGGGACTCAGGACTCCTGGGGCCCAAAATCTGACCAACACCAAGTATGTACCTTATTTTTCTGTATATAATATGCGGATTATGTGTTAAAAACGTTTCAAATTTTGTTGTGCGTATTATATGCCACCGTGGATTATCTGAGAAAAAACATTCTCCATCAGGAAAGCTAACAATAAAGTTTTAAAAGAAATGTCGTTTATGTTTTATAAAATAAATAATAGATGGCGCTTTCATGATTCGGATGATGTATTTCAGCCATAACGAGTTTTTGTCCAATTACATTCAAAAAGGAATTCAATACCTTAGTTATTAGTCGCTGGGGCCATTTCCAATTTTCTCTTGACTAGAGCTATTACGTCCTTTGAAAGTTTTCATCATGTTGAAGCGAAAGCATTAAGTTACACTACAAACTTCAAGTTAAAAGTTATAGAGAAGGCTACCGAAATCGGGAAGCTGCAAGGTTTTTCAACGTTGACGAATTGAATATTCGTTTGTGGAGAAAAAACAAGACTAACTTTGAAATTTGTGATTGACGTTAAAGTGCCGATCGTCGGGGAAAACTTCACTGGCCAGAATTAGAGGAAGAAATAAATAAAAGGATTTTAAAAGAAAGAGACAGTGGGAAAGCAGTCTCGTTCTTAAATTTTTGCTGTTAACTTGCTAAATTATAAAAAAAAGAAATTTTTTTCTGCGTGGAATGCTTTGTTTAACAACTCAAAACATAGATGGCAGTAGCAAGGAATTCTTTTGTTTTATTGAGATTATAGTAAAAAATATTATCATACATATTTAAAAAGACGTTTCATAATAAAAAAAATTTTCTGAACAATATCTTATTTTTATTTTCAGTTATATTGTGTATTTTTTATCTTGTATGATACTCACTATCAGCAGTTTATATTTTGAATTATTCGCCATAAAAACTGTCGCGGATTATACGCCACTGCAAATTATACGTTTTTTTTACTAAAAAAAAAAAGGCTTTACAGATAATACACTGCTGCGGATTATATACAGGAAAATA
The DNA here is from genome assembly GCA_019973935.1 of Trichonephila clavipes. Taxonomy (NCBI): domain Eukaryota; kingdom Metazoa; phylum Arthropoda; class Arachnida; order Araneae; family Nephilidae; genus Trichonephila; species Trichonephila clavipes. The sequence continues at coordinate 1,048,467 of BMAU01013238.1, forward strand.
CGGTACCCTTTGTAAGATGCGGTTTGGGGCCCAAAACCTGACTGCCGGAGGGGCCCTAATATTTTCCATTATGCCACTGTTGTAGCCTGTGGTCTGTACTTTGACTTGTGCCAAAGAAAACAACTAAATGGCACTACAAGGACAATGGGGGTATCCCTTGAGTTACAAAATGGAGCAAATTTCCAATTTGGAGCAATTTTGGAGTTAGCCACAATGTGTGAAAAATGCAGAATTGGTTTTTATTATATAAAAACTAAGAATTGCTTCAGAAACTTCCATTTTTCAGTACATGTGCTGCTGTTCTACAGATTTCGACCCCTTAACTTAGATTTGCCTTAAGGGAGCACTTCCTGTTGCAGCACACTGTTAAAAATTTTAAAAAACTGGAATTCTGTGTATTTTTGTTATCTTCAATTCAAACAACAAATAAATTCAAGTTTATGATTGACAGAGGGTTTTAAATAAAATTTTTGGAGAACCGAAAATTAATTTTAAAGTTTGAGACTTAAAAATAAGCGATAACTTTATTGATCATTCCAAATGTTTGATTTTTCATGGGTAATTTTTTCTTTAAAAAAGAAATTTTATACAATGTTATTTTAAATGTGGATTATGGATAATGTATGGCAGTGGTGCACACAGGAATTTTTCAAGGGGTAGGTCTGGGGTCGAAAGTTCACCATTCTTATATCATGCTCCTTTTGATTTTGTCAATTTTCGGGAACAAAACACAGTAAAAAACTAATTATTGAATAAATAATTAGCATTAATTAATAAAATTAATCATTAATAACAAATACTTAATTAAATTTTACGAACTATATACTTAGAATTATAATCAATCGGAAAAAACTCAAGGGCTTTGGGGGGTCTGCACCCTAAGACCCCCTTGTGTGCGCCACTGATGTAGGGTATACTTATTTAAAATTTGTAAAAAAAAAATGGTATGAATATGTATTATAAATTTTATGTTTTAAATTTCATAAAAAAAAATTTCTTTATTTTTAACACAATAAAACTTTTTTTTTTTCTTACATTCTATGTCAACACATTGTTAATGACACTTTAAAAAATTACTATATTAAAAGAATCTAGGGGAATAACTTTCTTAACTCCCAAGATAAATTTGAATAGTATATTTATTGTATGTTTGATGCTTTAATACTTTTATTATAAAAATATGAGAGGGAGTCTTTTAACTCTTTACACGTGGTATATTTTTATGCAGACTTACACCTGGCATTTTTTTCATACTAGTAAATAAGTACTATTATGTGACTAATTTCTGGTGACAGATTGAAAAAAAAAAGTATTTCCTGCATGCAATGTGTTAAGAGCAGTAATGTTTTACAATAATAATTTATAATTTTATACTTATAGAATTCCAAGAAATCACTCCCATTTTCAAGACAGACAGTATCTGTAGTACAAAATGCAATTATTGCCGAATCACCAAAAGCATCTCGATATGTTGGTACTTGGTTGGTTTGTTGCAGTGGTTTGGTTGTTGGCTCTGTTGTACTTGGGGGAATTACAAGGTAAATTATGTCAATTGTGTAGAAAGAGTAAAGCATATTTTGTTGGTTTTGTAGTTATTTTATTTAAAATTTTCTTAGGTTGACGAAGTCTGGCTTATCTATGGTTGACTGGCATCTTTTTAAGGAGTTTCCACCACTTTCTAGGGAAGCATGGGTGTTAGAATTTGAAAAATATAAGCAGTTTCCAGAATTTAAGCAGTAAGTTTTATTTAAATTCTGTCCTTTGTGTGTATAGAATTTTTTTTGTCCTTGTTTTATTAGTTACAGGTGCAATTGTGAATAATTAAATTTAAAATATATTGTTCACAGAGAAATTGCAATATCAAGGAAATTATCAAATATTTAATGTATGGTTCAGTTACAAGATATGTCAATTAGTAAAATTTCTGCTGCATAAAATAAAATTTAATTTAAATTGTTGCTTATTGATTGTGTATAAGTCTCATGAAGTCAAATTCTGGTTTAATTATAAGGATGTAAAGTTGATGTAACCTCATTAAATAATTTGCATCATTGTGTTTGTAATGAATTAATTGTATTGAATAAATCACCAATGTTTGTCCTGAAATGGATTTCTGTCTCGAATAAAAAGCAGTGTACTCATTCTGTTCTATGCTGGGATCATAGTTTGTAATAAAAGTCTATGTTCTGTGTTTATATTGTATGTTTCTGTTTATCTATCTCTTGTCTTTGGTATGTATCCCATTATGAAGCACACAACAAAAACAACCAATGTTTTTGTTCATGTTGACTACAATTCAGAAAATCACTCATCAAACCATAGTCTTCATAACTAATAAATACCTTCAAATGTAACAGTGTTCACTCTAGATAGTATTTGTATGTTTTATCATTTTTATAATATTGTTTAATATTCTACATGTTAAACTTTTTGTAAGTAGCATCTAAATTTTTCTATATTACATACTTATAATTATTCTCTCTCTATTTGGACTGTATTAATTACTCCACCTGAGAAAATCTATTTAAAAAGTCTTAGCTAAAGAAACAACATATTTAATTCTTTCACGACAAGTGTCATATATGCACCTAACTCGAACCCTTTTATTGGGTGGGACACCATTCAACACAACTTTCTGTGGGGACAGTGAACTACTATGACATCATTATTCCAAGAGGATGGGGTTTTCACATTGCTAAACCTAACTTTTGAAAGAAATAAAAACATATAAAATGCGTTTAGGCCAATGTCTTTAATTATTCAGGAAATTACTTTTATGCATAACATAATCACACAAACACAAATTATGAAGACTTTCTGAAAATATTTTCATTAAAATCTACTTGCAAAATATGAAACTTTCAACCTACCTACCTACCTTGAATAAAAAGCAAATTTTGCAAAATATTGAAATTTTTGTGCTAAAATAATTTAAATAATGTTGATGTAAATGCATCTTGTATGCAAATAAGTCAAAAAGGAGACAGCACATAATAGTCTTTAAAGAAAGAATAAAGTCCTGCATTGCATAGTTCACAAGAGTAAAAGTTTGTTTTTCATTTCGTTGACTTCTTACTGTTTGCATACAAACTGTGTATCTTCCCCTCTTTGATTTACATTTAGTTTACAAAAATAGCTTACCGAAAGCCTTAGCTATTGCAATACCAGCTGGATGAAAAGCTGTCCATCTACTAACTAAGAAAGTCAAAAACTGAATAGGAATGGGAATTTCTAAAGCCAGAGTGAAATATTTATATCCCCAAAGGAAAGCTATGTGTCAGCTGAATTTTGTGTATTTTATATCTCTTGCTCCCAAACCTAAGCAAAATACCAGAATCGGAAAGAACTTCACAAATACAATGTCAAAACCTTAAGAGGTTCAATTAAATGAAATGTAGTGAGCATTTAGCCACATTTTATGGTTTAAAATAGTCGTTCAAGAATGCAAATATGACACACCTGTTCTGTAGAATCTATAGGAATCAAGATTTATTGGTGCATCACCTGGCTGCCAATGACATTCGGGGTGGATGCGTATGTTACACAGGTATCTACAATGTTTCCTATTGATAAGTACATTTTTGCAAAAAAAGGTTAAATTTAAAGTATGTGAAAAAGAAATTCTTGTTGTCAGGATGCTATTTTTAATGAAGATTATTAGAGTACATTTCATTTCAATTGATAAAAAGGACAGTCTCAAGTTCGTATTAAATTTAGATATTGATTGGATTAACAAGCAGTTTTTCATATTTATATGTTTATGAACCCTTTCATGTTTATACATATGTTGGTGAAACCCAAACTAATTCTAATATGTGTGGTTCAATTTAATTTATATTCAGCTATTACTTTTTCTCAAACACCTCTTCTACCAAAATTAGTATATATTTGTTTTTAATTGACATTGTGTTGTAATCTTTGTTTGTGTCATAATGACTACTTTTTACATATAGGCCTTGTAATCAATACATATTCTTTTTTATGATAGCAAGACTAGCGATTGAATGGCAGCACTAAAATATTTATTAGGAGTTTTTTTTAAATTACTGTTGAAATACCAAATCAAATTTGTATTTGAAAAATAATCCATACAGCTTTAAATTTTAACTATTAAAACATGAAGTACTTTGAATGTTAAGTAGTTATAAGTAGCTAATTAAGATATTTATGTGTATCAGCAGTCTCCAAAATTTTTGGCCCTAAAACGGATTTTATTGTAACATTTCTTAAATTAAAAAATAAAAAAAAGCATGTTTTATTTACTGTGCACTTTTTTCATCATTATATTTAAATGCATAATAAAATAGCTACACACACACACACTGCTCTTTGTGGTACCTATCCTGTCACCAGACCATTATTGACCCCAAGATGATGGTTAAAGATATCTAGTGTATAAAGGGTGTACTCAGCTGTAACATAATTTTGAATTTCTTATTTATTAAACTGCAAATTCTACAATATAATCTTTTAGAATAAGTGATATATTTTTTACAGAAATAATCCGGATATGACACTGGAAGAATTCAAATGGATTTGGCACATGGAATATGGACATAGAATGTGGGGGAGACTGGTAGGAGCTGCTTTCCTACTGCCTGCTATTTACTTTTGGAGAAGGAATATGCTTTCTGGACCAATGAAAAAGCGAGTAGCAATTTTTGGAAGTTTAGTATTAGGACAGGTAAAATGCTCTCTTAATTTTTTCATAGAATTTGTTTTTTCTTTTAATGTATGATAGTGATATATTTCAATGGGATTTTAAAAACTTATATTTGTTTTTATTTAAAATTTTTAGCAACTTGTGTAAATGAATTTCTTAATTTTCATTATTTTATGTTTGGTTCATGATATTTTGAGTAGCAGCTTTAATGAAAGACGAAGAAAAAAATACTTTTCTTGTGAGTACAATATTGGTCTTATGAATACATTCAAAATAAATATTTATTTGCTCCCCCTCCCTTAAATCCAAGTGGTCATAGTTGTAAACTTGTGGTCGGTGTTATTTCTTTTGAGTTATGAGTTTGAGCCTTGGTACCACAAAAGATTTGCCATGTGGAAGGGTTCTGCATGTTAAATCCGTCAAATTTTCTAGTGCTTGTTTTGGCATTGTGTAGAAATTAGGTGATAGACACATACTAGCCTTGTCATATGACCATAGTTAAAAATGACAAGATCCATTGCTCATATAGCTTCGACATTAATAAACTGTCAATCTCACACTCTCAAATTTCTTTCCACCTCATGGCATGATTTTAGAAATGAATATCATATCAAATATATTCTTCAAGAATGTAAGTTTTAAGAATATATTTTAAAAGAGTACTCTCAATTATTTTTTTTCAAATAATAACTGGCATAGCTAGAGTCCTTAGTGGGCTCGGTATCAAAATTTCTCAGGGACCTTTTTTTTTTAAACTCCTTAATAGCTTAGGATATTTTACTTGCACATTTTGGTAAGTAAGCTTGGGGGCCCTGTATCATTGATACAGCGGTAGCTACGCCCCTGCAAATAATATTCCATTAATCACTACATCTTATATTTATCAACTCTATTTTTAATAGAACTGATTTGGTTATGAATTTTGTCTCATTACATTATTTATTTAAAAAAGGCTAGTCATTACTGAACATAACATAAATACAAGTATTAATTTATATTTTAGAAAAAGAAATTTTGATATTGAAGTTATTATAGTTGGTGAAAAAGCTTTATCTTAAATCTTGATTTTTAACAAATATTTGTTACTGAAACAGACATTTTATAAATTTGAAATTAAAATATTCAAAATAGTAAATTTAGTACTTGTATAAAATAATCTTGTCTTATTCCACATCACTTATGAATTTCCAATTATTCATTCAGTGTAAAGAAATTTTATAAGAGAATGTACAAATTTCTGTATGGTAAATTAATTTGAAAATAAGTTTTATTATAAGTTGTGGGAGGAAAAAAATTATACTGTAAAATTTCAAGAGCAGTTTATTTTTTTAAGGAATAAGTATCTAATAACAGAAATTAATCTTGTATTTTTAAACCTTTGGTTTAACATTGAAGGAAATCTAATTTTTTATATCACTAAGCTGAAGTCAAATATTAGGGATTAGTATTAAAAATATACTATTTTTTTATTACCTTATAGCATGTCAGTAGGATAAAGTTTACACATTGGTAACTTAAAGAAACATGTTTTAATTTATAAATGAATTCTACTTTTGCTTCTAGCATTTTATAAATTGCCTTTTCTCTATAATTTTATTAATATATTCATTTGAAAAGCATAATTCAGTTTGAATAAAATGTATGTTTGTTATATTTCATAGATGAAATTAACTTTTTATTTAATAAGAAATTATTTCAAATAGTTTTATAGGAATCAATTAGATTTCTCATCCTTATGAATGTGTTTAGTAAATGTTTAAAGTATATTTATTTAATTCAAAAATGATTCTGATTTTGTAATCTGAATGTTTTATGTAAAATCTTTGCTGGTTTGTGGTTCAGAAATTACTTCATAATGTTCACTATATTTTTTAACGTTTAATATATTTTATCAATGTTTATCATGAAGGCTTTTTCTATTAGTGTATAAAATTCTTATAATACATAGTTACACTGTGCAATTGGGTTGTTCTGTCTTGAATATTTTGTGTATAGAATTTATTCCATTATTCAAACCTTTCTATTTGTGTAAGAAACAATACATTTTAGGTACTTTTACATTTAAAACAAAAAACATTGAAAAGAAATTTTGTGTAGTTTAAAAGTATTCCATTATAAAAAGATTATATGTATATGAAGGGTGTTAAAAAATATCTTAACTTTTATTCATAAAAAAAATACTTGTATTCAGGTACAACAATCTTACACTAATCACATTCAAATCAATCCTCTTCAATTGCTGAAAATTACACTGGAATATCTTTTGAGATGGCATGTTCATCACATTTTACATGTCTTATCTGAACTGAAATCTGGTTGCTGAGAATTAAATCTGGTTGCTGAGAATTGTCGAATTTAACACAAAATCAATTGCCGTAGTAGTGTTCTAAATTTTCATTGCATCTGTCAGCTTGTTAAAAACAAATACAGTGAAATGCATTTATGCAAAAATGCCTTAGACAAAATATAGGTTAACAAGAAATAATACAACAGTCCTGACAAACTACTAAGTATTTTAATGCATTTTTTTCTCTTAGTATGAAATGAAAATCGCTTAACATGAAAAGATTTCCCTTTTGTAAATGAACAAAATTTAGAAAAACCAGCCATGCAGGCAAGATTCAAGAGGGATGTGAAATGAAAGTGATCTAGCATGTTTTGTAGAAAGGAGGATAAGTTTGCTTTGAAATACCCTCAAAATTACCTGTGACTAAAGCCAATTTTGTTTATGTAGGCTAGTTTCATCCTACAAACGCTACAAGAAAATGTCTAATCTCATCATTTGGCTTTGGACTGTAGATGAGCGATTCCTACGAGAAAAGTGTAAGGTTGCAATGATAATTGTCCGACTCAATCCAATGTTGTATTGAAAGCTATAAAGAGTTTATATTCTTGCCTCTGAATACAAGTGCCTTGCAGTCTTGTGATCAAGGGATTATACAAAACATGAAATTTTTCTACCAGAAGTAATTGTTTCAAAAATATTTACTCTCAATTGAAGCAAATGAAGGTGCTACTTGCTTACTTTTCACATTTGTTCATTGTCTATCATCTGGTAAGTGTATGCATGTAGGAAGAAAATCATGCTTGTATTTTAAGGTCTACATTTACGCATCAAAGAGCTTCTAAGCTCTTTGTTAATATGTGAAAAATGGCTGGATAACTTTTAAACACACTTTGAAAATGAGGCATCAGTACATTTACTGAATAATTAGAAATATATTTATTGTGAGAAAAACTGTTTTTTTTAAATGTAATTACAAAATATGTAAACATAATCAAGACAACTTAATTTCTAATCTTTTCTTGTAGGGCTTACTAGGTTGGTACATGGTCAAAAGCGGGTTAGTGGAAAATCCTGAGCCAGATGGTGTGGCCCGTGTCAGTCAATATCGATTAGCTGCACATTTAGGGATGGCATTTATTTTATACAGCCTAATGTTGTGGTCAGGTCTTAGTCTTTTGGTCCCTCCTGAAAAGGTAGAAATAACTAAAAGCCTTGTAAAATTTAGGAGGTTTGCTCATGGTACTAAAGGACTTATTTTCCTCACAGCATTTAGTGGTAAGTTACTTCACTATAAAGTGTTTTGAGTAGAATATTTTCATGTCTGTGTATAATTTCATTGTACTCATAATGTTGCTAAAAGTGTTTTGAATCATTATTCAGTATAGTTGAGGATGTTTACTATACCCATCTTTTTACTGATATTTTATTAAAAGAATCATATTGAGAATGAAAATGTGCTGCTTTTTTTAAGTGCAAAGTTTATGTAATTTGCTCATAAATTTACCATCATTTATATTTTGATAAAAAATTTATTCAAAATCATAGAAACAAATGTATGAATTTAAAATATTTACCAGTGAAGTGTATATGTTTATAAAATACCTCACTTTGAACATTATTTCAGATGAGATGTTGAAAAATTGCATACATGTCTTTTTAAAATGTAGCACAAAAATTAATAATTTTGATCTTTTTTGAATTCTTATGCTTATATTTTTTAAACGATACAAGCATTTATTTTTATGGAAGTTTCAATATAAATAATTGGTAACAGCATTATCAAGTGGCAGAATTAACCAGATTATAGTTTGATTTAATAATTTAAAAAGGAACCTACAATTTTGTAATAAGTTTTCTTTTTTTTATAAGTTTATTTTAATACTTTTTAGTTTTCATTTGTTTTTTGTATTCGATTATCTTTTAGCCTTATTTTATATTTTTAATTAGCAGTTTATGCTTTAGTTAACTTTTGGCTTATTTAATAAAATCACTAAATTTAAAAAAGATGAATATTTATGATGACAAATATTTAATGTACATTTACTTAATAATGTTAACACACAGTATTATTTAAACTTTTAGTGTAATTTTTATTCTAGCAATTTTGTGATACTTAGAAATTCTCTTTATAATACAATTCTGATATTAATGAACTAATTCTTAATTTTTTTTCCCATTCAAAATGGTTTCACTTGTATATTATGCAATACATGAATTAAAACAAATCTTTAAAAAATGTACTAACAATCATTAAAATGAGATTTGTTTATCTATTTTCTTAAAGAGAATATATTTCTGTAGGAGCATTTGTGGCTGGAATTGAAGCTGGTTTAGTGTACAATACCTGGCCAAAAATGGCTGATCGTTGGATTCCATCTGACATTGCTGCTTTCTCTCCGAAATGGAGAAATATTACAGAAAATCCTACAACTACACAGTTTAATCACAGAATACTGGTTTGTAGTACTTATTTTTGATTAAAATCTTGAAAATATTTGTTTAAATTGTGTTTTTGCAATTCCTAAAATTTTCTATAGTGCTTTTTTAAAGTTGTTATCAATATCTTAAGATACTTAGACATTGTGTACATAACTCCCATTTGGTAATCATAATAGTAAATTTTCATTATATGACATTTGCTTTGAAAGTGTTTTGTTTTTTAAATTATATATTGGGCATATTATGTTTCATATTTTTTTGTTCAACTCTTATTTTAAGTAACAAAAATTAATTTTAGTATTCAAGTTTTTTTTTTTACAAAAATTACAATTTAAATGAAATTTGTGTTTAATTTTATAAATATTTTACCCATTTAGGGTGAGACTGTATTTTGTGCGGTCTCTGGTCTGTGGTTGTATTCACGGAAGTTACATCTCCCACCAAGGGCTAGATTGGCTGTAAATTGCATGTTTGCCATGGCTTTTATGCAAGTGAGTAATTTTATCCGTCTTTAAGAATTACAGCATTTCTGAAATATTGGAGATAATTTATTCATCATACTATCATTTTGAGCAATTGGAGCAGTAGATTTTTTTAACAGAGCCAAATATGATTAAATACATAATTTTTGGTCTCTGAATAATATTTCATCTAAGAACATTGAGAATTATAAAAACCTTGTGGTAAATTATACATTTTGGAATGAGATTTGCAAGTTTTTGAGACCTCAATGTATATTACAAAAATCAGACTTGATATTGTATGACTAAGAAATCTTTTACAAGATGTCAGCTGAGACATTTTCTTCATGTCTCACCATGATTAATTATTTAATAATATAGAAATTATTTTATTCATATTTACTTTTTTAAAAAAATGATAAACTAAAACTTTTCTGATATATGCAAGTTAAGTAATTTTTTTTTTTTTATTAAATTGCAAGTTGATAAATATCTTGAGGAGATAAAAGTTTTGATTATTTAGGTTGAACTTAAATATGCATAAAATTAAATGGCTTTAAAAATGATATTCATTTGCTGCTTGATTTTCCTAGGTAAGTCTTGGAATATTCACTCTTTTGTATCATGTGCCTAAACCCTTGGCTGCCAGTCATCAATCAGGTGCTCTTGTCCTGCTCTCAACTGCAATTTGGTTGACCCATGAACTTAAACTGTTAAAGTGGGTACCAAAGTAGTTTTGCATTGGATAAGTTATTTATGTTACTGTAAATATAGCATGGAAAACTTGCTGTGTATATTATATTTTATTAAAGATGTGTGACTCTAGTTATAGAGGGAATATAGATAATTTTTAGCCTACTTTCTGTGTGTTGCGTATTCACATGAATTATACGCTTCTATAAAGGAAAGACATAAGTTTAGAGATATTACATTTGAGCTATGATGGCAACATAATTGCCATTCATGTTTAATTTTGAGCCTCTATGGGTATGGGAAAATCATGCACAATTAAAAATATCATTTGCGACCTTCGATACTGTGGTTGTTCCAAGTTTTATGAATGTTCTATTCACTCACCTGGAAAGTACACATATAATTGTGAAAACAATATTGATTCTTTTTGCTCAATTACTGAAATGTAGTGTATGAAGCATTTTTCATTGCAAAATAATTTGAGAAATGTCCTAGATTTATTTGAAATAATGAAGCAAATAAATGTACCAAATTTTTATTCAGTCGCATTTGGTAAAAATAAATCAAACACAAAATGATTTAATAAAGCTTTTCTATAGGTTTTATAATGTACATCATAATACAAAAAATAAACATATGTACAAGTTTGACATAGAAGGCACATATTTTTATGAGCATAAAATTAGCAGGTTTAGCAAAAAAATATTTACTAAACATTTATACATGATAAAACTTTTTTTGATTATGTACCATAGCGCAAAATGATTTTGAGTTCAACAATTACTATTAATATTAGTAACTATTTCAAAAAAAAAATGTCATACGTAAACATAAGTATCAGTCTGCCAATAAAATACATTTAATGTCATAAAGAGAATTTAAAAATTCATTGCTGTATCATAAGTATGGGAGGTATGTACAGGAGTTGGTTAAATATCATTGAATGGATTTAGTTGTGTAATTTTTAAGTTATGTGAATAAGAATTTCTAAAAAATTGCAACATAAATTAATAGGAAAAAATTCTAATATTTTTTTAGATAATGACTAGAATACTTCCATTTTAAACTGTACAGAAAAATTTTGTATAATTTTGCAATATTTTTAGAGAGATTATGTTTCTTCCAAATTCAATGAAATTTTCTTTCTAATTTATTAAATTTTAAATACACATCTAACAAACGAAAATGGCAAGCAAATGTAATTAATGCTTTTCCTCAAGACTTTTAGTTATAATAGAACAAAATAAAAATGCACTGATTGAATAAAAAGATAAAACAACTTTTCACTGTATAATCAGTGGGAAAAAATTGCTATCTAGCTATGAAATTGAATTTTTAATTAAAATCTTGATGTTTGAAGAGTATGCTATTAACCTGGCAAAACTAAATAAATTTTTATTTATTTATAATGCAGTTTAAATTAATATTTCTCTCATTAATAACTTAAAGGCATAAACAAATAATAAAAGTTAAAATAGACATAATTTTCACTTATTTATTCATTCCAAGTTGTATCTTTTTATATTTTACTTAAGAATAACATAAAAACTAATTGAATAAAAATTTAGCACAACTTAAAATGCAACATAAAATTCAGTTTTCTTATAAATCTACATGTATAATAAATGGACAATTTTAGTGTATTTACATATTTAAAAATAAATGCATATTATTTATGTTACTTAAATGCATATCAATGAATTCTGTAGCTGCCAAGGTTTGTGAATAAATAAATAAGCTAAATATATTAAAAATAAATAAGCTTAGTATATTAATCATAAATAATATAAAAGATGTCAATACCATTTATATATGATATGATTATATAAAACATTAATCACTCGTTCAAACTCGCATGTATATTGAGTTTCTTTTAAGTGCACAAATAACATTTCTATATGTTAAAAGAAATATAGCTTTAGTATATATTGATAAGAGAATCTATAATTTCCAAATTTATACATCGTAAAAAAAGTTTCGATGAAAACTAGAATATACATATGTATTGTACACCTCTGCTTGAATCTCTTATAGTATAAAAATTACAATATATACCTCAAGCAACTCCTGTTATACACAGTTCATTTTTAAATGCAACTGTTTTTAAAAAAACCTACTTGGGGAAAGTAGTTAAAATGTGTATTTTTATTATCATATCCAGGGAAACTGGTACTTGTGCAGTTAGTGAGTTAACACATTCACTAAAGCCATCACACCAATACCACCACAAAGACACAGCATTTGTTTCATGGATTCCCTAAAAAAGTAAGTTTATGATATAGGAAATAGGTATTAAAAATGCAACACATTATTACATTGATCAAAGTATCACAAATGGTTTTTTTAAACCATTAAAAAAATAATTCTCTTTTACAAAGTTATTAAAAAGATTTTCAGAAAAAAAATCAGTTATACTATAAATTCCAATCTTATTCCCATTTAGAGATAACAAGAACACATTTTTCATGAAATTTTTATATTATAAAACTATTACTGCTTCATCAGGAATTATGAAAAGCACGGATTAAATAGATCTTGAGGGGAAAAAATTCAAATAACTTCTTCAAAATGTTCATCATTGAAATATCAGACTTTTCAAGAAGGAGACTATCATGTATTATGTACTCAAATTTGGATAATTCGAAGCTGAAGGAAGCAGAAAAAGATTTGAATGTATTTTTTCAAAAAAGGTAAATTTTAGAAAATTTTATTCTACAGTAAAAAAATCTTTGCATACAAGCTTTATTTTATGAAATATGTAATATGTATGTATTTATGTAATCCAATTAAATCAAATATTTTTACTATGTGTTTTAACAAGAAAAGGTTGGTAATAAAGAGACCTATATATTAGAGAGCATGCAGTAACTTTAATCAACGTCATTTAGTAAAACTATGGTTACTCAAAATGGCTTTACATTGAGCCATGGAATCGCACAAAGGGAAAGTGACATTCCAATGTCCTTCATTTCCCTTGTTCTTAAAAATAATAGGGCACATCAGCTGAAAAATCCCACGAAAGGTCTAAATACCTTTTATTCCATATTTCACTTGAAACTGATCAATAGTAATTGGAAGATATCCTTTGAAATTAGAGATAACAGGATGAATTTTTGAATAAGTAAGTTTCAAGATACAAGAAATCTAAAAATTTTACCGTTAGAATTCTCTTTTCTTTATAACTGTGTTTAATAACTTATATAGTTTATAAATGGAGGGAGTGGTGGTGGGGGATATATTTTAATTAATGTCAACATCTGATAAAAATTGAGTAGAAAATTTTTTATTCAGCTGTTATAGTTATTTAATATTAGGAGACCCTTCCTTTAATACGCCACTCCCAATAACTCAAACTATTACACAGAATTTTTTCGAATTTAGGTTAATTTCCTGGGGGGGATTCAGTTTTGTAAATTTTTATTTAAATGACAACCACAATGAGAAATTCCTTTTTTAAAAAAGTTTATTAGCACATTAACATGATTTAGTTCTTGTGGAGTTGTTGATTTCAGTTTTGTCTAATTGCAATGTTAATTGTTAAAATTTTTAGGGTATCCCATTTCTTCCCGCTTAATTACTTTATATGTAAATGTGAAAATTTTATTTTTGATACAAATACATTTTTTAGCATAAAAAAATGTTTCATTTTTAAAAAGATATATGTATTTTAGTCTAAAAAAACACTTAAATAGGTGTATACTGTTGTGTTGTTGTTGCTAATGCCATCTTCGGGATTCGAACTCAGCCCTATGGCACAACAGTCAGCATTGCTAACCACTATACCAGATGGACGACTGCTAATATATGGAATAATAATCTATTAAAAGATGTACATTAATACATGCTTGTTTAATATTGCTTAGAGTATGATATTCCTCTTTTCTTAAAATTGTGCTATATTTCATAATAAAAACAAAAAACTTTACCAAGGATCCTTTTCTTTTAAAATATCAGGAAGCACATTCACTAGAGCTATGTTTAAGAAACCTCCTGATGTAAATGGCAAGATCCATGATGTACAATCACCTAAGAAAAAAAATTTGAAATTTCATAATTATATCAAACAGACAACTTTTTCTTATTTTCATAAAATATTTGTATTTGTGTGCAAATTATTAAACATGTATATTGAAAACAATAAATCCATAATTATCAGAAAAAAATCACTAATCTTCAGGCATAATTTAAGTTTTAAAATTTAACTAAATTGCTATTCAGAAATTAAAAATATTTTGAAAAGTTTAATAAAAAAATGGCATTTCTTTCGGCCTTTTATCGATATGAACTTATATATTGGGGCCAGATTTCTGATAGGGTCAATCTAAGACATTGCTTAATAGTATAGTGGTCAGAAAAACTTAACCAAACATAAATATAATTATTCAATTTCACCTGATTATTTCTATTTTAATAATTTTTTTTGTAATATGTGCGTGCATCTCAAACATTCTCTTAAAAATGTGTGAACCCTCCATCTAAAAATTAAATATTATAAACTAACTCTTTTAATAGAAGAGGATGTAGAGATTTATATTGCATGAATGTAAATTTGGCCCTCTCTGCTACTTTCATAAATGTAGATAGATAGATAGATCATAAAAAAAGATTTCAAACTCAAATAGAAAAGAAAAATTTTTAAAAATACTCAAATTATGTTTTTTTTTAAATATTTTAATCCCTCTTCACAGATAATTAAATGGACTGGTTTTTAAGAAAATTGTAAGCTATTTATATATTGCAAACGTGATTATGTTACTACTAGAATATCTAAAAATAAATCTGTACTGTTTCCATACTTAATTTATCAGCTGAATTAGATGATAAAGCAACTACAGCTCCAAGTATTCCAATGGTTGCAGTTGAAACCTTTCATAAAAAGACAATAATAATATTATTATTTCTAAAATAACTTATTTAGAACATATTTTAATGAATAAGCTAAAACGGAATAATTTAAGAAATGAAATTCTTCATTAAAAAACAAGAGGGTTAGATATCTTCTAGTGGAAAACATTTTTTTTTAAATCAAAAGATTCAAACTTGAAAGACAAATTCAAATATTTAAGCCATGTATAATTTTTTATGATATATAACATTCTTAACCAGTTGACTGTGTTGACGAGTATGCTCGTCATGGAGAAGCAGGACTTTGTGTATTGACGAGCATGCTCGACATGGAGAAGCAGGACTTTGTGTATTGACGAGTATACTCGTCATGCGTAAAAAGTAGTGACCATTGGCTATTTAAATTATAATTTTTGAGAAAAACAAAATATATTCTCAAATTTCAAGCTGTTTAGAATATTTTCAGGCCAGTCTGGAGTAAAACAAATAAATAAAAATAATGAAAAATTTAAGCTGATTCATGCGCCCCCGTAATGCACTGGCTTAAGTTCGCATAGCGAATTTATTTATGTGCGATGATAACGTTTTTTAGATCTTAGCCTAAAAAGGGCAAGAGTAAAAGTCAGAAAGTTGATAGAAATGGGGTTCCTTCAGGTATGGTTGGCCTGAAGTTACCAAACTATCGAGAGGTGTAAACGCCAATTGTTTGATATACGAACCATGTGCTGATATTAGAGCTCGATGCCGTGCTAACTAAAGAACAGTTTTTTTTATTGGGGTGGGAAAAGGAAGAATGGTTTGTGGTAATACTATGATCAACGTTACAGCACCTCTCCTGAACTTCCCTAATGTCAAGACAAGTAGAAAATACCTTGTCAGTGAAGGAGGAAGTGACTCTGTGTGTTTAGGTTTCAGTCCGAGAATTTTGATGGTCTCTAAAATTCATAGATATCCGTTAAAAATTAATGTCGGAAAGACCATTGGTCTCAGGAACCCGCGACAAAATTAAATTGCTTTATAGCCCCGTACACAACCCCCCATAATATAATAAGTATTGGCAATTTTATAAAATCCATTTTTTTATCCAATATTTTAACAGCGCAACTTATTCTGTGATTGACGAGTATAATCGTCATCGCTTGATTTTAGTGACACTCTCAAACTGGAGTGCCACAGTTAACTGGTTAAATGGGTACTAACGTATTATACCGTTGACTAATTTCGCAAAAGGAAGAAAACATATCGCTAATTTAAAAAATGTCGCCAAATGCAGTTATTATAACTGTGTTTGAACGTGCGCGGAAACTGTTTCCAAAATTCACTGTTTTTCGAGGCATTTGGCGACGTCTTTTGATTTGACAAAATTGCGTATTATCACAACCTATTGGCGACATTATATGAAACGAAGCACAAGTTATTAATAGAAATGGCGATTGTTGCTATAATACGAAAGTACCATCAAAATTTTGACAGCATTTTTTTTTTAAAAAATTCTGTCTAAATTTCTAAAAATCTTTCAATGCTTTTATGTAACAGGTTATGAAACAAGAACATTTATGACAGGTTTAAATAATTAAGAAAAAAAATTGTTTGCAAAACAAAGCAGTTAAATAAGCATAAGTTCCGAAATTCTTTAAAAGTAAAAATAATTTTTTCTGATTAGTTGATTGGCATTAATAAATGTAGAATAATTTCTTGGCATTATTTGCCTTTTATTTAAGTAATAAGGTCATTACCGTACCTGGGCCTTGGCAGCATTCCATGGATTGAATCCAGATTTTAAAAGAATGGCGAAGTCGCCAATCTCATGAGGGATTTCGTGAATAAGGATTGCAAACGTTGTCAACATACCCATCTACCAAAAATTTAGAAACACGTTATTCTATTGAACATGAACATTGTAGTAAGCATAAGATTTATCAGATAATGCCTGAAACTTCAATAAAAATATCAGAATAGTTTGATAGAGCTAAATATATAAGTTTTTACCTTTATCCCTACTAAGAAGCTTCCAGCAACTGCCAATCCATGAGTAAAATTGTCTATGCTGTTTGCCATTAAATTTAGATATCCAGTTATCTGCAAAATTAAATTAGTATTTTAATTGCAAACTGAAGTTAACTCGAAATTGTGTGGTAGTAGAATATATAGAAGAATAATTATCCAATATCATGAATAAGAACATATGTTTATTACATTTCTTGATTAATAATCTAATTTACAGGATATTCATCTTTATCCATACAAATATGAATCAACTTTTTTATCTCGGGTAAAATATTACAGTAATAATCCGAACTTGCGTGATAGGTGGGAATGAGTGATAACGCCTCACCCCCGCGTAAGTAGAGGCATAATTTTGAGTATAAATTATTTTTAGTTGGGGTCAGAGACGAAAGAATATAGTGTTAAAGGGGGGGGAATGTTTAATAAATTTTAGATAACACGAATACAAATTCGCAAATAGAAGTTATTTTCATGTGAAAAAGATTTCATAAAATCTTTCTTCACAGTCTGCCTGTTTACACAATCCCCCCCGTAAAATTTCCACGGAGCGTACTAATAATTTTTTCATTCCTTTTTTTGTTGAAAAAACGCGCTCTTCGTAGGAGTCTATATTTTCTAAAATTTGTGTGTGTGTAACCCTTTTTCAATTAAGCTCAGGCCTTCAGTCCAATTCCCAACTGTCATTCGATCTTATTGAACTGGGTTTAAAGACTCTTGTCTTGTTCTTGTTCTCATGCATTTCTATGAGCTCATGAATTGTCTGCTCCTGATTGTGGGAATCCAGCAGTTCTTGAACGTCACGATACAACAATTATAACATAACAAGCACACAATCAGTAAATAAGAAAAAAATAACACAAAATGAATTATGATAGCTAAGCATCGATTCCGCGCGATACGTCCAAATGTACATACACTGGCTACACAGGAAGCGAAGGTTGAGTAATCGAATTGTGTAGCGCAGAAACAAAAGACAAATTGACGAGATTTGAAAATCGCGTAACTC
The DNA here is from genome assembly GCA_019973935.1 of Trichonephila clavipes. Lineage (NCBI taxonomy): Eukaryota > Metazoa > Arthropoda > Arachnida > Araneae > Nephilidae > Trichonephila > Trichonephila clavipes. Next base: position 1,066,868 of record BMAU01013238.1, read on the forward strand.
CGGGTTCGCGTTAGTCGAGATATTACTTTATTTTAATATTTTAGAAATTTTCATTCCAATTTTTAAAATACCATACATACGTTTTTTTAAACACCATTAACTTGTAACGCCACGCTTAGAAGTAACCATTGACACACAATGAACTCATAATTTTGAACCGTGGTCAAGTGCCGAGGATGGCATCCAACTACAAGTTTTTTGGCTGATTTTACAAGAGGCAACTTTGTGCCAGAGTCGACTCGTTTTCTGTCATCGCACCTCTTGTGTGGAGAGGAGAGATAATTCTTTTCACTCTCGAACACAAAGTTGATTGAGAAAGTTTCTTCGTTTTCATTACACAAGTAGCCACGTGTGAAGAGCATAGCTTCCACAATATCCTTTTGAGTCAACTTGTGGGGAGGCGAACGTGTTTTCGAGTGCTTCAGAAAGTGGCATAGCTGAGAGTGCCAGTTGACTACTTGTGAAGGCGCTCAAGCAATTTCAATTCAAAACTAGCGCCTGACCGTCCGCTTCTATTCGGTGTGGCACAGGTTGACTCGTATAAGAGGGACTTTAGTGGCATCAAGACTGCAACTCTCAAATCTACTCGGCACGCAATCATTACCTTTCAGGCACTACTGCTGAAGATTTTAACTAAAATATTAATTCCGAGTGCTTTTTATCATATAGTGCATTGATAATAAACTAATAATAATAAGTAAAATAACTTAATTTAGTTATTTTGGCTGTATAGTTTATCACAATAATGGACTAAACAAGTAATGTTAAAAAAGAAAAAAATTAAGTCAATTCCTACTTGGATCAACAAAGAAGAATTTTATTTCAGCTACTTTTTATTAAATAGTTACAATTAATATAAACATGTATAGGCATAGGACAGAATCACAACATTAAGTGGTAATTTATTTTTATTCATTATCATTAAAGAAGCGTATTGTCATTCAAAACAATCGTGTATATAAAATTTCAGTTCAACTGAATGCTTTAAAACGCGAGAGAAACCTTTTCAAGTTTTGACACAAGTCGCCAAAAATGGTGCCAACGTGGCTGTATTTGTAATTCTTTAAATAATTAGATTTAATCAATTTTTATTAATTATAATTAAATCATTGTATTGTCATCCAAAATAATCATGTATATAAAATTTCAGCTCATTTGAGCGCTTAAAATGTATTTTACAAACGATTGAAAATTCCACCAAGATAAATAAATAAATATAGAGAGAGTGTGAGTTAATAGTAGGAATTGAAAAATGGTACTTAAATTCATCTTATTTTTATTTATTTGAAAAACAAATTTTTATATATTATTTTTGCACAGAGTTAAACAGAAATTGCATCAAATATAGTATATTAAAAAAAAAGATATATAATTTTGAAAAATAATCTTACGTGAATAGAAGGCAAAACTTTTATGTCTTTTAACACACAAGTCTTACTCGCTGAATGGTTGGCAAATCCATTCTGTGCCAATTTCTGCGATGATTTTGCATACGTTTCATGGTATGCAGAGTTTCCATTACAAATGAACTTTGCATTATTAATTTCTTTTTCATCATAGAGATTTCTGTCAGCATTGTGCGTATTATTATTTACCTGCACTTCTTCCTGCAAAGAAAAGTAAAAATACAATAAGAATACGAAATAGCAAATAAATTATTTGATTACAACTATAAAAAATATATTCTATTTTTTCTTCATATTTTTAGCTCGACTAAACATCAGTTAAATTTTATTAATTTCTGTAAAAATGGTCTCTTCTTTTCATTTGTTCACACTAAAACTAAAAATTTGGAATACAACATTATGGTGAAGCTGCAAAAATAACATATTCATCATGTATGAGAATTCTAGGAAATATAAATTGCTTTTAAGGAAAAATATAGATAATAGATTCGCGCAGGGATTGGCAAATAGCTGTCTCCTAAGAGATTTTTGTAGAAAAGTGTTCTTGGGTACAGATTTGTCTCATTAAGCCGATTTAAAAATTAAAAGTGCTTGCAGCTATAGATGATTTGACAGCGTTTCTCAAACCGTGGGACGCGCCAACTAGGGGGGGGGGGCGAGCATTAAGACAAGTCGAAAACAAAAGATTAGGTAAAAAAATATTAATTTAGTGAAGGTAAACAAAAAAAAAAAACATTGACATAATAAAAAATTAAATACACATTTATACACTAATACAATACACTTATAAATGTATGAGTACTGTCCGATGTATATTATAATTAATTTAGGAATACTAAGTTAAGAACAAGTTAATTAAGTTAAGAACAACCCCATGGGCTTGACATGTATAAGATTATATACAAAAATTTACAATTATCTTAATAATTTGTACTGTTTATAATTAATCGCTTAAGTGCTGATTAAAAGTTATGCGATTAGCTCGCCAATGACACCGTTTTCCATGTAGACACGCTATGTGGTGCATGTGATGTATTGGAAGGGGGGGGGGAGAAAAGGAATATAAATAAGCAACTCCTCTGAAATAAGTAAATCCTTCGCAAACTCTGGCAAAGTCCTTTTATTGCATTCCATAGCCTTCGGAATAATTTTTTGAATAGCAGTGCACACAGAAAAGATCGTACTTCGGAACGACGTATATATACGTACCGGACAATTAATTTTTGGCTGAGTGAGACGTATATATACGCCAGTGACACTTAAAAGGTTAAAATCGTGGTTGTAACTTTAGCATCAAAGTATAGTATTATTGAATTCAAAACATTGTTATCGTATGGAAGGGGGACGCGATGTAAATTTTGATTGAATATTGGGTCGCAAATATTGAAAGTTTGAGAAGCACTGTGATATGAAATTAGCACAATACATAAATTGAATAAAACGGTCACTATTTTATTTAAGAGTACTATGACGTGCTCAAAAGAGTGAACTGCCGAAAATGAGACTCTTTGTTCATGGGACATATATCTTTAAAAATATCCAATAGAGCTTAGATTTTTTTTTTTTTTTTGTGATCTTATATAATAAAGATGTTTTTATCATTCTGTAGAAATACAAGAATAACTTTTTTAGTTAAATTTTTCTTTTTCTGTTCAATTTAGGTTGGACATAATTTTCGAGATCTCATAATACATGCTTATGTTTAGGTACCATTTTTTAAAAAAGAATCTCTAAATATGTAAAATATTTTTTGTGCATATATAAAACAATACATAAATATTGTGAACTAATTTTTCAACAAAATATTAAGATAGTTTTTTTAAAAAAAAAATTATAAAACTTTGTAATTTTGAAAATTTAATACCCCACCCCTCTTTTTTTTACATGTAAAACTATTTTTTAAAAGCTATGTACTACTTCGACTGAAAAAACAGGTTCACTATATGCACAAATCCTCTATAAAAGTGTAAAAAAGTTTGGAACCATATAGTGCTACAATTTTTTTTAAAAAAACCTAAAAGCAAAAAATTATGCTTTGGAGAAAAAGAGAAAACTAAACATTTGCAAATGTTTGTCAATTACTTTTTTCATATTTTAAGGTTATTTTATCAACACACATAAGTGTTACACATTTTTAGATTCAGAAAAATATGATCTATTTTTTAATACTAAAATTGTTAACTCGATTTTTTGAATGTGTATGATGTCCTGGGTCCTTTAAGTGTTGTTATAATAATTAAAAAAAATATTCTGCTATTTTTTAAAGCATAAAATTTAAAAGTGTGACTAAAAAAATCAACACTTCTTTTCGTGATACACAAGTGTAAGAATTATATTTCACCCGATGTTTTAAACGCACATTATCTTAAGCCTAGTTCCTGGTTCGTACTTATTACAGAACTAGATTCCTATCTCGCGATCCTTTCAAATTACTTCTTTGTTGGAATTAAATTCATATTTGTTAAATTAATTCTACTCTGATATATATATATATATACATTATCCATTGTGAATTCAAAAGAAAATAAGTAGGTCAAGAAGTACACGCCCAAAATCTTCAAAAAGTTCATTTACAAACAAATAACCACCATCATTGTTCTGGTTATTTTTAAATTATTCAAATTTTTAAACCTAGCTTGGAATATTATTCGAAAATATAATGATCCCTTTATTTATTTAAATAACTTTCTTAAAAGGATTTCTCTCGCTACTTTACCTAATTATACCGTTAAAAAATAAGTGTAAATCTCTAGTCTGCGTTAATAGTACTTTAATAACTAAAGTAAGGGGGTTACCCATATATTACAGAATTAAAATTTCGGTCTTTCGAAAACATTAATTATGTAGTAGTAGTATGGACAATTCGATTGGTAAAATAACAGGTTTAGAAGCGGAAAGGTATTCCTCTTCCACAATAAACAGAAAATACCGGGTGTCCGGAAAGAATGAGTAAACTTTTAAATAAAGAGTGTTTTTTTTCCAGGTATAGAAGTTTAAGTTGGCATTACTTTCCAAGAGAGCGACCGATTTAACAGCTGTCAAGTGATTTATTCTCAGTTTGGTTTGGCAATTCATCAAAACGATCATCATGCAAGGCGTAGATTCGTCGAATGGGCCCAAAACGAGATTGCCGTTGTTCCCGATTTTCATAAGCGAATTTTGTTTAGCGATGAAGCGCACTTCTGGTTGAATGGCTACGTCAACAAACAAAACTGCCGCATTTGGAGTGAAGCTAATCCACAAGTGTATGTCGAAACACCGTTACATCCAGAAAAACTGACTGTTTGGTGCGCTTTATGGGCTGGTGGAATCCTTCTTCAAAAATGATGAAGGTCACAACGTTACAGTCAATGGTGATCGGTATAGAGCCATGATTACTAACTTTTTCATTCCTGAATTGAACAATCATGATGTCCAGGAGCTGTGGTTCCAAGATGACGGCGCAACATGTCACACAGCTCGTGCCACAATCGATTTATTGAAAGACACGTTGGGTGACCGCCTAATTTCACGTTTTGGACCCGTGAATTGGCCTCCAAGATCTTGTGATTTAACACCGCTAGACTATTTTCTGTGGTGCTATGTAAAGTCTATGCGGATAAGCCACAAACGCTTGACCATTTGGAAGAAAACATTCGCCGTGTTATTGCCGATATACGGCCACAAATGTAGGAAAAAGTCATCGAAAATTGGACGTCCAGATTGGACTACATCCGAGCCAGCCGTGGATAGTCCTATGCCAGAAATCATATTTAAAATGTAATGCCACAAGATTATCTTTCGAATAAAAAAAATTCATGTCAATCGAATAATACATCGTTGTTTTATTGCAATTTAAAGTTCTATACCTCTAAAAAAAACACCCTTTATTAATTACAAAAAAAAAAGAAAGAATTTTTTTAAGATTATTTTTTGTTGTTCCATAAAGAAAATATAATTTTTTTTTGCAATGCTTTATAGCGGGGGTAGGCAGACTTTTACATGATACGGTATACTTCTAATTTTTAGAAGGCGCAGCGGTCCATCCAGTGGTGTAGGTGTAGTGTACTAAAAAAATGCCAACAATACTTATATTATGACAATAATAAATGTAGAATATACGTATTTTTATCTTCATAACTACAATATAAAAAACGCTTTAAACCACTTCTAAAACCTAACAGAAGATACAAACATAATACCCCAAAATTAAAGAATATCACATGACGCATTTATTATTAAACAATTCAAAATACGGATAAAAAATAAATGTTATTTATTTTACAAATGCCACACACCTATAGCACCTATGCCATTAGTGCTCGTGCCCTCCAATATTTTCGACAATGGGCTCACTTCATGTGACGTCATAGTCACGTGATAGTGAAAGCCACGCGATTTTAGCCAATCAATTCAAAAACTCATGCGACGTCATAGTCACATGATGGTGAAAGCCACGCGATTTTAGCCAATCAATTCAAAAACTCATGCGACGCCATAGTCACACGATAAAAACTATCTAGTGTTTCCAGCTAATCAGTTCACGCGCTCCGGTGATGCCAAGTTTTTCTCTTTGCAGAAACTTTGTCTTAAAAAGTACATATGTATACAAAAAGCATTTTATTTAAAAGAATAAACATAAAAAAAATATGATTTTTTTTTTAATTTAAAAAAAATCTTTTTCAAGAATTTTTTTCCCTAACATTTAAACATCTTTACCCAAATATGAAATTTGAAATTGTATCTGAGTTTTACAAATAGAACAACAAGTACAATTAGTCTAATGTTTGTTTTGAATTCAATGGAAAACACGTGTTTGGTTTTATCATGTGACTTCATGAATTAAGCCCATTGAATTAAGGCTAATTAGGAGTATAAAAAAGAAATCATTTTCATTTAAAGTTAGCTCTCGAAAAGTCAGCAGAAGATTTAGTCTTCAAATCTTGAATATATATCTCTCTCTCTCGGTATATACTCGAAACTACTAACTACTAATCTTGCACTGGATTCATAGTGGTCGTCTGTAAAATTGGAACAATAATGTTGCATTAATTATATTCATCGTTGAAAGTGCAGATTCACCCAGGTAGGTCAGTCACATAGAATGTGAAAAGCCAATTCTCCAGCCTAACTGGTGTTGTTCCAAAAATATGTTTTTTTAGAATGCGCCTCTTAGCTCTCTCTTAGTAAAGGCGGTCACCCCCAAAACGTCTTGGTGGTCCACAGGTCGATCGCGATCGCGCGCGACTTAATGCCTACCCCTTCTTTATAGCAAGATTATAATGGGCACACCATCACGGCCGGTTTAAGCTCATTTTGGGCCTGAAAGCAAAAGATCTACGGGCCCCCTTGGCACTGGCGTATCGAAATTTGTAACCAGAAAATCTGGTTAAGTCCAGCTTAACTGGGCCCCTTGGCGCCCGGATAAGATGGATTTAATTCGCTTTTCTGGTAATAATTTTGATCCCCCAGTGCCAAGAGGACCTGTAAATCTGCACCCAGGGTCCGAAATTAGCTTAAATCGGCACTGTCAACTTGAGAATACATGAGATTTCTAGCCACGTTCTATGAAGCATTACACAATCAACAATCGACTTTTCATTTCACCAGTGTCACTAATTAAAGATTGGTAAACAATGCTTTTCACGTATGTTTGCATAAGTACAGAAGTGTTGAGTATAGAGATCTAGGTAGCCACACGCTATTGGACTTCCTCTTTCAATCCATATATCGCACGGGAAACCTTTTCTCACTTTCAAACTCCAGTGTGATGGCGCCCCATTTGCGCTGTACATGTGTTGCAGATTTAAATTTGGCGAACCATGCTACAACATGCGCGTTTTTTCTTGCGGTGAAGGCATTTTGAAACGAGAATGTTGAAAATCGGGGATGTTGCGACATCTAGTTTGCATTTCATTAAACAGAAACTATAATCTTTTTTTTTATGTAACAGTTAAAAAACGTAAGGGAAAATCTTTTTTTTTTTTTTTTTTTTTTTTTTTTTAACTTAATTTTTGATAGTGCAGTCATACTTTTCAGACATCCTACATTAAAAGTGGAAGAAATTTTAAGAATCAAACAACATTATACCAGTGTTATAAATATACTTTCTACTTAGTTTCTTAAACAAAATGCTGCATATGTAGAGTAAAATGTTTTCCAAATGCAAATTTGAACTATTTTTAACCACACGTGGAAAAAACAATGTTGGTGGAAACATTTCGAGGTCACTGCTTTCCTCACGTTTATTCAGATTAGCAAATATAGTAAAGAAAACAGCATGCATTTTCGCGTTAAGAAAATACTTCAATGTGCGGATTCATTGCGAAAGTAGTTCCAATCCCGGAAGAAATTCGAAATAAAACTAGCAGGAATTCCTATTCATAAAATATAACAACCGAGGTGACAGGATAAAAACAACTTTAATGTGGTCGAATTTTTAAATAATGTTTAGAATAATTTTAATTGTAAATTAAAATTCGAAGGAATGATTTAGTAAATAAAATAGCAAAGTAAATTATGTAAACATAGCCGAGCTACCTGGTTATTTCCTGGGCTCATTTGCAAAAAATGATTCAATAAAGATATATATAAAAAAAAGGATTAATGTAATTTGGAGATGGTTTAAAATGAGAATTTGTTTTTATTAATATTTGGTAGGTAGGGAAGACAAATTTCAGCATGGAGTTACAAATATTCATTTAATAAAAATATCAAGTAATGCTTTGTGAATGAACAGTTCATTTTGAATTCTTCTTCTCCTGGGTGGGTGGGCTCTGGCCTTCTCCAGAAGTCTTTTTCAGGCATCCCTACTAAAACAACTTTTTTTCTTTCAATTTTTGACCTTTAAAATTTTAAAGACTTTTTCAACACAGTCAATCCATCTTAACGAGGGTTTGACCCGAGGACTATTTCCCATGGGCTTTGCCAGAAAGATTTTCTTGCAGCGACGATCTTCATTCATTCTAGCCAGATAGCCAGCCCATTTAAGTCTCTGTAATTTGACAAATTTTACAATATCAAGTTGTTTGCAAATTTTGTAAAGTTCCAAGTTAGATCTTCTTCTCAATGATCCATTCACTTGGATCCTACCAAAAATGCAGCGTATGATCTTTCTCTCGAAAATTCCCAAAGCTTCCTCATTATGTAAAGCCAATGAGCAAGTCTTTGATACTTAAGTCAGGACAGATCTTATTAGACTTTGGTAAAGAGGCAATTTAGTTCTTAATTTGAGAAAACTGGATTTTAAAGAACTTTTCAAGGCATAAAAACATCTATTTGCAGCAATGATTCTTTTATAAATTTCTAGGGGCCAGCTCATTTTTATTATTTATCTCCGTTCCCAAATATGTAACACTGCTAACTTTTTCAAATTTATAATAGCTAATTTCTATGTGACTAAGTTGTAAGTTGGACTTTAAACAAGGTAAATATTTAGTTTTATTCTCGTTTACAGATAAATTTATTCTTTTAGCACTTTGTTCTAATGCGATAAATGCCTGTTCTTTTTGAATTACGAACACATTACATGAAGTCCACTTTTTTCTTTCACCTCAATATTTCAATAAAAAAAATAGCCAATTCATCTAAAATAAATGAAACTTGGGTTTCAATTTTTTTAAACTTTCTTCTAAAATTGTTGGCAAAAACAAAATAAAATCCCAAATCTAAATTTTTTTAAAAAAATAATGTGTGTTACAAACAAAAAGAAATCATTACTTGAAGATATACCAAATTCCAAGTTGTTCGCGCGGGTGAATTTTTTTTTTTTTAAATAATAATAAGTCATGCTTTCAGTTTCCTTAAGTGAATCGATACCGCTACCATTGACAGATGGCGGCAGCGTCGATGAAAAATGGGATTCTAGGGGGAAAAGAATCACCAAAAATAAATCAGAAAACTTTTTTGACGGGAATATGCTTATGACCCCTTCGAAACTTTCTAAAATCTTAAGAGCGAAAAGATCACACACACACACACAATTGTGTGGATTTACACAAAGTACAAATTATTTGGTAGTAATTATACCAAGAAAGGCAGTCGAAAATAAAATTATTCGGAAATTTGTTCCAATAACTTTAAGTTTTAGACAAATAATTATGATGTTTGACATATAAACTGCTAAAAAATGTACACACACACACAAAAAATCTTTTTTATGAAAAATTTATTTATCATTGAAATTACAGACCTTATCACAATCAAATTTTTTCAAATGAAATCAAAAACAACTGAGAGAGTCGGTGAATGTTTTATTAATGTCACAAATTTAAAGCAAGTCCAGTGACGCAACGTAACCACCCGCATCGTGCGTGAGAGGGGGGTGGCAGGGCGCTAGGAGACCTAAAGCCTGACTGCCGTCATAGAGAGAGTACCTAAACTTTGTTAAATCCAACTTGGGGGCCCAAAACCTGACCTTGAAGGGGACCCAAATGCTCTCCGTTACGCCACTGAGCAAGAAGACGGTTATTGGCGACGTACCTCGTAATTTTGAGCCATGGTCGAATGACAAGGATGAACCTGGGCTAGTAGCGTATACAGGAGTTTTTCAAGGGGGTCGAAAGTGCACCATTCTTGTATCCTGCTTCTTTTTGATTTTGTCGATTTTCGGGAACAAAACACAGTAAAAAACTAATCATTAATAACAAATACTTAATTAAATTTTACATACTATATACTTAGAATTATAATCAATCGGAAAAAAATCAAGGGCTTTTGGGGGGGATCCGGATACCCAGACCCCCTTGAGTGCGTCACTGACCTGAGCTGACGCTTGAAGCCTCCACAGATTTAAAACACAGCCTTTCTACAAAGCGAGTTTATAGCTGCATGAAATCTCTAGCCAATGATTCGATAGACGATTCGTTCACGACTATTACCATTAAGCTACCAATGCTATTCTTTTTTAAGAAATTAATTTCTGTTTATTCGTTTACGATTACTCGGTTTCTTGCATTAACTCAAAGTGTATAAGAACACTACACTGACTCAAAACGAATTAACTTCATAACTTAAAGCCGCAACCAAGTGTTATGGAGCAGTGGTCTCCAGTCCCCGGTCCGTGGATCAAATACTACCGGTTCGGACAAGAAACATTAAACTATTTCTCTTTTATTTACTGAGGTAAATTTTTCTTGGGTTTGGGCTCTTTTTATGAAAAACACTTTATATTCCTTGTTAAATCACTTTATATTCGCTTTTTGGTAAGCTATATTTTATTCTGAAGTCACGATTAATACAATTAAATTATAATTATTAAATCAAAACAGTCTAAAATATAAACGATCAACGTCCTCCCTGTTAGCGGGTCGTGGTAAAATTAACAAACGTTGACCGGTCCGCGGCGATAAAAACGTTGGGGATCACTGTTATAGAAAACACTTAAGCTGCTAAATTATAATCTTCAACAACAAAAACACGCGATGACATTTAGGCCAAGTTTAACTTAACCTACAAAAGCATCATTTATTTCACACAACGATTTTTCTAGGAAACACGCGATGCTATCACTAAGCAACTCTGAGGGAAGGAGGAGGAGGGGGGGCAGGGCTTCGTCTGTTGTGGAATTTTAAGACTTGGATTCTCTTTAACATTCTTGTAAAAGGTCTTTAGGTACTCGTATTGGAATCCCTCTCCCTATATTACCAGGGTGTTACTTAAAAATAGAGCATTACTGGAGATGTATGGGTTGCATAGAAAGAATTGCTTACCTTTTTCTCTTGGGAAGCAGCAAACATAATTTCTAGGATAACAAAAGAGAACATTCCCAACAGCACCCACATTCCTAGAGTAAGATGCCTAGAATGCATCTCGGGTCCAACTAATTAATGAATGAATGAAATTTAAAAAAATGCTTTTAACAAAAAATAATTATTTATTTTGTCACTCTCTAAAACATATATATATTTAAATACATAAAGATGAAACATAAATTCTTAAAAAGAACAAAAAGATGAAAATAAATAAAATATCCAAATACTAAATCATGATTCAAAATCTAAATGTCAAACATAGCAATAAAAGTAGTAGAGTTTTGAGAGAATTGAGTTTTAAAAATTTATATAAAAATTAGGATCTATCATCATCAGACTTAGGACAGAAAGTGGGGTTAAACTAGTAAGGTACCAATGGTATCAATTGTCTCTTATTGCAACTGCGTTGGTTTAAATGGAAATATACAGATTAATTAAAAGTTCAAAAATTTAAAACTTAAAATTTCAAAAATTGAGATATTTGCCGCCGTATTTTGAAAAATATTTTATAACCACACACGCATTATTTTCATCAAACAAGAAGGGTGTGACTTGAAAAAAAATGACTCTTTTGTTCTTTTACCTTCTGAATGGCATCAGTGATTGTTGACCCGTGAAATGAATGACAGATTTTTGGCGGGATTCCCCACCTATTATTTTCATGGTCTATAGGATAATATATAAACACCCTTGTCGTTTGTAAAACATATTGAATAAAAGTAAATTTAATTGGTTTTCAAATCTTGAGATGGATATAGGTATTTATATGATACTGAGACAAAACAATGTTCTAATCCAGTGTAAGTAAAGCGGTCGCATTAAAGCCTTCCAATATCACAAAACATTTACAAACATTCAAATGTGTGATAGCAGATTAAACTCATTGATGTCTGCCGAATTTCGGTCGCTGCTTGTTATTTTTATTCTTACTCTCACAGGGACCAATTAATGATATCCTATAAAACACCCACGCGAACACTCCAATTAAATCAAGTTACTCAGCAAGGAAATCAATGAAAGCGGAAGTTGAATACTTACAACTCTCGATGTGGTTCCAGGCTTCAGGTAATAAGTGAAGGAAAACATCGCCAAGGAGGCCACCCACAGCAAAACTGAGCAGCAAACGCAACAATTTGCTTCCGCCTGAAAGAAAGAAACATTTTGATTGAGTGCAATACAAGATGCAATTTTTAACATTAGAAGATAACTATATTTCATTAATGTGCCAAATTCAAAATTATTTTGCGAGCATCTATAATAAATAAGATTTTAAGACCTACTAATAAGATTGTAAGACCGGGGTGGGCATTAAGTCGATCGCGATCGACCGATGGATTGCCAAGATTTTTTGGGATGAAGACAGACGCGCATACTAAAAGCAACACCAAGTGGTTATCAAAATAATAGAAACACCCGTCAATAAAAATGAGATTTTTTAATGCGATTCGTAAGGATTAAAATATAATTTTAGCCACCCGATTTTTGTTTATAAATAGAAATGTATACATTCTTATCAGTAATTGATAGCTTTGTAAGTCGTGGATATTCTTCAAAATCGTTAAATGTGTTAGATCTCTCAGATTTTTAAAGAATCCAAATTGTGAGAGCCTGTCTAGTTGGATCAAATGTGACCGAAAACATCCCATTTTTTAGAGGTTTCGAGAGGCACGGTGTCTGAAGTTATGATTGTTTACACGCAACACAGCAAGACAAGCTTGGCAAAGCAAAATAGTGGACTGAAAGAGAATCTCAGTGAGAGATCGATGGGTATTGAAGGAGATTGTAACGTCTAAATGCCGTATCACACGTATATTTTTCATGCAATTTTTTCGTCCAATTTTTGGCCGATTCTGAGTGGAAGGGTTACCGAAAACAAAACAACATTCTCTGACGTCAGTCGCGCTCTATCTCCACATTGAAAAATTACTCTCCGATTTTTCTGCTTCGGAAAACGAACATCCAAAATTATTTCATTTCGCTTGCGCTTTTGTTGATGGGTGTAAACAGAAATAGAGCACCATTCTATTTAAAATAATATGTGCCGTTAAAATATTATACACCATTAAAATATTATACGGCATATCCATTTAAAATATTATACGGCATATCTGAAGTGTTAGACCAGAGGTTCCCAAACTTTTTTGTCTCATAGACCCCCTGCCATGTTTTTCGGTTTGGGGTAGACCCTGTTTACCTAATATTGGAATTTTTGCAATTTTACCTACTTAAATGTTTTTTTTGACAGCTGGTATAGATCTATTTACTGTAAGCGATTTAAATTTCTAACTAAAGTGATGTATGGTGTTTAAAACTAAAAAAAACATGTTAAATTAAAATTTAATTAACACATAAAATAACTAAGCAACAAACAAATGCTTTTAAAGAAAGGAGTAAATCTGGTGTGCTTCAATAACAATTTTCCAGCTTTTGGAATCAATCGTGTCAGGTTTAATCCTAAATCTCCTCGGTTAATAGTGTCTAAACCTTATTCCCCCTTCTTTTTTGTTTCGGAGATTGGCAAAAAATTAGAAGTAGACAGTGCCATGTAAAAGTCTGCCCACCCCCTGTTGTAGGCGATAATTCTTTATACAAAAAATAAAAATTGCTTGAAGACTAAAGTAGTCATATTGATAAATATTTTCTCTTACGGAAAGGTTGAATTGCTGAAAAACGTACTTCTGTTCGATATTTATTTTTAAAACAGACAAAAACAAGTCTGGAAACTTATAGGAAAGGGATTTTCATACACTCCCAGAACAAGTAATTACTTCATTTTGAGTTGTCGCACACATAGCAATAAAATGCTGTACCGGTGGTATTTATATGTCGCAGGAAAATGATGAAATTAGGAATCTCATCAAATCCCTAAGGGAGAGGATCACTTGACGGTAGATGTTAAAATAACGCCTCTTCAAGGTCGTTTCCCTGACAACGAATCCCTCAACTGTTTCAGTGAAATGATGAAATAATATTGTCAAGAGTTTAAAAGTGTTTATTTAACAAATATGGCGCATTATTAAACGTAGAAGTAAGTAATACAACAATAGTCAATGAAATACAAAAATTATTTATTTGAAACTAATTAACAAATAATTAGAAAATTAGGCTGATAATCCCCATCCCTATGTCAATCCTATGGTGTGTGGTGGTGGTGTTTTTTTTTTACCATTTTTTTAAAGATATAGGGTGAATATTTAGGGGTTCGATAGTGATACCTGTATGGTTAAGAAGTACAAGGACTCGACCCCCAGGTGTTTCCCCCCGCAGTATAGCATTTTGCCACTGCAAATCCTGACTAGTTCATTTCATCATTTCACTGAAACAGTTCAGGAATTTGATAAAATCACTTACAACAAATAAAAGACCTCAAAGAGACGTTATTTTAACATCTTGCGTCAATTGATCTCCTCATTTAGGGATTTGATGAAGTACCTAATTTCAACAATTCCCTGCGACATATATAAGCCAGTAACAGCTTCCGGATTGAAATGATCATTTTGGTTTAAATTATTTATTGAAATTCTGTCCCTTGTTGAATAAAATTATTAAATGATGTATTATGTAACAGCGTGAATGTCAGTAAAAAGTCATATTATACATGTCGTATAGATAAAACAAATCTTTTGATTTAAAATTATACTTTATTTTTTCTATCTAAATTAAATGTTCACTTTTGAATCATTTCAGTTCTTTTCTCATGTTTCAAATTGTAAGACCCAAAGGAAGAGTCATCTCTGGCAATTGTCTAACATCCCACAAAAAAAAATCGTTAACTATAACTGTAACTGACAAGTGAAAAAGAATGAATGTATCGAGGAAGATAGAACACAATAGTCTTTAGAATAACATCTTAAAGTATAAAAGCTCAATATTAGTAATAAATTACTAATTCTGAGAAGCATGCTGAAGCACTTGGTATAAAAAGTGGTCCATAATAAAGAGTGTTTTTTTCCCAGGTATAGAAGTTTAAGTTGGCATTACTTTCCAAGATGGCAACCGATTTAACAGCTGTCAAGTGATTTATTCTCAGTTTGGTTTGGCAATTCATTAAAACGATCATCAAGCAAGGCGTAGATTCGTCGAATGGGCCCAAAACGAGATGGCCGTTGTTCCCGATTTTCATAAGCGAATTTTGTTTAGCGATGAAGCGCACTTCTGGTTGAATGGCTACGTCAACAAACAAAACTGCCGCATTTGGAGTGAAGCTAATCCACAAGTGTATGTCGAAACACCGTTACATCCAGAAAAACTGACTGTTTGGTGCGCTTTATGGGCTGGTGGAATCATTGGTCCGTACTTCTTCAAAAACGATGAAGGCCACAACGTTACAGTCAATGGTGATCGGTATAGAGCCATGATTACTAACTTTTTCATTTCTGAATTGAGCAATCATGATGTCCAGGAGCTGTGGTTCCAACAAGACGGCGCAACATGTCACACAGCTCGTGCCACAATCGATTTATTGAAAGACACGTTTGGTGACCGCCTAATTTCACGTTTTGGACCTGTGAATTGGCCTCCCAGATCTTGTGATTTAACACCGCTAGACTATTTTCTGTGGGGCTATGTAAAGTCATTGGTCTATGCGGATAAGCCACAAACGCTTGACAATTTGGAAGACAACATTCGCCGTGTTATTGCCGATATACGGCCACAAATGTTGGAAAAAGTCATCGAAAATTAGACGTCCAGATTGGACTACATCCGAGCCAGCCGTGGCAGTCATAGGCCAGAAATCATACTTAAAATGTAATGCCACAAGATTATCTTTCGAATAAAAAAAATTCATGTCAATCGAATAATACATCGTTGTTTTATTGCAATTTAAAGTTCTATACCTCTAAAAAAACACCCTTTACGAATAAGTATCTGTAAAGATGCAACTTTTAAAAATAACGTTTGGAAACTTAAGAGAAAAATCACACTTGAACGTTGCATGAGAAACTTCTGGACACCTTACATTAGAATAGTGAGTGAATTTAACGTTACACTATTCAGCTGCTCAAGGGCTTTTGGCGACAGACCTTGGTAATTTCGAACCATGGTCAAGTGACGAGGACGACCTCTCCCCCTCCTTACTACCACACACACCGATACAACGGGAGGATGTTTGAGCTCTCGACTGATTTAATGTGTATCTCCTCCCTACACGGTGGTTCTTCAGTGGCACTGGGCTCGAGCTCATGACACGCCGGCTACGAGTCCGTTACCTTGACCACAAAGCTACCGCGACCACACTTTATACGAGAAAATCAAATGACAAGATCAATAAATGGACTGTAGTAGAGACTACTGCTGTAGTGCTACTGTACTTAGATTTTATACAAATGTTAAAAGTATATTTCTTTTACATATATACACACACACTTGCCTCCGAAAGTATGTTTACAGGCGATCATCTTTCATATTCATTCTAAGATCGCTAATTAAATTAAGTCTTTCCGAATCAATACTGTTTTTTTTATTCCTCAAACGTCGTAAATTCAAATAGTATAAGCAACAATCACCAAAATATTACATAAAATAATACAAATATTTATAACTTGAAAATGACATAAATCGTGTGCGTCAAAAGTCTGCGTACACTGGAAAAAAACCTTTATAATAATGGATTGTAACTAAAAGTTAATACTTTTTAAGCTATATTCCGTACTTTCTATAACTTTCTCAACATATTTGGCAAGGATTTAATTAGCTTAGTTGTTTCGTTTATAGATATTTTGTTCCATTCTTCTACTCTGACACATTTGAGCATTTCCTTGGATGTATTACGTTCTCCCTGATTATTCACTCGAGTTAATCCCACAAATGCTGTATTGTGCTCAGGTCTGGGGACTAGGTTGACTTTCGGAATTGGTTTGGGACATGTCAGAACAGCCATGGCTTCACAATGACTTCACAGTGTGAGCCATTTGCTTGGTATCTTTGAGCCGCGGAAAGTAAAAATCATTACTCACCGCAAATTTCTCGGCATATGCCCTAATATTTTACTTCAGAAAGTTCAAGTAACCAATTTTGAAGATTTTTGATTCAATAAATTCTAGATTCCCAGCCGAAAGGCTTCCAATGCCCCCAAACATTAAGCCTCCTCCTCCATGTTTGATAATAGAAAAAGGATTCTCTTTCTTAAGATCTGTCCAGGAATTTTTGCAGGCATATTTTTGTGCTTTTTGTTGCTAAATTACAAAAATTACTTTCAATTGAATATATATATTGCATTCTTCTAAGACACATGTATTCCTATTTAGGTGGTTTTTGGCAAAGGTCATTCTCTTAGCTCTGTTCATTCGAAGAATGACTTCTTGAGTGCAACTCGAGCACGATAGTCATTCTTTTTCTGTTATCTTCGAATTGTAATTATAGTCACACTTTTATGCAATATCTCAGCAACACTTTTAACTACTTATGAAGCTTATAGTCTTGAATTCATCTTTGTAGAGCGATTTACAAAGCAAGATTCTCGAGGTGACACTTCAGACGGGCGACCGGATCTTGGCTTGGACGTTAAAATTTTAGTTGATTTGTAGTATATGAACACTTTTTGAATCAATGAATGTCTCCTATTAGCAATTTAAACAATTGCTTTAAAAATTTCCCCTTTTCTGAACATCTATGATGATATTTCTTTCCATAGTACATCGACCTCTATTCTGTTGCCTGCCAGGGAACCACAAAAGCTTTCAAATCTCAAATCCTAAATAAATCTTAAAAAAAGGGTATAATTACTTGAAAACACTATTTAGTGCATTTATTTTACAATAAAAGGTCTGTAAAAGCTTTATTTTGTAAGTGTACGCAGACTTACGGCGCGGATGGTTGGTGATTATTTGGTGGTCATTCTTGTTTTTTCTCATTAAGATGAATTTTGATGCTGTTGTTTGAATAAGAAAATTTTGAAGAATTGTGCTGAGAGAGAGAGATAAGTATTTTGATTTTCTAAAGCGAGATTTTAATAGTAATTATAGCATAAACACGAAAGATTATTGTCTGTACGCAGACTTTCGGAGGCAAGTGTATACTCAAAAAAACATTTTTTAAGAAAACAATTTATTTAATACGTTTTGAAAGTAAAATATCTGCTCTCCATACCATGCAAAATGTATTAATATGTATGCAACACAAGAAAAATGTAAGCAAAAGTAACTTTTAACAAAATTATTCTTTCTCTTTTCTTTTCTTTCATAATACATCCTTTTCGTAAGAATAGAAAAATTTGTTAATTTGTGCTTTCATTTAAGCAAAAAATTCAAAAACACGCAAAAGAAACGTAATCAACGTAATAACTTCAAAATAATTAAATACCTTGATAATTTGCTGTGCAATTTTTTCTGGATCATTTTGACTTGTCTAAATATTTTTAAATGATTTCTCGTTGCAAAAAAAAAAAATGTCCTTTTAAAATAACTTTCATGGAAAAATTAGGAAACCAAGATGAGAAAATTTTATCATTGTACCAAAAAAAGAATGGGAAAGCTTTGCACGAATCTTCAGTGACATTTACCTATCGTAAAATTACATAAATATTATGTATGCCCAATATTTTTGGTACGCAGCTTTTTCATTTTTTTGTATTAATAATCAATATGTCATGAACCTAAAAACACTATGTACTAAAAAAAGAAGGAAATCTATACCAGTTTCTAAAAAAAGAAAAATGGTATACGAGTTTTGGCGCCCACGCTTTCCAAAACAATCATAAAACCTGGCAAACCTGGAAAAAAAACGAATGCTCGAGAAAGTTCTGAGCAAGCACGTCACGTACGCACTGGCATAAAAAGTCATGCCCAAGCCAGATATGTAATAAAGAGTAAATACTTTTCAAACGTTCTTTTGAAAATATCACGAAAAGGATGAATCACTTCTTTTTCTTATACTTATTATTGTTCCCTCAAAGCTAAGCAAAATAAAATTCCATTGAATACTTTTTGATTGAAAATAATTAATAGTGAACTAATGTGGTAGGAAAAAAATAACAATGAAATCAGGAAATTATATTTGTTTTATTAAAATAACTGTTTAGTGTTGGGAAATCAACAACAGCATCCTAACTTTTAATTTTAACAGTACCGAAACTTCTATACTATTGTAAAATTTAATTAAAATTTGGACTTTCCACAGTGGAAAATGATTAACATTAAAAATATTTCCCACTAGTGTCATATCACATAAGCAATTCGTTTTAATAATAATTCATTCTTTTTAAGAAAATTTTCGTATCTGATGAAAAAAATTTCGATATTATAAATTCATATTCTTTATATATATATATTATTAATTTTCGATTTATTAATCCGATGGTTAATTCATATTCGAAATTAATAGTTTTTGTTACATGAATTCATTTTAGTAACGTTATCTAAAAGCAAAACATTAATCTGATTACTTTCGTGTTGCCAAAATAATGCCATAAATGTTTGTTTCACATTGTAACAAAACATTAATTTGTTTGTTTTCGTGTTGCTAAAAATTAAATTGCAATCAACATGACCAGGAAAAATAAGCATTGTAAGCAATTCATTCAAATTTAAGCAAACACATATAAAAACTGTTCTTATAATATAATTTTTATGAGACAGCTTTTTTATTAATTGCTCATTAACACTCGATGGGAAAAACATCATATGGATTTTACCATTGTTTATTAACATTAAATGAAAGCAACACAATCGCAAGAACAAAATCAGTAAAAGCTAATCAATGGTTAAGAATAAAAGAAACAAAGTCAGCCAGACAGGAAATCTCACATGCAAAATAACGCCGGATGACATTTACAAGTAACAAAGTTAAGCACAAAGTAAAAAAAGTTAAGCACAAAGCAACTGCCAAACGATATTTACAAACCATTTCCGCCATTTGTCATTCATCACGTGATAGCACGACATTCCGTTTTTAATAAACAAAAAATGGCTTGCTAATGAACAAATAGTAAAGTAGCAATATGATTTTTTGAAGTCCATCTTAACCCAACAATTAAAAACCGTTCAGTCAAACGCATTTTTTTTTTGCTGTCCGCGAGCAGCAGACATACATCCTCGATGATGCCAGGCACGTTTTTCTAAAACGGCATGATTCCATTCTAGTCGCAAAGTAGGCGCGGCCTTGAACATCCAAATGGGTCATGGTCGAAGAAGATCATCGCTAACATTGAGAAGAACGGTGTGTTGAAAAAAAAAAAAAAAAAAAAGAGGAAATAATAATAAACTCTACGTGTGTATGTGTATATCCCGGGTCTACTTGACGAAGGAATCAACAGCTCCAGGCGATGGTTCGAACATCATTATTTGGGCGCCACGATGGAAGCGATTGATGTTCACTGTTTTCCGGTAGATAGCAGAGGCATATGGGCGAAAAATGGTGTTATGAGAACTTCGTAATTTATGTCAGTAGTGTGTTTACTTGTAGAGTAAATGTCAACGGAGGTGACCATGAACGTTATGACTTCGGGTCGGTTCTTTTGAACAAAGATTTAGAATATTTTTAAGTTGGATATCGATTTTACGAGGGGAAGGCATGGATTAATTTTTGAAGATGTTTTAAATTATGAGAACTGGAGGATATTTATTTTTAGCTTTGTGTTCCCATATTGAATTTGAGGTACAAAAGTCAGTTACCTTTCGAAGTACCATTTCATGCTTTGGGCACTAAAAAAAAGTTCATGATTCGATAAGTAATCGTTATCTATCACAAATAATAAAACAGTTGTAGTAAACTTTCTTTCTAAAATAAAAAAAATGTTTAAAAGACTCGTTATTCTCAAACAGATAACATGAATACTTCTTCAGATGTACCTAATTTTCATAGTTTCGGAAATAAGTTACATTACATAGAATGCAAATATCAATCATTAAATGATGATTATGTTTATGTTAACAATTTAGAATAAATTTAATCTCTAATTTGTACAGATGAGTCTATTCTGAGGAAAGAGGACGAGTATCTCATATTATTATTGTTTCATTCTTCTCCGTGGTTTGTAATATAGTTAGTTTTTAAGTCAAACGCCTTTTACTTACCAAGATGTGAAACAGTTTCGGTTATTTTCTATGAGAAAGTATTTAGTATGTCGAGAAGTATAGCTAAAGTTAGGAAACTTACTTTCCCACTTATCTTTCTCAAAAACATGAAACGCGTGTATATAAGCTAATTTATAACTACCTTTTTTATTTTATTTTCATAAAAAGAAAATTAACATACGTCAAAAAATTAAACGTGGTAATTGCGAAAGGTACTTAATACGAAACTTACGTATAGTTTTATTATAAGCATGGTTTTTGTACATCAGTTAAAGCTGCATCTAAAAGTGAAATGTAAATATAAATCATCATATATATTTACCAGTTTGCTCCAGTACATGGTCAACTCAGAAAATATTTACAGTATTTTCAAATAAATACATACATACTTTTTATAATTTATATCCTATTTATAAATTATCCCAAATAAAATTGAGCAAATAGTTAGAAAAAAGAGTTTCCTGTTTATTTGCAAATAAAAGTGAAAAATTTTAACATTTAGGAAGACAATAATTAAAAAGAAAATTCACTCAGAACCATTTAAATGAAATTTTTATGAGTACCTTTCATGAAAAGATAACATTTAAACGTTTCATATATATTTTTTTACTACTATTCATATGATTTCTAAAAAAAAACAACTTTTTCTCACACTTTTCATTTTTTGTTTTATGAAATCATTTAAATGAGTTTGATTTCTACAGAAATCTACTCCGAAAGTTGTAGCTTCGATATCTTTAAAAATAGTAATTTTCAGTCTGAAATTTGTTAAAATTTATATTAGATTTGTAATATGCATCTCATCTTCCATCTTTTGTTCCAAACGTAAGGTATGATGTCATATTACGCCAATAGTCGTGTGCCATGTTTTTATTTACTTAGAATTTTTCAGATGAGTTCACTAACTACAACTGTGAGCAAATATTGACGTAATAAAATCGGAGGATTTTCTGCTTCTACAACATAGCGCGCTTCAGGTCTGCTACCGTAGTCGATAAAGCTGATTTATTTTTTCCTCGAAGATTTAGATTTTATTTTAAAATATCAGGATTACAAATTAATAGATTAATTTGTTTTATAAAACGAATCTGGATTTTTATTCGATTTACAGTGGCGTAACGGAGAACTTTTGGGTCCCCCTGCAAAGTCAGGTTTGGGGCCCCCATGTTGAATTTTACAAAGGGTAGGGCACTTGAGTCAGTCAGGCTTAGGGCCCCTTTAGAACCCTGCCCCCCGCGATGCGGTGGTTGCGGGGGTGCACGTTACGCCACTGTCGATTTAATAGGTCAAAGAATTTTTTTTTTCATTTGTTACTCTCCAACATATAAAAAAACTAACAGAGCAGATTACTTATATTTCAAATTGTGAAACATATAAAAGAAATATAAAGAAGTTATTTGCAACCACGCACCACAATCACAAATAATTCATTACATATAATTTAAATATTAAAAAAAAACTAGAAGGTAATAAATTTCGAACACACATGCTAGAAATCTCATGATTCCTATGGCTTACTCAAGGGTGGGGCTTGGGAGTTCAAACACCTCCTATGCATCAAGAGATTTTTAAATGTTAGAAAAAACATTTTTTAATTTTTTTAAAATTACGCCATAAAGATAACGCCTTGGCGCTTTCTCTCTGTCGCGTATAGTTTTTTTTTTTTAAATAAAACCCCTAATATAAAAGTAGACTGTGTGCACGTCACATCATGATTCAAACCCCTTTTTCTCAAACTAAATATCAAACAAATAAACAGAGAACAAAGTTAAGCCTCATTATTTTCTTAGCAGTTAAAGTTGGAGCTTCGCCTTCTAAATATATCGTATATTCAACAAATACATTTGCGGATTTTCAGAAGTATATTTATAGAATTTTGATTGGAACGTAAGTCATCGTTTTTGTCCAGAGTCCGAGAATGTTTGCATCAGGTGGGCGTAAACATAAATAAAACGACCACATCCAAGATAACAAAGACTTTTGATTGCCTCATGTTTACTGAAGAAGTATTAAATCCTTTGGAGTTCATTGCCTGCAATGAGGTGATAAGCACTTTCCAACGACTGGACTCAAGCGATAATATAATTGCCAAGCTCCAAACATGGAGAATGCATAAATTAAATTGCATTAATAGCAGATTACAATGGCTTTAAGATGACATTTCTTTAAAAGTAAAACTTGGAAAATAAGTTGATTTCACTGAATATTTTCAAATTATCATTGTTTTCCATTATTTTATTATTTTTTTTACCTTCACATTATAATACAAATAATTTCAACGTTTATTTAATTCTGAAATTTAAACGGAATTAAATTAATTTTTTCCTTAGAAAATTCAGAATCTGACCAACGTTGCAAAAATTTCCAAGTAGACTACTACAATAAAATATAACAGCAAAATCAAAGTAGTAATATGGTATTATAGTTACAAAAATATCTTGATCGCTTTGATTCTATTTCGTTGGCGTATAAATATGAGGACGAAGTGAAAAATGCTCTAAAAATGTCTTGCAAATAAAAAGGGCACAACTTTTATTTGTAAATCATTCATTACATTCAGTGGCGTAACGAAGAACATTAGGGCCCTCCGCGATGCGAAGGTGTACGTTGCGCCACTGATTACATAATGTTTTAAATTTTTACCACTGTTTTCAAAGACAGTAGCTCCATAAACAATTTTTATAAGTCTGTGACGGATCTATTCGCGTACCTTCCGCTAATCCTTTTGGGAAATCTTTGGGCTATCATTCCCGTTTATTCACAACCAACCTTTTTTGAAGAAGAAGCCGTGATATTTTTTCAAATTAAATTTACTATATATCGTCAGGGTTTTCTAGCTAGCTAAGAGAAGGAGAGAAAGAAAGCCAGAAGTCAGGTAAGATTGCTACTGATCAGGCATCACTACAAATTATTGAATATTTCAAATATTAAATCGATGAAAATTTCAAGTGACGATTAGTCACTAAACTTAAAGTAAAGTTAAGCTAATTAGGATAATTAGGTTGATTCACGACAATGAGACGCCTAGTCGGAATCACGTGACGAGGATACTAACATTTCCCCGCGATTTGAATCAGAGTGTAAATTTCGTATGCTTGATATGTTTACTTCTTGTGTGTGAGGCTTATTTCTGAAATTTTATTTATTTTTATTATATTTTTGCATTATCCTTGTTTAATAATTAGGTATGAAGTATTTTTCGTAATTTTTTAGCATAATTTTTGTTTCAGTTTAGTATATTTGTCATTTGGTGTCAGTGTGCGAAGCTGGCGGCTACTTGCAGTTTATTTATATATTTATTAAAAGTTCTAGATTATTTTTCAGCATCCTTATAAGTCCTTTGTTTTTATGCAGTTTATTATGTTTATTTACGCACGAGAATAATTTACAGTACAGAATTGAGACCATTGAAATTGGAAAAACTTCTCATATGTGTCCTATTACTTATTGGTACATAGTGTATCACTCCACATAAATTCATAAAATAGTGTAATTTATAAGAAACACGTAGATATAAAATAGTCCCATTTTGAATATACCTTTCATTGTCTGATTCCCTTAGTAATTACCAGCAACAAATATTTAATGTTTTTAGAAATACTATCTCTATAATTTATCATAGAAGAGTATGGAACATTCAGAAACATGAAATGCAAGTAAATATAATTTTGGAAATGAATTTATAATGAGATTTGTCAATAACACATGGATACTTTTGTTTATTTAAAAATTTTCATACCTATTCCTAATGTTTAACAAGAGATTTATACTTTTTGAGAGCAGAGTGTATAAAATAATAGTTGGTTAATAATGAAAGTTTTTAATTAATAATTAGAAATTCTTCTGTGATGGAAATGAAATTGTTTTTAACATCATTTAAAGGGTTTGGGATATCTGAAATAATTTAATTGAAAACAAACATTTGGTCTGTTTTATTGTTTGACTTCCTTTGTAATTATTACTCTTCAAAAGGTTTGAATTTTTTTAGAAATGCCTGTCTCCAACATTCAGAAAGAAATGAATTTGACTTTTTAAAAATAAATTAAGAAACATGCTTACAGAGAAATAGGCTTTTTTTTTAAATAAAATTTTATAGTAGAACAAATTAAATTGTTTTCATGAAAATTTCTCGTATAATGAAGCAGAAAATTCTTATCGGGCAGTTTTATTTAATAATCATACTCATTTTAATATACATTATTTATTGACACTTAATTATAACATTACATGAATACACTATAAGTAAATAAAGTAGTTCATGATCTGCTGTATAAATCAGACTCTATGAATGTAACACTATACTATAAGGACAAATAGAGAACAAATCGAGGATCTAACTGCCAATATTTAACGTGCATAATATCTTGTTCAATTATTATATATCAATTTTTATCTTATTGATAATATCTAATAAAATTATCTGGAAACCTTATAAATGGCTTTTTCAATTTATTTACAAGAAAAAAGTATCAAATATCATCAACCCAAACAAATAAAATGATACTGTAAAAAAAATTAAATAAAATCCTGTCCTAAATCACAGATTAAATAGCTAAAAAAAGGTAAAATTATGCAGAATTTCTGAAATTTCCTCTCACTTTATTTATCTCATTAGGTTTATGACATAAAAAGTAAAATTTTTAAACACCACCACAGGCAATTAATAGTAAACAATCAAGTAATTGGGTTGTCTGTTCTTTAAAATTAATTAAATCTTCAAGAAAATCAACCAACTATGTGACATAGGAACTAGAAAGCAAAAACAGGAGACTGCATTATATTTGTAGGTTGTCAACAAAGCTTTTCATAGTATTTTTGAGAAATTGTATATGATATGGATCCAGATTAAATGAAATATCCTAAGAATTTTAGAATTTCAGATCTTAAATCTATACAATCAACTTTCTGAATTTACATCAAACAAATTAGAATACTTAAATCAAGCAACTTATAGAAAGAAGTTTTGAATAAAAAAACAAATACACATATAAAATGGCAATGTAACTATTTTTTTGTAAAATATCTCGATACACTTTTTTTCATATCCTAAAAGTACAACAAACCTTTGTATAACATTTGTTCATCATAACTGTAAAATTACATATTAAATACTAAAGCTTATTATATTCATATTTAAACCCCACCGTAATTTTCCTTATATTAATTTTATAAAAAAAAAATTACATTGCATATACTACATCAAGATAAAATTGACAAAGGATTTTCTTTCTTTTTTTTTTTTTTTTTGAATTTCACACTGATTATAAAATTCCTACAATTTGTTCCTCTAAAATATTCTGTTTTAATGGGAATATTTGATTTTTTTTACACTGAACAAACCAACACTTAATGCATACCTATTTCTACCAGTTATTATATGTACAGTATTAAATATACTTCAGTTCATCCAAACTTAAACTTATTTTGATTAATGTATTGACATGTTATTTTGTTATCACTGATTATGCATCTAAAAAGTATCTTTTTATACATAATTATATTTATACTAAAAAAAAATTGAAAATGAAACAACATTAAGAAAATAGATTCAGAATTCTTGCTCTAAAGTTTGATGTTTGAAAATATATTAACTTCAAATATAAAATTAATTACTTCAAAGTTTGTTTAAGAAATGCTAAATCAGTAGTCATACCATTCCAAAATTTGGAACCTACTTATTAAACTGCCAACTAATTTCGCCTAGCAAAAAGACATTCGAATTTTTAAAAAAATTATATCACTATAATTACTGTGTTCAAACATGATCATGAACAGTTTCCACTATTGGTTGTATATCGCAGCATTTGGCGGTTTTATGATTTGAAGAAATTAGTCGATATTATAATATACAAGTGCTCCAAATTAACCCTTTCAAATCAGCCCTTTGAGGAGATGGTTTAAAATCCTTACGCTTCATCATCTTATCCATGTTTACTAAACACTCGAATTTTTTACCGGGATATTAAAAAAAATAATTTTTTTCCTATACAATCATCTTATCTTTTACTGTAATCGAGTAACCATATATAGTAAAAAACGATATTTTCGTGGGTATAATGTAAAAGAGCAAGAGCAAAATAGTACACAAAAGAAGTGTTAGGTTAGAGTTAAGCGGAAACAAACCAAAACATATTCACGCGCTATCCTCATCATGTGATCGTGACGTCACATCAATCAACCTCATTGAATTGATCCTAAATTAAAGTGGTCGATATTTACAGTTTTCGTATAATTCGTGCATCTCGTTATTGTTCCACTTGTATTGTTTATATTGAGACATTCTCTTCTTGAATTGAAGTGAATCAGTGTTATAAAGTCGTTTTTTTCCCAAGTAATATTCACTGTCAATCTCCTGTCACCTTAAACAAAAATGTA
Source organism: Trichonephila clavipes (assembly GCA_019973935.1). Classification (NCBI taxonomy): domain Eukaryota; kingdom Metazoa; phylum Arthropoda; class Arachnida; order Araneae; family Nephilidae; genus Trichonephila; species Trichonephila clavipes. Next base: position 1,094,393 of record BMAU01013238.1, read on the forward strand.
ATGCCCTCTACTATATCTTTTTCCATTTTTTACTTTGTCTCTGTATAAAAGAAGGATAAACCAGTCAAACGGTATAAAATTGATTATGACATTTTATGCATACCAACACAACTATTTATCAATTTCAGACGAAATAATTCGTACACGCAGCGAAAATATTTCTTCCTGTTCCCTCTTTAGGGCCTTCCGTTAAATTAATCAGAAAAACCGGATATCAGCACTCACTATTACAAGCGATTATGGCCTAATTTTGGCATACACATGGTGAAGCCTTGATCTCTGACATGCCTCAGTGGTAGAAAAATTTAAAGAAAAAGATGGTAGGAAACGCGAAAGATGTTTATTCATAATTACAAGGGATTGTGAAAAAACTTTAATCTTAATCAAATATTATGGCCATTTGGAACTTTCAGAAAGAAATCATGAATTTGTACGAATTATCTCAACCTTAGTTTATCTTGTAATATTTAATACTGCAGAAACGGATTCAACGGCTGGTGCACTGGGCGCGAATCTTGTTAACCTCAACTTTACACCTTTTTTTTAATTAAAAATTCGGTTAATCAATAAAAGTCAACATTATGAAATTCTACGAAAAAAAAACAACTGTTATACTCTGGATCATTTTTCAGTATTCTTACATATGTTCTCTAGGTGCATTGGATATTCATCTGGTTTTCTAGAATTGCAGCTTTTTTAAAACAACAAAATCTGAATGAGAATGTTTTAATAAAGATTGCATGTTTTTCTCAAATACAGATAGTTGTAAGGCATTTCATAATAAAATCATCTGTTTTACCCATTAAGCATAAGCATCTTTGGAATCGACATATAAAAAATAATTAATGCTTAAGAAATTGGCTGATATACTACTGTACATACACACCAACAGAATTTAAGATATTACATAAGTTGTACTATCCATACAATTTCATGGGAGGGGGATGTATTTCTGTTGAATCATAATGTAAAGTATCGCAAATCGGTTTTAAAAAAAGCACAAAAAAGTTTTATAAAGAAAAATCCCCAAGAATAAAGACCATATAAAAACAGGTTTAATTGTATAATCAAATCCAAATTTATTCCAAGCCCATAATACTTCACATTAAATTCAAAAACCACATTAGGAATAAAAACATTTTATCCTTTAATTTTCAATTTTAAAAAAAATACAGGAATAAATGACTCGATTCTTTTTATAAAATCTGAAAAATAATTTTTTGTTAACCTCAACGCTCATTTCCTTTGACTATTGCTTGTTCGTCATTGAATACAACACATTAAAAAAAGTAAAAGAAATTATCCGTGGATCACCGTAGCATCGTTGACAGATGAGATCATGGTGCACAAAGAAGTATATGAAAAAAAAACTCGTTTTAAGTGCTGCGCGGATAAAGGGAAGAAATGGCGTAAGCGATTTACCCATTAGCTTTCGACAAGGCCATTTAAATTTAGTATTAATTGAGTCAAAATTTAATCGGATAAAGATGGCATTGGAAGATTTTCAGATATTTTGAATCACTACAAAAACACGATTTAATTTTTTTGAAGCTGTTATGCTGAAACAAAAGTTTATTTCTACTCTTTTTTGTTGCGGTGATATTGCTAAATTATTAGCAGTAGATAAACAAAAAAAAAAATGCTTCTGAACTTCAGTAGTATTGTTTCCAAAATAATAACAATAAATAAAACCAATGACACTATATTTAAGGACAATTCACAAAATTTTCGAAGTATACAACAACCCTGCGATTAGCAGGAACGTTTTAAGGCATGTTCATTATTACGCCATGTTCATCATCCGGGTGTAGACCAGGGCCTAGCACTATACACCCTCATTACTTTAGTCGAAAGGCGGCAGTCGATCGAATTGTATTGTGCCTAAGTTTGTAAGATTGAGAATCAAGTGAATTAAATTTGGTATGGGTTACCATTTGGGTGGGTATTTGACAACGTGCGCAACTTAAAAAGGTCGCAGGTGACGTCCACTTTTGCATAGCGGACTAGGGTCTCAAGAAATCTTAGTAAGTCATTGGTGATTAGATAAAACATTATACACAAATCAAATCTCTCCATATAATTAAACAAAAATCTGCGAATGATCAAAGGGGTAGATCAGGGGTGTCCGACCCAAATGACCTTGCGGGCCACTTCGGAAAAACATAATCTCGCGGGCCGCACATACAAATATGTACCCTTATATAAGATTTGGAGACAAAATAAAACAACATTTATTGGAGTGAATATTTAAAACAGAATGAACTATTATTATTGTTTTCATTATTTTTCACGTATACTGACATAGAGAATATAATAATGCAATGATCAAGTAGTGTTTAAAATATTACAGTTGCCATTTTATTGAAAATTACGGTGTTCCTTTTGAATTGATCTTTCTTGTTGAAATTTGATTGTACTGTCATTCGCAAACGACTAAGTATACATTGCCCTTCATCTTAACTGCCCTGAATATATTTTTTTAAACTTCAAAAAACATCTCTGATTTTGCCTCTTGCTTTTCGGGCACTTCAAACAAAAAATGAGGAGGAGAAATGAAAGTCACACACACAGAGAATCATGTACCATCCATAGTAAAGAAATGTATATATTGCAATTCAAAATTTATTAAAATAATTTACTATAGTAAAATCAAATGTAATTGTTTGAAAAAACAAATCTATTTTAATGTAAAGGACATTTCTACTATCAAACAGGATTTATTTTAAAACAAGACTAGGCAACAGGCAAATACATTGTAGATATTATATGTACATATACATATATAATTTCCCCTCAAATAAATTTCAAAATGAAAAAAACTTTAACAACCTGATATATAAAATTTAAAAAAAAAAAGAATCGGCGGGCCGCAACTTACGTACTGGACACCCCTGGGGTAGATAAAATTCTTCTTTTCCACAGACTTATTTTAATGAAACTGGCATAAATTCTTAAACGAAATTAATATTGTACTTTTTACACCACACAACATTACTCTACCACTACAAAATATTTAATAGCAGTGTTTTCCCTCAGCAAAGCATTAATCAAGTCCAGGCTTCGGGAAAGATTAATAACAATTCATGATTCCGATCTTTCCATAGATAATTACAGGGACGTTTTAAGGCATGTTCCAACTGGGCCCGGACCTCGCCTACGAAAGAGCCTTGTCTCGTTCTTGACCCGTTCTCAATAAGATCATGATCAAGATAATATTTTTGGTGGTATGTTATTCCCGGTCATATTCCACAAAAAAAAAACCGAGAACTTCGAACTATACGCCAACTGGCAACAGCGGTAAGATTGCTTATTGTGTGATGACTGTCGTCCAGGTCTTGGCTTAGGCCTTCCATCATTACTCATTTTGTCGAAAGGCGACAGTTGATTTGTGCCTATTTTTTTCAGATTGTAAGTAACGCACATTTATTTGTTACATGTTACTGTATGTTCCGAGGATTTGGCAATGCATGCCGGGAGTGGCGAACCTTTATGAATCACTAAGAATACAAAACTATTCATTTACTGCGAAAAAATATCTTTTGTATGTGCACTGTATAGTTGTAAATGTTTAAGTTATAAGTGTAATTCAAATTAAAGTAACATTCGTGTAAGTTCTGTTGTTGCAGATTGTGTGCATGACAAATAACTTACATTAGGATTGTAAGATAATACTTTTATTGAGCATGTGCTCAATTGGAGTCATCTGCCAATGGGTTTTCAAGCAATTAATTATTTTTACTGTGGTTCACTTTTTTAACAGGATTTGAGATTTGTTTCAATATGCCGTTACACAGACAATGTTCAGCATACCAGTATTCTTTAGCATAAAACACGCCCCGTTTTGTCGCATATACTAATAAGGTCATATTTGTAGATTCACCAAATTTGAAATTCTCTGTTACAGTAACTATCTCGGCCTTTTCATTCTTTTGCTGAATTAGCCATGTTAAATAATACTTAAAAAAAAATCGTAAATATAACACTAATAAACTTTAAAATACAGCTGTGTCAATGAAATTGACTTTGCTATCCGTAGACAAACTTTGAATCATCAGCAATTGTAGTCCACGACGTATAAATAATACAAAACAATAAAAAACGAGTGTGTTCCCGCCACGACCGATCATTCGCGCGTTTGTTCCTAATACTTCATAGTTAACTTTGTTATTTTGAAATAAAATGTAAACCATTTTAATCGCTGGCGTGCCCAAAATATTGTGTCGCGTGCCAATGGTTCACCATCCCCGATGTATGCTATGTACTGTCTACTTTTAAGGGTTATAGGTGGGGCCTACATTAGGGTAGGAGCCCAGAGCCTCAAGTGGTCTCAAGACGCTTCTGGTTGATTTGGAGAAACACCTTTGCGGTTAATAATACAAGAAGGAATCAATGGGTGTTTTCTAAGACCAAGATGAAAAGTTCCTGTCCCATTTGACAAAAATCAAGTAGTGAATGTGATTTTAAGCATGTTGGAAAGCAATCTAGAACGCTATTGGACTTCTTAAAAGACAGAATATTCCGAAACATTAAACAGTATACCATGGAGGAACGGATAATGATTTTAAAATTTATACGTAAAGAATATTTCTGATGTGATGGTGACGAAAGATGATGATTGGAACGTTCCAAACAATCAAAAACTTCAACTTGTTTCAAATAAAAATAGCTCATATGCAAACTAATCTTGCTCCCACCCTCTATTTAAAAAAATAAAGCTAGTTAAAGGCAGAAATATATTAATTAAAATGTAATAATTATATAAAAATTCATTATGAAATATCTAGAATATTATAGCTAATTAATTGTGAAATAAAGTTTACAGATTATAATAAAAGAATATCGCATTACCGTACAAATTAGTTTTCTTAGAAAGCAATGCACGGCGGGTTAAATACTTCACGGTCGCATGATAAATGTTATCACGTGTTTTCTGTTGAATTCAAAGTTGACATTGCACTCGAACTTGTAAAATCCAGGTACAATTTCAAATTTGATAAATGGGTGAAAATATCCAAGTACTAAGATTCTTCAAAAAAAAAAATTCAAACTAAAAAAATAATAATTCTCATATTATTCGGGTACTTTTAAAATGTTATGTTTATGAGAATGTGCGTTATTATTCCTCATAAATACATACTGTTTAAAAGAAGTACAAACAAGAAAATTTCTGTATAAAAGCAAAGTTGGCAACTGTGAGGCGTATGAACCGACTGGCTGGAAGCACACGATTGCATTTATCATGTGATATGACGTCAAAAGAATTTAATCCATTTTGTGTTTTGTAAGATAGAACGGTAATGGTATTGAGCAGGATTTTCGAAATAACTATAGACTGGAAGTGACTGATTCACACACACACACAGAACTATCCCTTTTGGGGGTACAGCATTACCGAAAAAGAAAATTAACCTTATCTAAAGCTTCTTCCAAATCTGATATAATTTTCCTTCGATGACATCTTAATTGATACGGTTGCTATCTCAATCTAGAGTCGGATTAAAGGGGTTTCATAACCTCTGCTAGTCCATCTGACGACACAAAAAGGTTCATTCTCATCTTGTAACCCTATCATTATTTAATCGATGAAAGTTACCATGAGATACTTTCATTTAGTCGAATGCGATGGTTGGCTTTACGTAACGGTCATTGTCTCTGTAGGGGTAAAAGGCCTATAATCTTATCCTTCAAAATTGAATATTTCACGTTCTACATTCATGATTTTTCATGAGTCTTAAGATTATCCGAAAAGATATGCTGTATTGGTAAATCATATCAAGGGTAAATGCGAGGTCACTGATTGACAAATACCGAACAAAGTGTTCCCCTATGTATGCGAGGCGTTTCGGAATTGCAATGAGATGCATCGGTCAGTGACGTTTTCAGGCATGGACCAACTGGGCTCAGAGTCGGGGGAAGGTCGCCTTCTCTTGACTCGGCCACCGTAAGATCACGATCGTGATAATGTAAATCAAATTTAATTTCCTTTAATATTCACCGAAAAAATGGGAATTTCAAACTTCAAGCAAATTGGCAACCGTGGCAAGATTCTGTGTCAAGGTGTCTAGGATACTGTGAGTGAGTAAGTGATTGAATATTAAAGTCGCACTGTTCAGCTACACGAGGGCTTTTGAACACGGACCACGTAATTTTGAACTATGGTCAAGTGACGTGGACGACACCTGAGCTGGCACCTCCTCTCCTAACTACCACACCACACCACACCAACGGAGGACGTTTCAGCTCTCGACAGATTTAACGTGCATCGCTGCCCTACACGGCGGGTCTTTAGTGGTACTGGGTTCAAACTTGTGACAAGGCAAGCCACGATCCGATACCTATACCACTCGGCTACCACGGCCTAGGATACAGTGTCTAGGGCTACTACCATACACCAGCATAACGTCAAAAGGCGGCAATCGGTCGAGTTGGTTTGTGAGTCACGCACATTTGTTACGAATTACCCTTTGTACGAATATTTGACAATATTCGACAGCGTATAAGTGCATAGTGTCTGCTTTAAAAGTTCGCAGTTGGGGTTCAATTTTGCATAAGGGCCCCAAGACCTCAAAAAGTCTTAGTGTGTCACTGACAAAGGTGAGGGTTTTATATAGTTAATCACGCGCGAAATCTAGATGAAGCACCGTTGACCATATAAATGAACAGGTGGTTATCAAAATAATAGAAACACCCGTGGATAAATGTGGCATTTTTCAATGCGTTTCGTAAGCATTAAAATATAATAATAATTACGAATTTTCTTTATAAATGGAAATGTATATATTCAGGTAGTATGCGGTAACTTTTTTGAAGTTCCTTAAATCTTGGTTTTTTTTTCAAAAGCGTAAAATGTCGGACCTCTCAGCTTTTCAAAGAGGCCAAATGTAGAAGCCCGTCTAGCTGGAGCAAGTGTGACTGCAACATTCCAACTTTCAGGCGTTTCTAGAGGTACGATATCTAAAGTCATGGACAGTATACAAACAGTGTGGCAAGACAAGCTCAGCAATGCAAAACAGTGGATGGAAAGAGATTCTCAGTGAAAGAGACCGGCAGGTATTGAAGCGGATTGTAATGACTAAAAAGCAAATTGCAGCAAAAAAAAAAAGAACGCATAAATCAATCGGCACCTGGATTCTCCAGTATCAATGATTATAGTTAAAAAGCACCTTCATAAACAGAACATTTACGGCAGAGCAGCAATTCCCAAACCCCTAGATGTTAATTCCAAACGTCGTCTGCTGTGGCGTCACACAAAACCTGGTTGATTGATAAGTAGAAGAAATAAATACGGTCTAACGAATAATCTTTCACACTTTTCCTGCTACAGGATGGGTGCACGTTTGGAGGAACCTACACAAGCGTATGATCGTGATTGCCTCCTTCCAAATGCCAAGCATGGAGGTGAATCTGTCATGGTTTTCTGCTGGACCAATCATAACCCTGAAAGGAAGGATCACTGTGGAGAAATATAGATAAATTTTAGCAGACCAGATCCATCCTATGATGCAAACTATGATTGTTTCCTGCAGGAGATGGAATTTTCCAGGATAATAATGCACCTATTGCATTATTATCCTGGTGTGGGACTCGTCCATTCACAGTTTGATGAAAACGAGGATGAAGGTTAAACATTTACCTTGACATACACAGTCGCCCGACCTCAATATAATTGAACCAGTATAGTCTATTTTAGAATGTTCAATACGGAATCGATACCCTCAATCGGCATCTCTCCCAGAATTTTGGAACATTCCCAATATCTCCAAGGTACAATATCCAGTACTTTTATGAAACAATTCCTAGGCTAATCCAAGCTGCATTGCATGCCAAAGGCGGTCTTATACCATACTAATGAAGAATTCTTTATAAATCTAAGGTGTTTCTATTATTTTGATAACCACTTCTAACTACCACAAAGATAGAAACAAATTAAGCGAAATAAAAAGAAAATAAGAACTCGTTAACGTCCCGTATTAAACGGTAATGTTCAAACAAATTATTTTTTTAAAAAAGCTCGAATTATACTTATCTATCATGATTAAAAAGAATTAAATTACATAATTTACATCACTTGCACTTTTGCGTCCTTGGTAATTTAGTTTATACGTCACATGGCCACTTCTGCTATTGATTTATTAAGGTCGTTGCTAATCAGGTAGTTCTGCCGACATATAAGAACTGTTTATTAATTCCAATATTTCATCGGGTACTTCGTCAAGTTACCGATAAGATTGAAAAACAGTTACATGTGTCAGGGGAAAAAAATTAAAAGTTTCAGATTGTGAATTCAATACCCTTAAAATTTCTCTAACAGTTTTTGTTTTCGTGTTAAGTAGTTGTATTTTACGGTAAATGCATCTTAATATTATCTTGTATGTAGACATTCATTGGTAAATTATTTAATATGTAATTAACTCCGTGATAAAGAGCATGATGTTTCAGCAGTTATTTTTATATTTTATTATCAATTATCACACCCTATAAATTAATGAATGTTTTGACTGATTAAATTGGTTTGCCGTATTTGCAAATGAGTAACGATTAATCTTTTATGTACTACAGTAATAGACTATTTGTAAAACACGCTGTACAACCAGAATATATGTGATTTCATTTCAAGATATGGCTAAGTATGACGATTCTTGATTGAATTCGAAAGACTCTTTCGAATGATTCTTTCTTGTCCCCTGTTCTTAGAACAGTTTTTTTCTCTACATAGCAATCAAATGCAAATTTAATATCAAATTTAAGACAAAAAGTTGGATTGATTGATTGAATATTAATGTCGCACTGTTCAGCTACACGAGGGCTTTTGGCGACGGACCAGTAATTTTGAACCATGGTCAAGTGACGTGGATGACACCTGAGCCGGCACCCCCTCTCCTAACTACCACACCACAACAACGGGAGGACGTTTCAGCTCTCGACAGATTTAACATGCATCGCTGCCCTACACGGCGGGTCTTTAGTGGTACTAGGCTCGAACTCGTGACAAGGCAAGCCACGATCCGATACTTATACGACTCGGCTACTGCGGCCACACAAAAAGTTGGAAGAAATTTGGAGTGCAGTAATTTTTATAAATATAAATCATAATACAATGGTGTGCAAAAATTTTGGGACGAGATGATTTTTCCACAGTACGTCGTCCAAAAGAGATTCAAATCGAGACAAATACTACCAAAAGATCCCCAAGACGTAAAAAACATGTGGGGGGGGGATGGAATTAAAATTCTTTTAAAAAAGAAATCTGAAAAATAAAACGGATTTTTATTGAAAAATTATCTTCAAGCACAATTGTATCGAAGATCAATAGACAGATCTATGTGATAGTTGTCTGGCAAGAAAAATACAGCTTTTATTACGGGATAAAATCATCCCTGACTGCTTAAAAGGCTTTCTATCATCTGTTCATGTTGAGTACAACATGATTCTCAACGACCTATAGAGGTACTGTCCATTCCTCTTGTGAAGGGTGTTTTTTTAGAGGTATAGAACTTTAAATTGCAATAAAACAACGATGTATTATTCAATTGACATGAATTTTTTTTATTCAAAAGGTAATCTTGTGGCATTACATTTTAAATATGATTTCTGGCATAGGACTGCCACGGCTGGCTCGGATGTAGTCCAATCTGGACGTCCAATTTTCGATGACTTTTTCCAACATTTGTGGCCGCATATCGGCAATAACACGGCGAATGTTGTGTTCCAAATGGTCAAGCGTTTGTGGCTTATCCGCATAGACCAATGACTTTACATAGCCCCACAGAAAATAGTCTAGCGGTGTTAAATCACAAGATCTTGGAGGCCAATTCACAGGTGCAAAACGTGAAATTAGGCGGTCACCAAACGTGTCTTTCAATAAATCGATTGTGGCACGAGCTGTGTGACATGTTGCGCCGTCTTGTTGGAACCACAGCTCCTGGACATCATGATTGTTCAATTCAGGAATGAAAAAGTTAGTAATCATGACTCTATACCGATCACCATTGACTGTAACGTTGTGGCCGTTTTTGAAGAAGGATTCCACCAGCCCATAAAGCGCACCAAACAGTCAGTTTTTCTGGATGTAACGGTGTTTCGACATACACTTGTGGATTAGCTTCACTCCATATGCGGCAGTTTTGTTTGTTGACGTAGCCATTCAACCAGAAGTGCGCTTCATCGCTAAACAAAATTCGCTTATGAAAATCGGGAACAACGGCCATCTCGTTTTGGGCCCATTCGACGAATCTACGCCTTGTTTGATGATCGTTTTGATGAATTGCCAAACCAAACTGAGAATAAATCACTTGACAGCTGTTAAATCGGTTGCCATCTTGGAAAGTAATGCCAACTGAAACTTCTATACCTGGAAAAAAACACTCTTTAGCACCAATTTCAGTATCAGGAATCGAAAACAGATGCTGCCATTTCTCAAGCATGTCCAAAGCTGTTTGATTGAATTTAGATCTGGTGACCCTGCATTGAATATTTTCACTCTCCAACAGCCCTTCGAAAGCAACTGTATAGTGAAATGAAACCTTGTTGTCCATGAGGAACTGATAATCATAAAATCTTTTAAGAAAACGCCCATCAGGATGTGGAATATCCTTAGATTAGCAGGTTCGGGTATCAAGCATAATACCTCCCCAAATGAGAATCCTCTACATCCCAACCAATTCCTTTCCATGATGTTGGAGGGGTTACTGCATGTTCTCCGCGCTCTCCAAAAGAGTATGCGATCGGAATCACCAATCAAACAAAATCTGCTCTCATTCGTAATGAGTACTGGAGTGTATATCTGATTGATTCTCTCCCTGTTCTTATATTTTGGCACCCCAGAAAATGCCGTCTCCGATGAGAAGGTGCTAATGGCAAAAACAGAACTGGTCATCGTGCAAATAAACCATCAACCATTGTGGCCACAGTGAATGTAATATTGGACGTCCAATGGTCTGCTGCATGTGTCAAGCGGTTTCTCCAGCTGTCTGCCATCTGTATTTTCTAGCGTGTATGACAATATACAGGTCCTCCACCGCCGTTGTTATTGGAAGTCAACTTCTCGACCCCAGTACAGCTACAATTCTTGTAGTTTGAAGGACTCTTCAAACACAAAAGATTCTATGAGCGATATCCACAGTATTACGACCTCCCTCCATCTTTTTCAATGGTTCGAATACCAGGTAAAATACTCAAGATGTCGTCTACAGGATGCCTATATATGATATCTTGAGTATCTTACCGTAAACTGATGTGTAACACACAATAGCTTTCACAGAAATGCTTCTGACGTGTTTTTACCCATCCGACACGAACCTAGTACGCATGCCCATACATACCTAATTCTAGTTGGCCTTTCGGTCCACCAAGCCTATTCGTTCCTCTGATTTGTTATATCTCAGCTTCATCTAACAAAGAGAATGCAAGGCTTTGGGGTCACAGATTTAGTTCAATTTTTGTAGGATGGTAGATTTAGTTTCCCTGTTGATGTAGATATATGGTTATAGGGGTCATTACTCAATAATGTTTTAGATATTTGCAATTTAAGATTCAATTCACTCATTAAATTCAGTTTTGTAGCAAATGATTACACGTAATGGGTAATACTGCACTAATTCAACCCGCGAGATGTTTTTCGAAATTATGTTTCATTTGCTTTTATGACAGGTTTCACCATTGTACTGATAATGAGGGGTAAGAAGCTAGTCATATTTTTATACTAATTCTGTTGATTTGATAAACGTTTTTCTTATTTCCTTTCTTAGTTTAAAGTTTCCAGGCACAATTAACTGTCAGTTAAAGGGATTTTCTCCTGTTCTTCTAGTGAAATGCTTTTATTGTTGTGTAATAAATATTATTCTGTACTTATACGAATGATAATGACAAATAAAACTCTTACTAGTCATTAAAGACATTTCATTTCCAATTTATTTAAACTCCATTATGTATCCTTACATGTAAAAATGGACATAAAATTAAAAAAAAAGTTATTAACCCTCCACGAACTCGAAACCGGCATCTAACGACGAGGAACACAGATCCGTTGCTGTTACACTAAACCCATTATGTGTAATCGTTTGCTACAGAACTGAGTTTAACGAGTGAATTGCATCTTCAATAGAAAATATCTAGAGCATTATTGAGTAGTGGCCTCTACAACTATACATCAAAGGGGAAACTAAATCTACCATCCTACAAAATTTGAACTAAATCCGTGATCCCAAGACCTTTCCCTCTTCTAGTAAAGTTTTTGCACACCAGTGTTGTTTGAATATAAAAACAGCAAAGGAAGAATTGAAACATGCTGAAACTATTAATTTTTTTAGAATCCAACAAATCTCAAAATTCCAGAAAATTTCAATTCACAAAAATATTGAGCCACCTCATATTCGAATTAAAAAAAAGTGTACATATCTCAATGCACATGTGCTGTCAGGGTAACTAAGAAATAATAAAGTCAGCCGAACTGACGCATCTAGTTGTGATGCCAGTCCACACAGGACACGTCATATTCTACTCAGAATGACCGAGACCGTCGGTTTTTAAATATACACTGAGGTGTCTTTTAGAACAAAAATCGATTCGACCAAACGAGCTTAACGCTTGACAAGTATCAGATTAAGAAACTTGGAGCTATTCCAAAGGCATTGTTGAAATCTTAGCTTTGTTCTGATGAAAACTCAGACTCCAACTTAAAAAGAAAAAAATATTTCGAAAGAAAGAAAAAGATTTGAATGGATTCGGATCCACATCCTATAGATTGTGTGCATTGTATTTTTATAGCACTATGTACTGCAATTAGAAAATTTCTGTACTGTAATGAAGAGTTTTAATAAGTTTCTATATTTAAAGATAGAAATTAAATACTTTTAAGTACGATCTGACATATACACAGGTTATAGAATAATCAGAATTGTTACATTATCGAGACTAAAATCCAAAACTTAAAAAGTTCCATAGGCAGAATTTTTACTTATTATAAAAATATTTTCAGAACAATATAATTACTACGAGTTAAAATTAAACGAAACAAATTCGTGTGCGCTGCGTGTTCGCATTCTTTAAAAAGAGGGTTTTCCAAATATGCAACCTATTTTTTTTATTTTTCGTTTTGGGGATAATGTTAATTTTTCATGGTTTTTTTTTTGTTACATATTCCTAAGTTTCTTTGTGCATTTTTTTCGACAAACAAAAGACAATTTCAAAAGCAAACAACCATTTTCGAATTTAATTTCGAGGTATTCTGAACTGTTTCGCATTTCAAAAAACATTATCTAAACATCGCCATTTTTGTTTAGGGTTCTCATTTTTAAATGTTATCTCAATCAATACATTTGTTTAATTTATTTTATACAAAAACTCAATCTAGTATAAAATGCATTATTGCGTTATTCGTATTAAAAAGAAAAAAAAGTATTAGTTTACAATGATATTTCAGAAATACCCTCAACCATCGTAAAAGATGTAATTTTTTTTGAAATTTTGAATCACATTATCGATTAAGAATTTAATTAAAAGATTAAGATACTCTTTGTTTTGTGTCAAAGCAACATTTTTCTTATATTCGATAGATTTACAGATTCGATGACAGGAAATAATAAAATGTACTCAGAATAAAACTATAGTCGTGAAAGAACACTAAACGTTTTTATAATACGAGTATAATCAAAGTATTTTTTAACACCCTTTTATAAGTTTCACTTGTATGTAACGGAATCTTTGAACTCTCAATTTCCACTCACTTTAAAAGGTCAGATAAGTTCGAAATTTTGTTCATTTGTCAAGGACCGATGACAATACAATAATTTAATAATTTTGTTCTATTGTCCTCATTTTCAGATCCCATCCCGCATCTGGCGACTAATTTCAGATCCCATTTCCAGATTTAGCGACTAAAAGATTAAGTTACAATTTAGTTCGATTAACTATAAAAGGGTGTTATTTAGTTTTTTTTTTTAAACTGTAATTTATTAAGTTTCTGTTTGCTATTGTTATCAAAGTTTTTAAAAGAAGATATTAACTAAACAGAAAACGTTTTTCCATTCAATCTTTCTTATTATGAATTTTGCCATCGAAAGAAAATGTTAGAGTAACATTTTAAACAATTGTTAACTTTGGTAAAATATGCAGTATAAATAGATTACATATTTTAAACGAAACGTTAAAAAAAATATACAGTTTGTAAGTCCGTAGAATAAATAACTGCGTTAAAATTTCTGACATGCGATTGCATGACTGCTAACAATTTGTAAGTTTTTAAAGAAACAAAACAGATCATTATTGAAAACGCAGTGATGCGTGTAAGCGCGTAAAAACGTTATTATACGAAATTCTTTTTTAAAATAAACACACACACACACACAACCTATTACTTTCTTTAAATTGACTTTGTTAAATACTAATTTCTTTCCGTTATTTTACTTTTAGACAAAAATTTCTAAGGATATAAGGATTCAAGCACTGGAATTTAAAATACAATTCTTAAGTATAAAACGTTAATATAAAATAATCTTAACTGAAAGAGATTGTTTATTCCAGTCGCATGTTTGAAGCTACAAGAAGGTTGACGGATCTAAACTTTTGAAACACGATCAACCGACACCTTAGCTGGTACCCCACTCTCCAAACTTTCGCACAACGCCAACTTAAGGACTTAGCGTCTCGATAGATTTAATATGCATCATGGCGGGTGTACAGAGAGTGGCTCCACAGAAACAATGCTGATCACGAGAGAGAGAGAGAGAGAGTTCGGGGCCATAATCTCTCGGTCCCCGCGGTCACAAACGTAATACTTCTGATCGATTTCCAAAACAAAATTGGCCACGGTAACCGAGTGGTCATAGTCACGAACACGTAAACGAATTTGTTTTTATTGAGTCTTGGTCCCACTTAACACTTCTCATGAACTGAACTCAGTGACGCAACAGCCCATGGGGGCCAAGGTTTACTGTGCCAATCTCAGTTTACGTGACCTTAGGCGCTGGGGTGCATGTGCAGATATTTCGGTCAAGTGGTCAGTCTGATGCGAAATTCCCAGTGTTCAGTTCCCAAGCAAACTTGGTACTCATTTACCGACCCACTAAGGGGGCCGCAGTAGCCTAGTGGTCAAGGTATCGGATCGTGGCTAGCATGTCACGAGTTCGAGCTCAGTACCACTAAAGACCCGCCGTGTAGGGGAGCGATGCGCGTTAAATCTGTCGAGAGCTCCCGTTGGTGTGGTGTGTTAGTTAGCAGAAGTGGTGCCAACTCAGGTGTCGTCCTCGTCACTGGAACATGGTTCAAAATTACAAGGTCCGACGCGAAAAGCCCTCGTGTCGCTGAACGGTGCGACGTTACTATTCACTCACTCATAAAACCACTAAAGGGATGAAAGGCTGAGTCGACCTTACCCAGCCCGGGATTTGAACCCCGGACCTTTGGTGTGGAAGCGCGATACACTAACACTCAGCCACTGGGTTTCAACATCTCCCATCATGTACGGATAAAATTGTCAAAGTTCAAAGCTCTCATGTTGGCGTGGTGTGGAAGTTTGGAAAGTGAGATGCCAGCTGAAGTATCCTCTAATAAACGTTGTTCAAAAGTTGCGAGATTTTTTTACCAAAAGCCCTTGTATATTATAAAAGCCCTTCAATTTGATTTTACGTCACATTGTAAAACACAAGGTCTACTGGCGATGCACCTCATACTTTTGAACCACGGTCAAGTGACAAGGACGACACTTGAACTGACTTTTACAACAGTCTTAACTTTTACACTACTCCACGTTTTAGGGCCATGACACATTTAACGTGCATCAGCCCCTCTACATGAGGGTCTTCATAGGCAATAAGTTCGGCCCCACGATTAGACAACACTGATCATAAGTTACGACCATGGCTACAGTGTCTACTCAAATAGCTTCGATATGCGTCGAAAAAACGATCAATCAATCAATCCGGTATGGGATGGGAAACAATCTCGTGCAAGAAAACAACAAACAGGGAACGATTCCGTGTAGCTCATGGTACACGGTGGCCTTTTTACAAAGTCACGCAATGATAAATCCGTCTGACATCCATTTTGACAATCGATTTCCAAATCATCAACAGGTCAACGACGCTGAATCTCTTAAGAGATCCCGCAACGTGGACTGTTAAAAACACTGTTGTAATAAATGAATTTTCAACGAACTCTTTATTAAAAGACTTTTTTTTCGTACAGGAAAACATTGTTTCAAGGGACTCCCGAGAAAAACAAAATATTCTTAAATATATTATTATAACACACACACAATATATATATATATATATATATATATATATATATATATATATATATATATATATATATATCTATCAGCATTGATGACTAAAAGTTTTTTAAAAAAGTACATTAGCAAATGAAATAGGGGGACAACAGTAATTGGAATATATATCCAATTTTAATAAGATAAAAAATCTTCATACACACAGTTGCATTATAACTCTTAAGGTATACGACTACGTTCGGAACCGTAATTTTAAAAAAGCGCATAAATGGATAATTTTCATGATATTTAGTGTCACTCAGATTAGAATACATGCATAAAATTGTTTTAAGGACATTTTGACAAAAAAAATTATTTAAATATAATATTTTGGCAAAAAATTAGCTTAGATTAATCTTTTTTCCAAACGTTCTCCTTTTGCGAAAAATGGTTCTAGTATAATAATATTTTGTCTGTGTATAGCTCAGACCTCTCTACAAAGGCTCAACTAGAATTTTTGAAAAAATCACATTATTTTCAGAGTTACCACCAATTGAAATAATTATTCAAGTTTTTTTCTTAAAATTGCTCCCTTCTGATGTGGTAAAATATGAAAATAAACCCATTTCTAAGTTATATATTTCAAAAATTCCAGTTGAGCCTCTAAACAGAGGTCTGAGCTATATACAGACAAAATATTATTCTAATAGAAGCATTTTTCACAAAAGGAGAACATTTGGAATAAAGATTATTCTAAGTTAATTTTTTGGCTAAAATATTGTATTTAAATAAAAAAATTTATTAAAATGTCCTTAAAACAATTTTATGCATATATTCTAATCTAAGTGACACTAAATATCATGAAAATTATCTATTTATGCGCTTTTGAAAATCACGATTCCGAACGTAGTCGCGGATACCTTAAATTTTATTCCACTTTTAAGTCCGATAGTATTTTATTTTAAAAGATATTTTACATATACTTTACAGAAATCCCCGTCCCCTAACGGCAGACCGACCGCCATTGTACAAATTATACAACTGTTCACCAGTGGCGTAATAGAGAATATTAGCCCCCTGCAAAGTTAGGTTTTGTGCCCTAAGCCAGGTCTTACAAAGGGTTCGTACTAGACGTCAGTCAGACTTTGGGTCCCCAGCAATGCGGGGGTTGCGCGGGTGTACGTTACGCCACTGCTGTTCATACCCATTACTCAAATTACAAAACTGTAATCTACATGTATTACGTTGTTCAATTCCCCACCCCCTCAATATATTGTAAGCAGGAAATATTTCATGTCTTCATCTCCGCATTTTAATTTGTACTTCAATTTAGTGCCTCTTCAAAAACAATGTTCCTAAGCACCTTTTCCCTCTAAATCACATTAGAGTTTTAGTCCGTCTTTGCTTCTACACCTTGACAGAGCCACATACAATTTTCCATGAGTAAATATTTTTTCCTTCGATGTTACACATAAACCAGACTTTTTCAAAACTCTGCCCCTGTAATTTATTAATAGTCATGAGGCAAATGCCAATCTTTCAGGGAATTTAGTACGTTTCAGTATTAATGGCATATCCAAGTCCCCTCGAGTGTCCAGTGTGATCTTTGGTATGCATATGCTGCAGGGAAATGATTAAATTGGGGATTTCATCAAATCTCTAAGGGAGATGATCAATTCACGCAAGATGTTAAAACAACTCTTTTAAGAGATTTCCCTTCGCACAGTAAGTGATTTGATCAAATCCCTAACCTGTTACAGTGAAATGATGAAATAATATTGTCAAGCGCTTAAAAGTGTTCATTTAGCAAACATGGTGCATTATTAATAGTAGAGTAATTA
The DNA here is from genome assembly GCA_019973935.1 of Trichonephila clavipes. Lineage (NCBI taxonomy): Eukaryota > Metazoa > Arthropoda > Arachnida > Araneae > Nephilidae > Trichonephila > Trichonephila clavipes. Next base: position 1,112,441 of record BMAU01013238.1, read on the forward strand.
ATACAACAATAATAATTTAATTGCAAATTATTTATTCGAAATTAATTTACAAAATAATCAGATAATAAAGCTGGTACTTTTTTTTTAAAAAAAAAAGGATAATTGTAGTAGATTTTCAAACACTTTTTTAAAAATTATACGTTAATGTACGTATAACTTCAGAAATATCCTGCTTTATTTGTAACACTTTTTCAGTTATTATTTCCCCTTTTTAAAATAGCTTTTTTTTTACTATCAAAAAGTTTTTTTATCTATAAAGAGGGCGTGGTCGAATCCCCTAATATGTTTATTTACATTTTTCAATTTAAGTTTTATCCCGTTTCTAATTTTCAGGTATACAAAAGTGATACATCAATCGAAAGATAATAATGCAAACAATATAACTAAATAAAACTAAAAAATTATATTTAGGTCATTTTGTTTTGGTGCGTCACGTGAGAAACCCGGTGCTGCCTAGCACGGACAAGGAGAGGGGGGAGGAGGTAAAAGGGAGAGATAACAAGCGAAAACAAAGCACTGCAAATGCTGACTTGTTCATTTCCTCATTTCCCTAAAATAGCTCGGGGATTTGATAAAATCAAATACTTATATCAGGGAAATTTCTCTAATTTCATCCTTTTTCTGCGACACACATACAATTTTCGCCCTTCTTATCTCCTTATAAAATTTCACAAACCGCTATATTCTTCCGAATATTTTACACTACCAATCGTGCCAATGTGCAGCATATCAGTAATATATAAATTTCTTAACAGCCCAATTTCAAATAAATTTATTACAGCATCATGAGAGATAATTATCACTAAATTACTACACAAAATTTAAATATATTTCATTGTATTTGGTAAATGAGGAAATGGTGAAAGCAGAAGAATAGGGGGGAAATAACTAAAATTCGCCAAGTAAAAATGTTTTATTATTAAACTTTAACAAATCTTTAAAATAAAGTTTGCATTTAATAAAATTTCATTAAATTAAATAAATTTCCCTTTTTAAGTTTTATCATAATACATTTAACAAGATTTGGAAAAGCTCAATAATGAGCAAAATCAGTGGCGTAACATACACCCCTGCATTACAAGGAGGCCCAGGAACTCTAGGGAATCCAAAGCTGACTGACGTTAAGTACGTATTTGGGCATGGGGCCCCAAGCCTGAGTTTGCAGGGGGGGCCCTAATATTATCCGTTACGCCACTGAGCAAAATCTTACATTATTTTATTTCATAATTTTCACATTTTTAATTTATATCTCACTTTTTGAAGGTTAAAGTATTTAAATCTTCCCAAAGTTAAAAAATCCCTAACAGTAACGCAATGAACTGAATGATATTTTCCTTAAAAAATGTCTCAATCGAATTCTGTAATAAATTTTAACCTATTTTTATTCCAAGCTTTATTGAATATCAAATCATGTTTATGAAATCAACGCTGAAGATGAAAGAAATTCGTTTTTTACCGCAATAAAAATTAGATGAAGAAACCAACCCGTGAACACATTTCAATTAAATCCTAATCTATTTCTCTAATTGTATTATCTGTACTAAAAGTTCGCTTAATGTAATCGAAATGGACACGCGTCATCAAATCGAAAACCAATTACTTTAACAAATGTCACGAAAGATTAGCAATGTATTGACATTTGTTACAGACAAATGCTTTGAAGAACAAAAGGGTATCCAATGTATTACAAAAAGGCTGTCCTTGATTTTTTCACAATCCTGTTAAACAAAAGCGATAAATTGATTTTTTTAAATACTTAGATTCTCTTTTTCAGTTGTTGTATAATGCTATTTATCAGAATTATCTACCAACAAAATTTTTTGAAATGTTTAAGAATTTACCGAAAATATGTCATTGGATTCTTTTTTCACTTTTTTTGTAATTTATCTGAAATATCTTTTGTTGTTTATTTTTATTGTTATTAGTGTGGTTGATGCCTTTTTTTCTACAATTCCTGTGTGTGTGCTTCGCAGTAACTCATATTTAACCAATTGGAACTCAAAGTTAACTTGTCATTAGGGAAGTCTTAAGACTTCTTGATGCGCCCTGGGCCTCTATGTAAAAGTAGGCCCCACCTATGACCCTTAAAAGTAGACAGTATATAGCATATCTTGCCAAACACTCGAACAAACATCCCCTTTTTTTCTCTTTTCTTTGACTAAGCCTTCGAAGACACGGCAAGTCCCCAAACGTGAGAGCCATTTCAGCGGCGGAACCATCTAAGGACGGCACTCGCTACTAAATCTGGAAGTTTGCATTGATTTGATTTTAAAGCTCTCGTCGGATGCTAAATATTGACGTGATTTAATTTTGCCGAGTACCAGAGCCAAATAGATACTCAAAGGATCTTTTACATGCCACATAATCATATGGCATCGTGCCTACGATTTTCGCATCAATAAAATCTATCAACTCCAGCCGGGTTGGAGTGAGTGAACATTAACGTCGCACTGTTCAGCTACTCGAGGGCTTTTGGCGACGGATCTCGTAATTTTGAACCACGGTCAAGTGAGGAGGACGACACCCGAGCTGGCACCTCCTTTCCTAACTACAACACCATACCAACGGGCGGATGTTTGAGCTCTCGACAGATTTAACGTGCATCGCTCCCATGCACAGCAGGTCTTCAGCGGTGCTTGGGTCGAACTCATGACACGCCACTTAGCTACCGCGGAAGAACCCTCAACCTTGGGCTTGCACAGCTACTCCCCAGCTACTTCCTCATAATTCCTTATGAGGAGATGATACCCCCCAGTCCGGGGGTACATCTCCTCATCCACGCGACCTAGATTTGTAGAAATAAATGATTGATCACCCAAATTCTCCATAATAAATCTAATTTATTATTGTCTAAATATATATTGATCAACGCAACACAAGTCTTACTAGAGGGATATAATCAGGAGTGACGTAATTACAAATTCTAAGTAAATAGCGCCTGGAATTCAAATCACTATCTTTATGAAAAGCTATCCTAAGAATCCTTATCCGCCTTAGATTCCTTTTAACTCACTTAAGTCTGTTCTATAGTTACACTTCTATAATTAATATCTTACCAATATCTCAAGGCGATCAGCATCTCAGCGCTTTCTGTCTTTCTTCTATTCTATTCTTCTACTATTATTCTTCCATTCTACTACTATCTGACTTCTTTTCTAATAACACGCGAATGCTAAAGCTCCAATATATATCTATTAACTAATCTGCATATCGCGGTTTCTTCTTGAGATGATTGGATTGAAATAATGCCATTCTGGCCCCAAAGATTCTCCAAGAGGATTAGTAAGAACATCCGATAAAGCCCCGTCACAACCTCATCGAGCTGAAGCTTGAATAAACAATAACACGAAACAAATAAATTTTCGTGATTTACAAACATAGGCATAAATCGTCTCAACTGACAGCTGCCTTTCGACAAAATGAATGATAATGGTATATGATGATAGGCCTAGACCTAGATATTGACAACGGTCATCACATACTGACATGACGTACTGATGGACATGACATAATAATACAATTTTGCCGCGAATGCCAGTTGGCATGCAGTTCGAAATTCCCAATTTTTCGGAGAATATTTCAGAAAATTATATTCGTTTTTCAAAATTATTGCGATCATGATCTCATTGAAGCTATGTCGAGGACGAGACGGGGCCCTAGGCCCAGCTGGCACATGCCTTAAAATGTCCCAGGTTGTCAACAATCAAATCTTTATGAAAATAAAAAATTGTCCGGTCCTCAAAATACTTCGAAACTACAACTTTGCATGAAAAAACCTATAAAATATAAAACATACGATTTTATTTTAAACAAAGTTTGACTTCAAAATGCGTTTTAGAAATTTGGAATAAGAAAGAATGCTATTCGAAGGAAATAGGATCTGCAAACTTCTGGTTATTCACTAAAATCCTTCGCACTTACATATTTTTCCTTTTTAAACTCAACAAAAGTAATCACTGGAGAGACAATTTCTGGTTATTATGGTCAATGGAACTCAAATTAAGCCTTTTTTCTTTCTATTATACCATTTTCTAAACTTCATACCGAATTAAGTTAGTGGAGAATATAACATGTTATTTTCTCCCATCATTATACTTTTCTTTTCCTCTTATTTCCAAACACATTTAAAAATCTGTAACGAGAAACAATTTGAAATGGTTTCGGACAATACCATATTAAAGTTCCTTTTTTCTTTTTGTAAAAGATTACATAGATAACCTCTTGAGAGTTTGTGAATGTGGATGAATGAAACCAATATCTCAAACCATTTATTGCATTACACGAATATATGTGACACAAACGTATTATATACAAAATTAAACAAAACTAAGAAATCTAAACAGGTGGTTTTTACATCCAAATGTTCTATTAGCTTCGTTTTATAGCTAGAAATAAAAATAAAATGAATTCATCAGAAATCATGTGAAAACTAAAAATTAACAATAACGAACAAAAATTTTAAAGTTTTATTATTTAAAATTTTATTTTAAATAATATACACGAAAACCACACTTTTATACTGACACACTTACAACCGCATTTATAAAAACATATAATTAAGTTTTTAAATTTAATTCTAGAGTGAAATTCTATTATATAGTTGTAACAAGAGATCAAAGAAAACACCGAGCAACAAGTATTTTATAAAATATGTGTATTTAATCAGCATCGAATCTAGCTACTGATAACGAAATATTTTGTTGACAATGATTTCGGCGATGTGAGCAAGATAGCGCTCATTAAATGTAAAATATCACATAACTCATTCTGTATTCCTCTATTTCTCATATTCATATATATTCTAATGTTTTAAATAAATTTAATTTCCTTTACGAACTCTTATTCTATTGAGTAAGTGGCTGTTTAACTTTAAAATGACCCGTCCGACTCAACAATATGCATATAGAGAGCAATTAAATTTCTTTAATTTTAATGCCTTACACTTTCTACTGAGAAAGATATGACAGTTTTTGAAATATCCAGGAAAGACAACATTTATTTAACGTTGTTTTATAAATAGATGCTATACTTCAAAGTTCCGCAGAAGTCTTGGAAGTATACTGCTCCCCAAGCCAGCCTTTAGTAACAATAGGGCTTAACAGTTTCAAATCTAGCCATGAGTTCACGGAAACGGGATAAGCTTTTTAAATGTTTGATCATGTACCCTTAAAACGAAAATTATTACAAGAAGCACCTATACATGTACGTATATAATGAAAGAAAAATGATGGGTAAATTAAATAACCTATAGATTAGAGACAACTAAAATTCCGAAATATAAAAATAAGAACAACAAACTAATACATGATGAAAAGTCAATTGATCAAAGTGGAAAACTATCATGTTTTCTACTGACTTAGGGCAGTGAAGTAGGATTAAACTTGCTTTATAGGATTCTAACATTTTTCAGCAGAAAATTTATACGTAACAAAGGGGGGGGGAATTAAATGTAAGCCATGATTGAAGAAATATGTATATAATGAAGATACTTCAATGGCGTACCTCAATTTGTAGATCAGTAATTCAAACTGGTTACAATATAAAAAATACACATCAATTAAAAGGGAAATCCGTTAATGATTAACTGAATGTTAGTATCCAAAGCAATTTCATTCAAGCAGCGAGACACAACCATGTTTACTACTTATAATTGAAAAAGAATGCTATATCAAACTTAACCCGGTAGACATTTCTTCGCCCTTTTCCTCGTTCGTTATTTTTTCAGTACAATAAGTATTTATTTTTAAAATTGTTTCGAATGAGGTCGAAGGGAACACGAAACAGGTTGCGAGGAATCTTCGTGCTAAGTGACTTAAAAGATGATTTGAAATGCACTGCTGAGTAATAAGGGTAGATCGAAGGGAGATTTAAGACACCGTGTGTGTGTGTGTGTGTTGTTACGTGTCTTTCCACATTTCCAGTCTTACTTAACACGAAAAGGAAGACAAATTATACACGAAATCACGACCTAATAAAATTATCAAAATAGATGGTTCGGCTCGGTTGAATACGATGTTGGAAAATCAAGTGAAAGTGTTTAGAAATCGAATTTCAAAATGTCAAGGCAGGTGGGTGTAAACAATGTTCTTTTGATTAAGAAAACTTAATATTGAATTAGGTTGATTTGAACTCGATATAAGAGTGAATTTAAAGAAAGTGAAACGTATATAAATTTATACATACACAAACTTAAAATAAAGAAACTGAAGGAAAAATTTACACGAACAAGTTTACAATAATGAATTTTTAAAGGAGAAAAACAAGAAACTAAAATCATTTTTTTTTTCAAAAAAAAAGTTTTGGCCCTTTCACATGAGTCGACATAATAGCGGAAGCAGACAGTCGAGAGTCAGTTTTGAATAGAAATCGCAAAGGTTCTTTCCCACGTATTCAACTGGCACTCACAAAACTCATGTTCTCATCCTCACTAGTTGGCTCCTCTTGGAGCCAAGTAGATTTTTGACTCCAACTGCAGTTAGAATTGATCAATAACTTCCGAGCTATGCGTCAAGGATATTGTGGAAACTAAGCTGTTCATATGTGTACTGAAAATGGATAAACTTTTTATTGCTCTTTCAGAGAATTGTTGTACTAATGAGATTGTGAACTTTGGCCTTGGGCACTTTCTTTTGCAGTCAATTTTGTGTCTGCGTGTAAAATGGATTCTATTTTGCAGTTAATTTTTGTGTACGCGTGTGAAAGGAGTTCTCTTTTGCAGTCAATTTTGTGTATGCATGTAAAAGGGATTCTCTTTTGCTGTCAATTTTGGGTACCCTGTGAAGGGAATTCTCTTTTGCAGTCAATTTTGTCTCTGCGTGTGAAAGGTATTCTTTTCCCACTTCACACTAGAGGAGTGTTTACTGAGTGTTAATTAAACGTCGCACTGTGAATCAACAAGTGGGCTATTGGTGACGAATCTCTAAATTCTGAGCCTCGGTCAAGCGACGCGTAAGCTGGCACCCCCTTTTCAAAACATCCACTTCACGTCAACGGGAGGATTTGAACCTCAACAGATTGAACGTACACTGGCCTCTACACGGCGGGTCTTCAGAGGCACTAGGTTTCCAACTCACGACTGGACAACGCTGGCCACGAGTTCGCTACCATGACCACTCGACTACCATCATCTATTATTATTTAGAAGGTAATAATTAATCGGTTCACAAATAATTCATTTGCGGATAGTTTTGCGTCAAGAAAAAGGATTTTGTAACTATGTACTATGAGAATGACTGTTTTTATAGATTGTAAAATTGATTCAACATCGTTACAATTTAAAATTTTTAAATAAATACGAAAAGATAAAAGAACGTGCTTTTTATATCTATTTATGATGTAACGGACAATTTTATCAAAATTACTATTATTATCAGCTTTTTTTTCCTTCAAAGATAAAAAATAGTTTTGGATACAGAAGCTTTAAAGATGCGAATAGTAATTGTTCTGACTTCTGGGAGACGTCTCTCCACCCACACATGACCCATGTTTGATGAGAAACGAAAGAAAATTCTGGAAATGGAGACAAATCATCAAAATTAATTTATCCACAAGATTCTACCAGTTTTTTTTCCCAATTAGATTTCCTAAAATAGAAAAGGAGAACGCTTACATCTCGAATAATAATAATAAAAGAGACAATAACAAACTTTCGTCTCTTAGTATTTGGGTAGGCTCAGCTGTTCGCCGCATATTGGATTCCAGTATTATATCAGCGCATCATTCAGCCATTTGTTACTATATTGTGTCCTAAACAATATTAAATGCCTGCGCGCTACACTGCAAACATTATTAAGCACTTGTCAGATGATTGCTTTTTATATTCAGTTAAAGCAGACTCAACGACTCCTTCATTTCAATTACGAATTGAGTGAATAATGATGAATATCAGGATTATTGGGAGATTAAAAACAAATTTTAAGAAATAAATAATTTTGAAATTTTAGGAAGATACTTTTCAAAGCTGAACCATTTTGTCTCTAGGTACGAGTCTAGGTGCTATTAACCAGTTAAATCTAGCGCCCTCGTTAAAAGCGCGCAATTGTGTGTGTGTCACAGAAATCGAGCGATGACGAATATACTCGTCAATCACAGAGTAAGTGCGCTGTTAAAATATTGGATCAAAATGATTGATTGATTTCATAAAATTGTCAATTTTATTACTAATACTTTTTTATTTGGTTAACGTAACCATGTATTACACACACTCATATTATTCGAAAACAACGCATAAAAAAATTAAACACATAAAAAACTAAATATATAAATTAAATATAGAATTCCGACTTTTGATTTTGCCCATCTGAAAAACATTATCATCGCCCATAAATAAATTCGTTATGTGAACTAATAACGCTATTTCAACCGGTGCATACGGAGACGCAAGAGTTAATCTTAAACTTCTCACATTTTCTATTTGCTTTACTCCGGCCTGGCCTCAAAATATTCTAAACATCTTGAAATTTGAGAATATGTTTTGTTTTTCTCAAAAATTACAACTTAAATAGCCGATGGTCACTTCTTTTAAGCATCACGAGAAAACTCGTCATAACACAAAATACTGCAACTTCCCCATGAAGAGTATACTCGTCAATGACAGTTAACGACTCACAGCATAGAGAGACTGATGAATGAGTGAGTGAGAATTTTTTTAATGTCGCCATCAAAAGCAACAGGCAGGCTATTGGCGATGGACCTCGTAATTTTGAACCTCATTTAAGTGACGAGGGGTCCCAGTCTCCAGAGGGGTGACGAAGACGAAAACCCCTCGTCACTTAAACGTGCATCAGCCCTTTTACATGGCGGGTCTTCAGTAGTACCAGGACTCGAACTCGCGACACGCTAGTCACGAGTTCATGACCATAACCACTAGGTTACCGCGTCCACAGAGGCACCGATGAAAGTAAAATCTTTAGACACTCTGAAGTCCTCAGATTGATGTGGAAGTTTGGAGAATGGAATGTCCTCGCCTCTAGACCGATGATTCAATGAAACGAGATTAGTCAGTAACAGCCTTCATGTAACTTCGGTTACGTTAATAAACTATCGATAAGTTTGAGTTGTAATTGATTTCCGCTGGTTTGTATATAATGCCAACGTGTTAGTTCCTGAAAAGACACAATTTCATAGAATCTTCAAAGGACAACTCAATATAGTTATTCTTCCAAAATTTTCAAAAAAAAAAAAAAAAAAAAAATGCTAACCTTAAAAAGAAGTGGAACTTCAACCCCAGTAGTACTCTGTTACTACAATTTTTATTAAAAATGTATGTTTATGTTACACTATAGTACTAAAATTATACATTGTATGAACGCACAGTTTTAAGTATCATCTCCAAAATAAATCGCTGATATTATACTAGGAAAAATTCTTGACTACTAATTTGATGTCATTAAAAGTATCGCATTTCTAATACTTAAAGAACTCAAAATTTTTGCATGTTATGAAAAACCTGATTTTCGCATCGCTTTTAATCTCGCTACGAGAATAAAAAAATAAATAAATAATATATAAAAAAGTAATGATAAACCATAGAAATATTTATAATATACAATTACATTCATAGGTATATTAACTTCACTAAAAACGAAAATCCATGAACTATTTTAATCAACAAATATTCAACACATTTAAAAAACATTTTATCTTTGATTACATTTACAATGTATTTACAAAGTATCAAAATTAACGTCACTTAAAAGAAATACTCATGCTATTAGTACATGAAAAGCAATGCGGTGAAGTTCCGCATCCTATTTACGAAATTGATACTTAATTTTCTAGTTAAAAACCGCGACGACAAAAATAAAATGCAGTTAAGGCAAATGGCCATTAAGAACGATTTACAAGTAGCCACAAGGTTACCCAATGAGGGGAAAGCCTAGCGAGGCGGAGAGCCAGCCATATGGAAAATGTAGGATGCAAGGCCAAACTGATACTTCGACCAAACGCGCTCAGAGGAGAATGTTCTAGTGGTTGAAAGAATATTTTTTGAAATTAGCTTTTTTTTAAATGTTAAAAATTTCAATACCGTTTTTACATGGCCTTTTACGAGTCTTTAAAGAAGGAAGATTGGGCTTAATAATGTAGATCTGCGATATTCAACCTGCGACCCACCGAGTCTTTTTAAGTGGCCCGGTCATGGCCCACTGCTTTGAGAAATTTACTTATTTCGAACATTGTATTAAAGATTTGGCGGGAAATTCTTTGTTAAGAAATCAGATACATCAATTTTGCTTTTTGCTCTCGGTGCCGTTTTCGGATACGAATTGATATTCTTTTTCTATTTGGAACGGTTACGGTTAATGATAACAGACAACAGTGGAGTAGGGACAATTTTAAGGGTGGAACTATCAAATCTCGCAAGCGAAAAATATTCGAAGAAAATTTATCGTTTCAAGACGATTGGGAAGTTGACTATTTTGTAGTGAAAAACAAAGATGGATCACGTTTGATTTGTCACGACAGTGCTTTATTTAAAAAAAAATACCAATGAACAGGGACTATTCAACGGCACTTTTCCTGGACGATCTCTTTCAAGAGGTGATAAATAGGCTTTCTTGAATAATCTTTGAAACAGCAACAAAGTGTTTTGTCAGTGGTCATATCACAGCGGTAACAAAGACATCCAATGAAGTTTGTTATATTATTGGTAATCATATGAAACCGTTCACTGATGCGGAAATTGTGAAGGAGTGCTTCTTAAATGCTTCTGATTTAGTGTTAGTGACAAAAATAAAAAAAATATTAATTAAGAAAAGCAAAACAGGAGTTATAATATTTTGATCATTTTTCCACATTTTAAATTTCCAATGTTATCTAAGTCTTAAAACATTCCCCCCCCCCTTCCCCCGTTTACCCTCATGTTGCGGCCCGCGTGAAATAACTAACATATGTATGCGGCCCAGCAGAAAAAAAAGCTCAGACCCCTCTACAGAGGCTCAACTAGAACTTTTGAAAAATTCACATTATTTTCAGAGTTACCACCCATTGAAATAATTATTCGCGTTTTTTTTCTTAAAATTGCTCCCCTCTGTTGTTGTTAAATATGAAAAAATAAACCCACTTCTAAGTTATATACTTCAAAAATTCTAGTTGAGCCTCTGAACAAAGGTCTGAGCTATATACAGGCAAAATATTATTCTAATAGAAGCATTTTTCACAAAAGGAGAACATTTGAAAAAAAAAGATTATTCTAAGTTAATTTTTTGCCAAAATATTGTACTTAAATAATTTGTTTTTGTCAAAATGTCCTTAAAACAATTTTATGCATATATTCTAATCTAAGTGGCACGAAATATCGCCAAAATTATCCATTTATGCGCCTTTGAAAATCACGGTTCCGAACGTAGTCGGATACCTTAATTCGAAGCTAATTGTATCGTTGCTTAAAAATATTGAATAAAATTTTTTTATCTCGACTTTCAAAGTAAGGAAACAACAAAGGCATCGGTTATCATAAAGCAATCAAATTCCAAATAATTTCACAAATAAGCAAATAATTCTTTAACTTCTTTAATGCCTTCTAAAAATCATAGCTCCCCAACCTTTTTATCGCCGGGGACAGATCAATGTTTGATACATTTACCGTGGCCCGGTAAGGGTGGGACGTTGATTGCTTATATTTTAGATTGTTTTCATTAAATATAATTTTAATTTAATTTAAATATGTCTTAAAAATTATATAAAATGTATATAATGGGATTTAACGAGGTATTTTAAGTGATTTCCATGGAAAGTCACACAAACCCGAGAGAAAATGGAAATACAGTCGGACCTCTATATAACGAAGTCGCTGAATCCCCCTCTCCAAAGTTCGTTGTATAGAAAATTTGTTTTATAGAGGTTCAACTTTCAGTTTTCTGTATAAACCACATAAAACAAGGCTTAAACTCATTAACACTATATATTAAAAAAAGTAATTATTCACACTTTTTTGTAAATTAATATATATTTATTTTATATAATGTATCTATAAAAATAAGAAAAAAAACTGCAAGAAAAGTTTCTTGACGTCTTTATCCCCTTCCTGAAAAATTAAGTCTTTTTCTTTGATACTCAACCACATTTACGTTTTGACATTTTCAAGCAACGAGAAACGAAGTTACCAGAATGACTGATCAATACTACAAATGAAGGGAGACTAGTTCAAGGGCACGAGACTCTACTGAGGGTGAAAGGGGATGTCGAAGATGTTTCCAGTAAACTGGACAATGGGGACTAAAGGTTGTACTTCTAGGACGAAAAGTCCAGAATTCTATTGCTCTCAGTGAGTTAGTCACCGAATAAAACCAGTTCAAGATTTATAGCCACTGAAAAAATGTGCTAAAAGAGATAACTTAAAATGTCCAAAAATACTTAAAAAATAGAGAGAAAAAAATTGAATCACAAGAGAAAAAGTTGCACTTCGCTATATGGAGGCTATTTTACGAAGAAAATCGTGAAATGTTTTTGGTTCCAGGAAAAAGTTCGCTCTATAGAAAAATTCGCAATATAGAGGTTCGTTATATGAAGGTTCGACTGTAATTTAATGTTCCTTGGGCTGCCGGTACCATTTGATCTACGGATCGTTATCGGTTCGCGGACCGGTGGTTTGGAAAAACTGAAATAAAGCACGTTCTTTTGTCATTTTTGCCACTTTTTTGGTTTCAATAAGATCCCCATATCATTTCAAGCATGTTTGTCAATTTTTACCTTTCTCTACCCACACTACTCCGTGATTTATTGAATTTTCAAATTTTGACGGACTTTTGGGTCACCTGGTACAATAAAAACGAAAAAATATAATAGGTAAATAAAGAGGTTTAAAATATGCTTGAGAATATAGTTATTGATAAGGAAAAAAATCGTCATTCCCACAATAGAGTGTATTACCTCCCTAAAACAAATAAGAAACCTTTTAAAATTTTCGAATGATCAAACAAAGCACATGTCATCGAAAACTTTTTCATCAATATTGATTCAATTTTGCTGAAACAGGATATTGAGTAATGACAATAAAGAATTTATCGGTATTATTTACGACCTCAATTTGTTGTCGAATGAAAATTTCTTCCAAGTGACTTCAGTCATTACGCAGTGAAAACAGAATAAATTGAAAAACCACTCTACAAACATACAAAATTTATGCACGTTTTAAATTCATGTCAACAAGATGAAAATAAATTTTAGAAATATGTCATAGTTTAAAATACGAAATCAATGAATCACATACACGGTCTCTAAAGTTCTCCTTTAAACTGATTTTTTATTAACATCGCACTTTTTCGCTGCAATACGGTTTTTGACTAGGGACTTCCTAAGTGACGAGGACGATACTTGCCCTGGCGACCCACTCCCTCAGCAACATCAAAACTTTCAGCTTCGATAGATTTAACACGCATCAAGGCTCACTACTTAGAGGGTCTTCAATGGCACCAAGATCCTAACACCGATTTTTTTAAATATATATTTAATAATTCGATTTTAAAAGCTTTTTAATTTTTAAAGGTCTTCACCCTTCCCCCCAGGAACTCTCGCCATAAATAATTAGCTTACCCGCCTAAAGGGACGTATAATCGTAACTTTATCTCCAAGAAATCAAAACTTCACCGTATTTTAATGATTCTTTATGTAATCATCTCGTACGGTATCTTTCCACCAATCACGAGAGCCGTTCACAGAAGTCATTTGAATTTTGGAACTTCCGGTCTGTGTTTCATATAAAAAGCCGAGATTCCATGTGGCTTATAGTAACAGCTTTGTGATGTCTAGCTTGTATCAGCAATTTTTTACTTTGAGTGTGTGTGTTTGCCGTTTTTAACTTAAATGTCTACAAGAAAAAAAAATTGAATACCGGTGCCCAAGAACATGCCTCATCAATTTTAACAGCTCGAAAGCACAGTACTTAATCATGGAATAAATAAATAACGCCTTACCATCTCGCTGTTCATGATGTATATACATAGTTAGACTATCACAATAAACCTTTAGGGCATATACTGACATATTACTCAATATATTGAAACGAAATTCATATACGTAACATCAGACACAGAGTTCGCGAATCTATTTCAGTTTAATCTTGTCATCTGGGAAAATAAGACTTTCACATACAATAAAAAAAACACACTTAAAAATAATACAAAAAATATATACTTATAACTTCAAGAGAAAAATTAAATATAAAAATTTGATTAATTTATGTCTCAGTTTGAAAATCCCTTTTATTAATTTAGTAAAAGTATTCTTTGCCAATTTAATTTCACTAAAACTTATCTCGTCTTTCAGCTCCTACACAAAAGAAATAAAATAAACAAGGCCGAAAAATAATTTCTCACGGCTTGAAAAATGATTAAATAGTTCATGACATACCAGAAATTCCAACTTCAACCACTCTCATTAGATGGATACCTAATCTCTGAATTACTTCAATTTGATACACTTATAAAAAGAATTTCAAACATTCTTACAACCAAAACAATTCGAAAGTACTGCTCTAAAAGGACACAATCGGAACATTGTTGTACAATGAGACTATTTAATGCCTTCAATAACAGTAGAGTATCGCTATTTATTGACACTCATATGATCATTACAGGCAACATTTTCTTTAGTTCAATTGCGTGTGTACTTCAAATAATAATGGATCATTTAGCATTGGAAATATTTGGTGAGAAAAGACCGAACATTATAGCACTTGAAAATAGATAAGTCAACATGTTATTATTGTATTTACAATTTATGACTCACTACACTTTAAGTTACAGGATAAAAAATATATACCGAATATTTCCGTGTTAAAAGCACAAATTTTAAGATTTTTTTTTTGAAGGTGAAAGGGTTCGGTTTATATCTTCTAATCTCATTAACAAGAGAGTTCAGGTAAAACAATTTTTTTTAACATTTTCCGTTATCTATGTGCAAGTATTTTTAATCTTTTAACTTTTTGAGAGTTAAGAACGAAATTTTTATTCTAAAAGAACAAACAAAAAAAGTCCCATAATCCCTTCTAAGAGAGTGAGTGATTATTAACGTCGCACTGCTACACGGGGGCTTTTGGCGAATAATTTCTTCCAAGTCCGTGACAGAATTCGAATTTTGAATAATTTGCAAAATTTATACTTGCTCATAGAGACGTTTGAATGCATATGATCATAATGTAGCGGGTTTTCTTCCAGGGGATGAAACATAGGTTGATGATAACAAATTACTCTTCCCAATTATTTTCCAATCGAAAAAAATTGTGCAGAAAGCAAGGTTAGATCAGATATTGTACAAGATAACACGTGAATAAAAAAGTGTTAAATACCGATAGGGTTATCAGGAAAGAGAATAATACTGTTGGCGTTTTATTTACAGAAATTTGATTGGACCTCCATCTTACTCGCTTGTCAACATTTTCGATTTCCTGGCGACATGTTCAAAAATTTGAAAATTATAGGAATTTTTTTTCCTTCTCAGTTCGGCATTATACGGACTTTTAACTTTGAGGAAATTTTTCACGAAAAAACGCACTTTTGGCTTATACTCGGAAGTATACGGTATACATTTAGTGGTATGTAAGAAACAGTTTATAAAAAAAAATAACTCTCAAAAAAATAATCACAGATACATCGTATCAAAACTTAATTGAATCAAATTATTCGATACTACCATTAAACCACACAATTTATTATAATATAGAACTAGAAATAAATTTTAAGTTTAATAAAATAAAACTTTTTATTTACAGCTCGATTAATAGTTCTTTTAGTTCCAATTACTGATTTTTCGAAAGATATTTGTTTTTCTCTTAAGTTGAGAACGATAAGAATTTCAACATTTTGGAGATCTGCATGTACTTCGGATCTGATTTGAGATCTTTCAGAAAGTAATTCGAGGAAATAAATTAAAATACATATCTTACATTACAAAAGAGATGCAGTTCATTATTTCAGCTTATAATTACTTTCCAAAAGCTTCGGGAAATGAAGTGAAAGTAGAGAATAATTATAAAAATAAAATAAAACCATACAATAAACTTCACATGCTATTCAAATATTCATTCCAGTGACGGTTTCATAAAGAAAACATAATATTACTAGTTATTTAATCAAAACAATGTTTAATATGTTCCCATGGCACAAAAAATAAACAATTCCTAAATATAAATTTTTTTCCGCCTATTTTCTTCCAGAATTCTTTTATACTTATTTCACCCCATCGTAAACTACAAATTTTCGAATTACTTGCAAAATACCAAAAACTACAACAATGAGTCTTCTTAAAATAAATATTGTTCTTTACTAACTAATAAAATAGAGATGTTTACATTACTTTAATAAAATAATGGTAATAAGAATGAGTGTGTTTGTGAACTGAAATGAATTATATTTCTTTTTTAAACTTAAATTGAATAAACGAAAAAATCAAATTTGGCATCATGATGACAGCACATTTTTATGCGATGAGAGAATAAAATTTCCTTCGTGAGGAGCAAATATGTTTGCGCTTTGCAAATTGTTTCGTGTTTATTTATCCATTTCTGAAACACGTTTTGATGAAATGGAATGGGAAGAAATTTAATTTATGCAAAATAAAATTGTTTTATGTGCGACGAAACGTTCTCATTGTTTGCTTCTTCACGTAAAATATGCTTATATCATGACATTGTGTGTGACTGTGAATCCTCTAATATTATTTTATCCAAAGAATAAAATAAGGTTTCTAGAATAGTGAAGTGATATAAAAATCATGAATATGGCTAAATAAGGACTTTAAAAGCGAAATATGATACCACCCTATTTTGCATCAAAAAATGACTAATAAAAAAATGCTGCATGAATCAAAGAATAATATACAGTACAGTCGGACCTCTATATAACGAAGTCGTTGAATCCTGGAAAAAGTTCACAATATGGAAAATTCGTTACATAGAGGTTCATCTTTTAATATACTTTATAAACCACATAAAACAAATTTTAAATTCATAAACACAAAATATTAAAAAGCAATTATTCCCATCGTTTTTAAATTAATATACGTTTATTTTTATATATCTTACCCATAAAAAACTGCAAAGAAAACAAGACAAAAGAATGTTAAAGAATTCACTGTATTTTCAATATTAAGAAAATAATTTTATACTAAAATTAAAGGATTTTAGGACATTTTATAAGTTAAAGCATACAAGTAATATTAAACATACATTATTTTATAACTAGAACACGGGGCAACTCCACTGAGTGTGAAAGGGGATATCGAAGATGTTTCTACTGAACTGGACAATGATGTTGCACGTCTTGGATGAAACGTCCAGAACTCTATTGCTCTCGGCGAGTTAGGATCTGATAAAACCAGTTTATCATTTATGACCACCATAAAATGTGTTAAAGAGAGAATAACTTGAATTTTTTCAGAAATACTTTAAAAAAAAGGGAGAGCAAAAATCGAATCACAAAAGAAAAAGTTCGTTATATAGAAAATGCACTTCGCTATAGAGAGATTATTTTACGAAGAAAATCGTGAAATGTTCAAGGTTCCAGGAAAAGTTCGCAATATAGAGGTTCGACTGTATATGGATATAAAAAAGAAACTCACACATTACGAGATCTCTGAAACTATTAGACCAACAGACACGAAATTTGGTGGGCAAAGACCCGCCAAGAAAGGGTTTTGCGGAAAAATGCACTCCCAAGAGATGCTATGAGGGAGTTAAGGGGGCGATACCTAAAAGATTCTCTCGTTTTTAACCATTATACCCCCCCGAAATAGACTTGAAATTTTGTTAACATGTTTCTTTTTTAAGTAGATTTGCTATGAACAAGTATTATGGAAATCGACTCCAAAGGTTGGGTAGCGATGTTATCGGGGCGTATAGATAAAAGTAACCGTTTTTAAGCTATTAATCCTAAAAACTTTAAATTTTATAAGCATAATTTTTTTGTTGTTGTTAAGTAGCCTTTAAAGACAGGTTTAACGGAAATCGACTCCCAAGAGTGATTACGAGGGTGTAAAAATCAACAGACTTTAAATTTAGAAATTCACGTCTTTTTTAAATTAAGGGCTTGGTTTACAAGAATGTTTTTCAATACAAATTAAAGCTTAATGTAAGACATATATCAATAACTTAAAAAATAGTATATATATTCATGCAATATCATATGTACAAATTTAATTATTTTTATTTTTGTTGAAGAAATAACTACATCTTATATGCTGTTTATTTTTATGTTAAAAAAAATTAAACGATACAAAATTAATATGCAATAAAATTGTAAATTTATATTATTGACCTCTATTCTCTAACTCTACACGTATTATCGTGGGAATCAAATTGTTTCAAAAATATTCTGTGTGGCACGCTGAATCATATGGTAGTTTGATTTAGCACGCCACAACTAAAAAGTTGCCGACCCCTGTTGTAGAGTTAGCAATACCAGAATTTTTACATATTTCTTTTTTTTTTTCGTCATCTGTTTTTGATCAGCCTTAGGAAGCTCTATCTTTATTTTAAGTGAAATAGCAGTTTGCTTTCCCCCTGAGCTCTTTGCCATTGTGCTCGTAAAAAAAATTCTTCCAAAATAGAAAATAAAACGCGAGCCAAACTCACTGATTTTTACTGATACTGCAATGTACTCGTCAAGAAATTCCAAAGCCAACTGATGAGAGATGAGATGTTTTTGTGTGATGCTTTTAGGGGTGGAGGGTGGAAGTAGCTTCGAAATTGGCTGGTGTCACAGGCTACTCTAAGGGTATTAAAGCCAAGTTAGCCTCTTTCCTACGAAACATGTGAAACCAACTCTCTTCCATTTCACACCCTTTTTAAATCGCGCTTCCACTCCTGGTGTTTTCCGTATTTTGTTCATTCTCAGAAGAGAATTATTTCTGTGTGAAGCTATTTTCGTTTCGTGTTAAGAGAAAAAAATGCATGAAAATACATACCGCAAAATCCGGCGTATAACACGCACATTTAACACAGAAAATAAGATCGAAATTTATGGGTGCGAGTTATACGCCGAGTATAAAAATGATAGCTTTCAAAATGAAAACAAGTAATATAAGAAAAAAATTTAAGTTAAGTCCTACTCTGAATGGATGAATAGAAAGTATTTTACTAACGATTGAAAATTTAGATAAAAAAATGAGAACAGAAAAAAATTAGAGATTTCTACATGGATCAAAATACTGCTTATTTAAAAGGAATAACATTCCTTATGAACTTAAAGGGTGATATATATATATATATATATATATATATATATATATATATATATATATATATATATATATATATATATATTAGTTCTAGAAATATACAAATTTTTTCTAAATCTTGGAATAATACTTCGAATAAATAACTTCAAAATGTAAGAGCATTGCGTACATTCGTTAAAGGGGGGTACGCGTTATTCGGCGAATATATCTAAAAGTTAAAAATTGCAGCTTGAAAGTATAGGTGCGCGTTATACGCCGGATTTTACGGTAGTTGTTTGTCGGGACCTATCTATTATTTCGTGTTAACCGATCTTTCGTCTTATCCGTTTTCGTAATAAATGTATTTCACTGTTATATACAACCCTGAGTATAATCCACTTATAAATGCAATCGCCCGCCTGACTCACTTCCCATTCATGTGTGTTTGATACCATAGTGTCCCGGAAGCTGTCAAGTTTCAGGATTTGGTGAGGCCATTTGGAGGAGCACACGAGAGTGGACACGCATCCCAACAATTGCATGACGTCATTCGCCCACTCGCTTGTCTAGGCGTCACTGACAGCCGTCTGCACACAGAGAAATTGTTTACGAGGTTTCAACAAGGACGAGCATGTTTAGTTTCGATTTCAGTGCTCTTGGAACCTGATGTTTCCCTCTAAGAGAGTTGTGTTGTATTTCCAAGATTATATATATATATAAAAGGTGTGTTCAGAGCCATTGTTTCCTTCCACTAAAATGGTTTGTGTTTGAATAAGAAAAACTGTTATAATATACGCGAGATTTTAACTACTATTTTTCAGCAGGTGTCATTCATAATTAGCAGTCAATATATATATATGCACACACACATATTATATATATATATACTAGAGGACCCGACAGACGTTGTCTTGTACACACATCTTAAATTCAAAAATTCCTAATTTTTATGAATAAACTTTAACAATCTGGACCATTTTGAGTAAAATTTGAGTAAAATGGAGTAAAATTTCAAACACTAATTTCATCTGAATGTAATAATTTAATTAACACACGATTTATTTCAACAAAATAATAACACGAAGTGACAAAATATTTTCCTGAAATGATCACAGCACCAATTGTCGGGACCAACTTGAATTATAATAAAAGATTTTTGAATATTCGATACTGCGATCGTAGCGCAGTCTGCCGGATCCAATGTAAAACATTCCAAGATCAACAATTTATAAATAAAAAATTAATTAAATAAACATTTCTAAACTGAATTATAAATCTAAACCATTCTCGAGTCCACTGAAACAGACAAAAACTTTCATCAAAATCGGTCCAGCCGTTTGGGAGGAGTTCAGTTACATACACACGCACAGAACAATTACATATATAAAGATTATTTGAAAAGATATTAATTAAAAACGCTAAAAAGCGTGAATCGTCAGCATTTTCGTAATAATAAAGACCGGGTTTGGCCGAAAATCAATTTTAGACGCCAACTTACGTCTTTTTCAATTCCTACTATTAAGCTCACGATCTCTATACATATTTTATTTGTTTGTTTATTTATTTATCTTGGCGGAGTTTTCAATCGTAAATAAAATGCATTTTAAAGTGCTCAATTGAGCTGAAATGTAATGTACATGATTATTTTGGATGACAATACAATAATTTAATTATAATTAATAAAAATTAATTTTAATTAAAACTTTTTATTTAAAAAATTACAAATACAGACACGTTGGCGACTTAGCAACCTTTCGGCGACTGATGTCAAAATTTGAAAAGGTTTTTTTCTCACGTGTTAAAGCATTCAGTTGAAAGGAAATTTTATATACACGATTTTTTTGGATGACAATACGATATTTTAATGATAATTGATAAAAATCAATTACCACTGAATGTTGTGATTCTGTCATATGTATATACATATTTATATTAATTGCAACTATTTAATAAAAAGTAGCTAAAATAAATTTTTTTCTTGGTTGATCTAAGTAGGAATTGATTTAAAATTTTTTTTAATATTACTATAGTTTATAACAATAACGTTGTTACAACAATGCAGGTGAATGTTGAGTTGTATTTTTTGAATGTTTTTAATTAATATCTTTTTAACTACCTGCGATATCGGACCGAATTGTGAATCTAAACCATTCTCGAATTTACTTGAACTCACATAAAAAGTTTCATCGAGAAATCGGTCCAGCCGTTTAGGAGGAGTTTAGTGACAAACACACGCACAGAAGATTTTTATATATAAAGATATACATACACAATACTGTCCGAATTAATTGGGACAAGTGGGAAAAACGATTTTTTGTGAAACCTCAGCCATTACTTATCTTATGTAGACTTAAAAATCTCTATATTAGTACGAAGTATGACCTCTTTTTGCAGACATAACCTCCTGAACATGTTTTGGCATTGACTCCACTAGTGTTGCGCATATATGTTCTTGGCTTTATCATCGAAGAACTACACTTGTGTAGTACTTTTTATCATCTATTCCAGGGATGGCGAACCAGTGGCACGCGACACAATATTTTGGGCACGCCACCTATTAAAACGATTTGCATTTTAATTCAAAATAACAAAGTTCAATATGAAGTATTATGAACCAACGTGCGTGATCGGTCATAGTTTTTCAGCGAGATTTTCTTAGTACAAAGAATTATCGAAAACGCTCAAGTTCTTAATGCACCCTGATATGACTTCATTTAATAAACTGAATTTGTCCCAATTCGATTGGTTGTAAATTGGAAAATTTGAAATGCAACTGTTTGATTCCAGTCTAATTCAATATGGATTCAAAAATTTGTTGAAAGAAAAGGTGAAAAATGAAATTGATTGAAACTGAAATAATAAAAAGCAATATAAGTAAAAATGCTAGTAATGAAATTTTGGAAACATGGAATTCGATTCCAGAGCATTTAGCTGTTTGATGAAACTGGCTCATGCTATTTTAACCAAATTTTCATCTACCTATGCCTGCGAGTCATTATTTTCGGAAATGAACATTAAACACTCACTTAGAAACCGTTTGGAAGAGGACTCCAGTTCAGCTTGCATTCAGCTAAAAGTAACACTTTACAGTCCCAAAACAAATTATTTGTCGTCTAATCTGCTACAACAGAAGTCGCGCTAATGTTACTTTAATTTGAATGACATGTATAAATAAAACATTTACTACTATACAGTGCAAAATGTGTTTTCGTTGTAAATAAAGTTTTAAGTTGTTAGTATTTAGTTTTATATTATTTTCGCAAAGGTTACAACTCAAAATTATTGGACGGCACGTCTATACCTCATTAAACATTTCTTACAGAAAAAATGGCACGTTGATCAAAAAAGGTTCACCACCCCTGATCTATTCTTTTGTCATGTTCGTTAAACGATTCATGAGAATATGCCATAATTTCTCAATAGGATTTAGGTCTGGGAAATTATTCGGCCAATCAAGCATGCATTTTATTTTCCCGCATAAAAGTCTGATATAATTTCGAATTGTGACAAAGAGCCAAATCATGTTGAAATGTTCTATCGAATGTTTCCATGAATTGAACAATCCTACTGCATAACATTTCCCTGTATTTGACAGAATTCATCATGGCTTTAAGTGGAAATAAGCTTCCAGAGCTATTCGTTGTATAAAAACTTCAAAAACTCTCTTTAGAAGGAAGTAAGAATCTGGGATCCCAATCTCCTGTAAGAATCTGGAATCCCAGATTATAGAAATTACAGGACATGGAAATTTTAAGAGTTATTTGTCTAAGTTTAATTTAATTGATAGTGATATTTGTTCATGTGGTTAGGATGTTGAAACTGCGTAGCGAGTCTTGTTGTATTGTTTAACTATATTTTTGTAAAAGAGAAAAGTTTAAAAATGAGATGTAACGTTTAGGTATTTCCTGGCTACCAGTTATGCCTTTGTAAGTCAATTTTTCTGAAAACTTCAAGGTCTTAAGTAATTTTGCTTACTGTATAGATTTTTAAAATTTTGTATAGGTACTCCCCCCTTCATTTTATATTTGTATTTTCCCCTTCCTTTTTATATTTGTTTTATACATGCATTTATATTTTTAGATTTAAATTAGAAAATACTGTTGCTAGTCTCAAGTTATGCAATGTGGAACATGAGGAGTTTTAAAAATTAATTAAAAAAAGAGCGTGTGTGCTTATGACCATACGATAGAAGTAATACCTTCAAATTTTGTAACGTTATTTCAGGGATTAGTTACGTGAATAAAAAACAAGGGGAAATTAGTATTGTCCTATAAAAATATTTATTCATATGTCTGTACTCATAAAGTAATATTTTTTTGCGAAATATACAATCATATTTGTGAATTAATTGTATTCTAAGAAGGAAATAAAAAAGGTTTATGTAGCTGTGAAATAGGTTATAAATACTTATAAGTTCAAAATTATTTCAATATCTAAAAAAACTCCGTCAAGCGTTGTTCCGTACTTTGTCGCGCTTTCATTTGGATCATTTGACATAACGTAAAATCCGGCGTATTACGTGCACCTTTACCACAAAAATAAGATCGAAATTTATGAGTGCGCGTTATACGCCGGGTATAAAAATGATAGCTTTAACAATAAAAAAACAAGTGATGAACATAAAAAATTAGACTTCAACAAATATCGAAATACAGCTTATTTAAAAGAAATGGCATACCTTAAAATTTCAAACACTGTTGTAGTTCTAGAGATATGCTATTTTTTCAAACGCCTCAGATAATACCTCGAATAATTGTTTTCAAAACATAAGAGTGTTGCATAAAAAAATTTCAGGTTTCTTCGTAACAAAGGGGTGCGCGTTATACGGCGAATATACCCTAAAATTTTAAAAAAAATAAGCTTTAAAAGTGTAAGTGAGCGTTATACGCCGATGCGCGCTTTACGCCCGATTTTATGGTAATTAAATTGAATCTTATTGAATTAAAAAATCTACTAAATGCTTTGATTTGTCTTTTGAAAAATCTGCATTAAAATCCCCACTTAAAATAATAGGCAATTTGTTCAGAAGTGTTGATCCGGCTTCACAGACAATGCAGGCAATTAAATTTTGTCAATGTGAATTCGATAATTTTCTCTACAATTTGATTTGGTGAAATATAAATAGTAACTATTAGAATTATTTGCCCGTTTTCTGCTCTATATTTCGCTTCATAGATTTCTTCGATACATGACTCATTAAACCCAAATGATTCAGTAGTATTGTTACCATTCAGTAATACCGTTACCATTGTTACGAGCGTTACAAACCCGAGCGTAACAATGCTTGGCTTTTTAAAACGCATCATTCAAGTTTACTCTCCAGAAAAACGCGCCTAAAGTAATCACTTCAAAAATATTTTAATTAACAATAATACAAAACTATTAATAATTATTTTTGTTGTCATATTTAGTCATGATATTGTTACATATATATTTAAAAATATTAACAGAATTATTCTTTTGTAAAAAAAAACAATACTTTGTACATCTTCAATATTTAAGCCTAATCGTAAAAGTAATGGAAAAACCAAATATCGAATTTCTAAACCGAACACAACCTCAAGTTTTCAATTTCTAAAACGCCATTTCCTTAAACTTTCTTGCAGTGGCTATTTTTCCTAAAGCATTCTTGAGTCATTTTTCATAAAAAGGAATGCATTAGGAGCTTACGCAAACAAAATTGAAACGTTCGAGAGAAATATTATAAGTGAGCATTTTATTTCGAGAGAACTCCAAATACAGTTCCAAAGGTTTATTTTAGCCGATTCATGGCTGTTCGGAAAAGATATCCTTAAATCAGTTTTTACACACACACACACACACACAATTCACTTTCATTCTTAGATTCTATTTTATAAACAAAAAAAGAAAATATATAATATACGCAATGTATAAAAAAAGCCATTTTTTGTCGAATTCGGTGTATTAGAATTCCATTCTCTGCGATGCTAAAATGGCTGCCATTTACGGTGACCGAAATAAAAGAATTGGATAAAAATAAATTTCCTCTTTAAGTGTATACGAATTCAAATTTTCATTTGTATACAGAAACGAGTTCAAGATTTATATATATTATAAATTGTATTCTTTGCTCGATAGATTAAACAAAAATAAGATTTGATAAAGTTTCCTAGAAAAAGGACAAAAAATATCTAAAATTCAAATACAGAAAAAAAGTTATGTTTCGCTGATAATGAAAAAGAACTAGTACACTAGTGCTACATAAATAATGAACCCTTTTGCATTTTTAACACGCGTTTATAAGTTTCACTTATGTGTAATGGAATCTGAACTCGAGTTTTACCCACTTTAAAAGGTCAGATTAATTCGAAATCTTTTGCACCCTTGTCAAGACAATACAATACATAACAATATTGTAATACAATATTATAATTTCTTACTAGTTCAATTCCGAAATGCTGAGTTAGTGTAAAAATGTAGTACAAAGAACTCCACCCTTTTACCACAATGAAATTCTCTCATTTTCTCGTTAATCATTTTATTCTTATATTAAGAATTATTTTTTTACTTTTTAGTTCGGTTCACTGTAAAAGAGTGAAGATATATCGCCTTGTTTGGTATTGCTGCAAACACATTTAATTTTAGAATAAGTTTAATGTGGAACAAAAATATATCCTATCAAACTTTTTTACTATTTTTCCAAAATTAGGAGTGAGATTGCTTGTTGAAATTCTCATCACAGTCTCTGCAAGTTAATGTCAGCCAACTTGCATTTATATTTACTCTTGATCTTCTTACAAGAAAAATTTCTCCAACAAATATCTGTCGACCCAAATAGAGAGAACATTCTCACTATATTTGGTTTTTTTGTCTTGGCGCAGGCCGCTATTTGCCCACATCCGAGATTTAAACCATTGCTTAAAAAACCTCGTGGCTTTCTAAACTGTATAAACGACCTCCTGAATAGTAACAAATATTGAGAGAGGAAGTTTTTTTTATTCTCATATCTGAAATTTTAATTCATTAATTACTAGATGACAATTAGAAGACTTCAGTAAATTATAAGTATCTTTCTCGATAAAATCTTGATGACAACCAGAAGCGCACACAAGGGGAAGGGGATTCCAGGGTTAGGACTCCACTACACAGCCTTTCGATTTTTTTCAATTGATTATAATCGTATGTATATAGTATGTAACATTCAATTAAGTATTTGTTGTTAATAATTAATTTTATTAATTAATGCTAATTATTTATTCAATAATGAATTTTTACTGTTTTTGTACCCGAAAATCGACAAAACCCTAAGGATATGTTGGGCGGTGTATAGGAGCATGATACGAGTACTATTGACTTTCGACCCTGGATCCCTCTCTCCCCTTGAAAAATTCCCGTGTGCACCACTGATGACAACTAAGGTATGTTTAAAACCTGTTATTTCTATGCATAAAAAATACAACTGTCTATAACTACCCTTTAAATGACCATAAGGTTGCTAAGAGTAAATACTAGCATGTAACATAAATGCTAGTGCATACAAGCATTTATTTTGGTTAGTTAAAACGTAAAATAAATAAAAATATTAAAAATATACATTAATAGTTTATAAAAATTTCACTTATGGACCACAGGCAATTAATTTTCGCCCATAGAATTATTTTTCCTTTTCAGATAATTGTTCAAATATATTTTATTGCAAAACTATTACAAAATTATAGTTACCGAATAACATAAAATATGCGAGAAAACACAATAATATATAATTAGTCGACACAATAAACTGAAATAATAGAGCATGCCCCACCAATTGATTTAACAATCCTTTTCTCAAAACCGTTCCCGTCCACGTAATGGCCACGGTAGTCTAGTAAAGGGTGTTTTTCTTAGAGGTATAGAACTTTAAATTGCAATAAAACAACGATGTATCATTCGATTGACATGAATTTTTTTTTATTCGAAAGATAATCTTGTGGCATTACATTTTAAATATGATTTCTGGCACAGGACTGCCACGGCTGGTTCGGATGTAGTCCAATCTGGACGTCCAATTTTCGATGACTTTTTCCAACATTTGTGGCCGCATATCGGCAATGACACGGCGAATGTTGTCTTCCAAATGGTCAAGCGTTTGTGGCTTATCCGCATAGACCAATGACTTTACATAGCCCCACAGAAAATAGTGTAGCGGTGTTAAATCACAAGATCTTGGAGGCCAATTCACAGGTCCAAAACGTGAAATTAGGCGGTCACCAAACGTGTCTTTCAATAAATCGATTGTGGCACGAGCTGTGTGACATGTTGCACCGTCTTGTTGGAACCACAGCTCCTGGACATCATGATTGTTCAATTCAGGAATGAAAAAGTTAGTAATCATGGCTCTATACCGATCACCATTGACTGTAACGTTGTGGCCTTCATCGTTTTTGAAGAAGGATTCCACCAGCCCATAAAGCGCACCAAACAGCCAGTTTTTCTGGATGTAACGGTGTTTCGACATACACTTGTGGATTAGCTTCACTCCAAATGCGGCAGTTTTGTTTGTTGACGTAGCCATTCAACCAGAAGTGCGCTTCATCGCTAAACAAAATTCGCTTATGAAAATCGCGCGCGCGACCATTATTTTCGAAATAAAATTGCACAATTTGAAAGCGTTGTTCAGGCGTGAGTCTATTCATGATGAAGTGCCAAACCAAACTGAGAATAAATCACTTGACAGCTGTTAAATCGGTCGCCATCTTGGAAAGTAATGCCAACTTAAACTTCTATACCTGAAAAAAAAAACACTCTTTAGTTATACTAACGAGCTCGTGGTTGGTGTGTCGTTTCGGCCCCAGTAGTGCCACTGAAGACGCGTCGTGTTGAGGGGCTGATGCACGTTAAATCTGTCGAGGCTCAAACATCCTCCCTTTGGTTTGGTGTGGAATGTGGAATGCCAGTTCAAATGTCATCTTCGTCACTTGACATAGGTTCAAAACTACGAGATCCGTCACCATTACCCCTCATCTTGCTTTATAATGCGACGTGCGTTAATAAATATCACACAAATATCACAAAATTGAGTTCGGCATGCGTTCTATTTTAAGATTCTGTATGAAAATGTAGATAAGGTTTTAAGTAAATACGATAATCA
The DNA here is from genome assembly GCA_019973935.1 of Trichonephila clavipes. Classification (NCBI taxonomy): domain Eukaryota; kingdom Metazoa; phylum Arthropoda; class Arachnida; order Araneae; family Nephilidae; genus Trichonephila; species Trichonephila clavipes. The sequence continues at coordinate 1,140,684 of BMAU01013238.1, forward strand.
CCAATTTTAAAATGGTCGAAAATGTTTTCCTTGGTTATGAAAGAGTAAAAGTGCATTCTTATGCACCACGTACTATTGACATCAATATTATACATTATCGATTGCAATCAAAGAATTTAGAAACTGCTATACACATAACAATAAACCTTTTCACTCTTTTTTTTATAAATTATACTCATTTTTAATGTGCTCTAAATAAACTATCCTGTATGGATACCAATTAAATTTATACAAACTTTCGATTGAATTAACCTTAAACAGGTCTTCAAATGTATATATATATACATATACAGTCGGACCTCTATATAACGAAGTTGCTAAATCCCGGAAAAAGTTCGTTATATGGAGAATTCGTTACATAGAGGTTCATCTTTAAATATACTTTAGAAACCACATAAAACAAATTTTAAATTCATACACACTATATATTCAAGAAAGTAATTATTTACACTTTTTAAAAATTAATGTGTTTATTTTATACATCTTACCCATCAAAAAAGAAAGAAAAAAACTGCAAGGAAAGCAAGAAGAAAGAATGTCGAAGAATTCACTGCATTTTCAATATCAAAATAATAATTTTTTCCAAAATTAATGAATTTTAAAATCATTTTATAATTTAAAGCATACAAGTAATATTAAACATACATTATCTTATAATTAGCACACGGGACAACTCCATTGAGGGTGAAAGAGGATATCGAAGATGTTTCTAGTGAATAGGGCAATGGAGATTAAAGGTTGCACTTCTTGAATGAAACGTCCAGAACTCTATTGCTTCTGGCGAAGTAGGATCTAATACAACCAGTTCAAGATTTATGACCACCATAAAATGTTTTAAAAAGAGAATAACTTGAAATTTTTTCAGGAATACTTTTAAAAAAAGGGGGAGAACAAAGATTGAATTACAAAAGAAAAATTTCGTTACATAGAAAATGCACTTCGCTATAGAGAGGTTATTTTACCAAGAAAATCGTGAAATGTTCAAAGTTTCAGAAAAAGTTCGCTATATAGAAAAATTAGCAATATAGAGGTTCGTTATATAGAGGCTCATCTGTATATAAAGAGTGTTTTTTTTCCAGGTATAGAAGTTTAAGTTGGCATTACTTTCCAAGATGGCGACCGATTTAACAGCTGTCAAGTGATTTATTCTCAGTTTGGTTTGGCCATTCATCAAAACGATCATCAAGCAAGGGGTAGATTCGTCGAATGGGCCCAAAACGAGATGGCCGTTGTTCCCGATTTTCATAAGCGAATTTTGTTTAGCGATGAAGCGCACTTCTGGTTGAATGGCTACGTCAACAAACAAAACTGCCGCATTTGGAGTGAAGCTAATCCACAAGTGTATGTCGAAACACCGTTACATCCAGAAAAACTGACCGTTTGGTGCGCTTTATGGGCTGGTGGAATCCTTCTTCAAAAACGATGAAGGCCACAACGTTACAGTCAATGGTGATCGGTATAGAGCCATGATTACTAACTTTTTAATTCCTGCATTGAACAATCATGATGTCCAGGAGCTGTGGTTCCAACAAGATGGCGCAACATGTCACACAGCTCGTGCCACAATCGATTTATTGAAAGACATGTTTGGTGACCGCCTAATTTCACGTTTTGGACCTGTGAATTGGCCTCCAAGATCTTGTGATTTAACACCGCTAGACTATTTTCTGTGGGGCTATGTAAAGTCATTGGTCTATGCGGATAAGCCACAAACGCTTGACCATTTGGAACACAACATTCGCCGTGTTATTGCCGATATGCGGCCACAAATGTTGGAAAAAGTCATCGAAAATTGGACGTCCAGATTGGACTACATCCGAGCCAGCCGTAGCAGTCATATGACAGATTTCATATTTAAAATGTAATGCCACAAGATTATCTTTCGAATAAAAAAAAATTCATGTCAATCGAATAATACATCGTTGTTTTATTGCAATTTAAAGTTCTATACCTCTAAAAAACACCCTTTATATAAAGCTGCTTCTTCCTTGGCGCAAACGATACTTTAGAGAAGAAACAATAATGCATTTTATGTCTGATCGATCTCAAGAGGCTAAACAGAAAACCTAGGGTCCCTAATTCACTTCAGAAGAAAGCCGATCCTTTCAGAGAAATTATCTTCCAAGAGACTTGATCGATTATCTGTTCGCACCTCCTCAACTCCTTTCGGGGGAAAGTGCGTGCGAGAATGCTTCGAAAGCAAAATTCTCGTCATATTATCTCCTTTTATCCACTTTCCGAAAAAACAATGTTTATTTATTTTCTCCCGAACGAGAAAACTGTTTCAGCATTTTGTCGGGCAGATATCGCGATAAGATAGGGTTGAGAATTTTGTAGTTATTTATAAATCTGGAAATATTTCGGGGGTGATATGGAACATTTCATCAGAACATTCACTTAAAATTTCTGATGTAAATATGTCTGCAGATAATAATCAAATGATTTTTTTTACACTTTTAAAATTTTTAGATTTCAGTGCAAAGTACGAGAACCTTCGATGCAAATAAAAATTCTTATTTAGAATGGTAGTTGTATTTTTAGAAACTAGTACAATTTTTAAAATATGAAAGAAAATATTGTTCGCTATTGTTGCACACGCCTAGAGATTTATTTACCCTAAGGAAATCCAGAATCAACAATGGATGGGCTGCAAGATCTTGTGTAGAGCCCCAGGCACTCTAGACTATGTTCTGGAAAAGCAAGCTGAGTGATACACTTGGTGCAAACTTGGCACCATCAGTGTATGTTAAGATATACAACAGTGATTCTCAAAGTGGTCTATATAGACTCCCAGGGGTCTATGACGACCTGTAAGGGGTCCACGTCATCAAAAAAATAATTTGGGGTCCATGAGGTGTAAATGGGGTGATAACAATAGCGACTCTCATTAAACCAGATTGTGACTTTAATTTTAAAAGGAAATTTAATCAAGTGGAAAACAGACTTACCTATTTAACAGATTCATCTACTAAATTAATTGAATGAGGTTAATTTGCAGTTACAAATCTACAGCATAAATTTTATTAAAACAAGGACCACATTCCAGTCTTTCTTGCCAGAATTAAGCTAAAGGAGTATAATAATGGACGTCACAAATTTTTCCAGTTTCTCAATTGTCGCAGACGATCTACCAAGAAAAAAGACGTTTTAACCTACGTCAAACATTTAAGGCGTCTCAGGGGTGTTAAATTTTTCTAGAGGTCTGAAAATATAAACGATTTTCACAAACGGGTATAATTCTTTTAAATTTAAATTAAATGATTCGAATCTTTTACATATTATTTAAAATAGAATGGGCCTTCAGAAAAGTATAAAATGTTTAAAATATAATAATAATTTTAAAAGTCATAAGCATATGAAAATTCTATAATAAATATTAAGTTTTTTTTTTTTTTTTTTTTTTTGCTTTTCGCACGCTATTTTCTAAAATATTAGCCTCTGATGTATAAAACTTTATAGAATTATACACAGAATGCATCATACTCTTTAAACTTTACCTAATTTTAGTATTATATATCTTTTGTATTTTAAAATATTTGTAAAATATTGCAATTTTTTAAATATTTTTTTAAAAATGTATTTTTTTATTTATTAAAATATGTAAGTTATTATTCTATTTATATAAAAGTAGCTACAAAGTATTAAGAATACCTTTGTCTTTATAAATCAACTTTTAGCTTAGTAATTAAACCTGCTCTTTTAGAAAATAGCTCGACGTAAAACTTAATAAATATTTCTTTTAGAAAAGTTTCTTATTTTCATATGCTTATAATTTTTAAAATTATGATTATATTTTAAACATTTTATACTTTTCTGAAGCCCCATTCTTTTATAAGTAATGTGTAAAAGATTCGAATTATTTAACTTAAATTTAAAGAAATTATACCTGTTTGAAAATTGTTTATATTTTCAGACCCCTAGAGAAATTTAACACCCCTATGACTCCTTAAATGCCCTTATTTTAGATTTTGAAGTTAGGTTTGAGAATGTTTTGACTATCGTAATACCGCAGTAGGGAATGAATTCATATGGTCACTTTGTAAAAAAAAAAATGTCAGATTACAAGAATTATGCACTAGTATTAAGCCTTAACAAAGATCTTGAAGTAAATTTTAGAAACAGATGTCAGTTAATTTTGGCTTTAAAAGATATACCTGTTATTTTTTCCATATTATGGAATATCTTGAGAAAGTTTTTAATTGTTTTTCCGGTTGAGAAGGGGTTACAGTGCGCTTGCCGATCTCCAAAACAAAAAGAAAGAATGACTGGATACTATTAACCTAGGAGATATTTAGGGTTAAATCTGACAATGTAATTGGATCCCCAAATTCATCCCTTCCACTAAAAGCATTTTTTTGATACTCAGTTATTTTATGTATTAATTAAATTTTAATTAAATTAATTAAAATGTCATTTCTAAAGCTTTAAACTCTATATACCTCACTGCAGTTAAAAATTTAAGTCTTTTAAAGGAAGAAGCTCTATACCTGCTGTCAAAAACACAAGTGGATGAATTTTAAAAAAATTAATATTAGGTTAGTAGGGGTCTACCCTAAGCTGAAAAGCCTGTCAAGGGGTCTATGAGGCAAAAAAGTTTGGGAATCTGATATATAGGATGAACCACTGAGAAAGCAAGTGTGATTTGATCCTGCTTGTTGTAACCAAGCGACAGAGAACCACCAGGTCGATTGCTGTGATACCAGCAGTGCTGTGGAGAAACAGACCAAGTAACTATATATATATGTTTTTAAACTTTCCCCTGGAAAAGATATCCAAATTGGTAAGATATGCAGATAAAAATCGAAGGATCATAAGCACCAGCTTTAGCCAAAGTTCCAATCTCATTGCCTTCCACGTCAACATGTGAAGGAACTAGTGGAAGCAGAGCCGGTTTATCCATTGGGCGCTTGGTGTGGGCGCCCAGGGGCCCGGAAGGGCTCGGATAAGCTGGACTTAACCAGATGTACTCGTTAGATATTTCGATCCACCTGTGCCAAGGGGACCTTTAGATCTTCTGCACCCAGGGCCCTAAATTAGCTTAAATCGGCACTGACTGGAAGTGAATCCGATGAAGAGTGGAGAGTCATTTTAGATTTTCATGATAGTCAATCCAATATTGCATTTCATATTGTGCCAATGGACGAATATTGGATATAATTTTTCCTGTCAGACAAGATCCAAATTTCATGTACATTATTAAGGTGTGACAAACCTATACGGAACTTTATCACTAACCTTCTGAGTCGTCTTTTTTAGGGAAAAATTTAATTCCCCTACCTATTTCCAATCAGCTCCAAAAAGAGGACAGGATTCCTCGATATATGCAGATTAGATAAACTATTTAAGTCAAGCGGAATAGTAAAGTAAAAAGCAGTAGGAGAGAGAGATTGAAGCAGGAAGGTATAACGGTGAAGTTAGAAGATTTATTATTGAAGATTTCTTGGTGGATAATTTAATCTCAGGAAGAGTTAAGATTCTGTGTGGTAAATATTGATTTATATTTAAAGTCTCGTTAAAGTTTTATATTAGGAGTGAGATTATAGTTAAATGTTTAATAGGAACATTATTGAATATAAATCTGGAATCTCTTATCGCGGTAATCTCTACGTGATCGATATTCTAATTGTTAATTAATTGGATCATTAAATATTTAAGTTTATTTAAAGGAAAGTCCCTTTTTAAACCTCATATAACTATTTAGATATATTTGTTAATAAAAGTCTTTGATTCTATTTGGAAAAGGTAACCAAATAAAGAAAGTTATTTATAAAAATGGCTACTGGCTCTTATCTGACTCCAAATTATTCTCGCTCTCAAAGTGAGATCCAAGGGGATCTTCACGAAGGGACAAAACCGAGTCAAAGCCGTCATTTATGGCAATTAATTCACAGCAGAAAAGCTGAACAAAAGTCAGGTTTCCTATTGATTTTAATGACACGATTTCCTTTTAAATATTGTTTAGAAGGGTTCACATTTGCAATCAGTTTTAATATTTTTATATCAAACAGGATTCGCATTTGATAAACAAAAAGATGTTAAATCAATACGAAATAGAAATTGATTCATGAGCGATATAACAAAGCTATAACTGCGTTTGTGCGTTACACGCTTGATTCGAATCCGGTTGAATTCTATGAAAACAACAATATGTAGCTGTACACAAGAATTTTGTTTAAGACATCTGCAGAGCGCAGCAAAATCATAATATCTTATGATTCTAACCTTTTTCATCAAAAGTCAAATTAATGCGAATTTCAAAAAAGGTATATGAAATGAAACAATTCATCAAATTCCTCTCTTTATTTCGTATTAAAAAAAAAAAGTCATATGCATTAAAAGCAGTGCTTCTTAAACTGTGGTATGCAGACCCCCATGGGGGAAGTGCCTTTTAGTGGTTCCGTAAAGGTTTCTCGTTTAATGTTAATATTTCCTTCTCTCTCAGTGGCGTAGCGTACACCCCCGCAACGGCCCAGGGCTCTAAAGGGCCCACAGCCTGACTTCCTACCCTTTGTAAAATACAACTTGGGGGGCCCAAAACCTGACCATTGGGGGCCAAGTGTTCTCCGTTACGCCACTGTTCTCTCTTTTACAGACATTGTAGGGCTGTGTGGAAAGATCGAACGATGTGCCATCCTAGACTAGATCACTAAATGACCCCGAATGAAAAAAAACTATTAGAACAATGTATTTTGATCAATATGAATTCAATTTTTTTATTGTTTGCAACAACATAGCAATTACTACAACGTACTATTTTTAAAAAATTGTAGAAACACATGAGCAAAGATTAAAAACAGAATTCATTGCGTGCCAATACAATAACGATTGCATTTAAATCACTCTGTGCCGTGTATTGAGAGTCAAGGAAGGATGTTCAAAACCTCTTGGGGGTCCTCGAAGTCAGATTGATACATAAAAGGGGGATGTGGGGATCCACAGTTTAAGGTATATCCGACTACCTTAAAATTGTGAATTTTGCCAAAAGTTGACAATTTTTTTATGATTTTATTTTATAGGCCATCTTATTAGCTTTATAAAAATACCCAGTTTATTAATTTCCGTTTACTAGAACAAAAACTACAAGTATTTTAGAAAAAGATGCCACACACACAAATTACTTTAAGCAAGATATCATACTTTAAAAAACGTTTTACTCGAAATGTGTAATTTTTTTTAAAAAAAATTACAACGATATACGGGGACAGCGATTGCTTAAGAAGTTTTGAAAACTAGCAACTGAAATCTTTGTGTGTGTGTGTTCTACATAATAGTAGAAGTATTTTACACTTCAGATTTATCAATCACTGTTTTATTACAAAATTTACCGTCTCTTATGTGAAAATAATCACTGTTTTTTTAAGCAGTTTCATATAATAACTAGGATAAAGTGCTCTAGTTTTAGTAAAAATTAAAATATCCCTCCTCCTGAAGGTCATTTCAGAAATGAATAACATAGCAACACAGCAGAATTGAAAAATTGAAAATTTGTTCATAAACTTTTGGTACAAAAATAGGCCCCGTTTATGTTATTTTTTGTAACTTTTTACCCACACACATTTTTTCCCACATTTTAGTAATAATAATTTCTTTTTCTCTTCTTAATTTTGGCATATTTTTCTTAAAATGTACTAAACAAATCTAATATTCCCCTCATATCTTCATTTTTTTAAAAAAAAAGTCGCAAGTAGTCGTATATCTTAAGAACGGCTGCATTAAAGGGTATTTCAGTCGTTATTTTTAGCACATAGAAATGAATATTCTCCCAGAACAATTTCAATGAAGCAGAGAAAGATTTTATCACAAAAATGATAGATTTTATCTTTGGGTCCTTTCACATCACGACCTCTAGATGTTTATTTCTCTCTCTCTCTTTTTGTATTTTAGGTTCAATAAATACATTGTATTTATTCATCAGATAAGATTACTTCAAGAGTCCAAGTAACCTTGAACCAAAAAAACTTCAGGATATCAGTTCTCAAGAAACTAAAATTTCTGTGAGAATTAAAAAGTGTATCCCGTCTCATTCCAGAAAATCAATTCCTTTTGTTTTTGTTTGTAAGCAAACCTCGAACTTCAAAGGAAAGTAAGGAATTCCAATATTGAGAAATATGACCGAGATCAAGCGGCCCATGAAACGAGACAGGTCTTCCTCAAGGTCGCACAGTAATGAGGAAATAAAAACGATTAAAGTATTAAAAGGCACGATATGTCGTTTCAAATAGGAAGTCGCGGTATTTTTACAATCTTAAGTTAATAAGTTATGACATTTGCATGCTACTTTTTTTCCAACACTTTTTAGGACTCTTTCTTTACTGAAAAGAATATTCTTACAATAAGGACTTGGCGCTAATTTTATACTTCCTTTTCATGACAGTTAAATGTCGACAATCATTTTTTAAAAATATATTAATGCAGTCTTTTAAGTGAAGTTATCCTTTTCATAAAATGTTTTTAAGCACTGAGTATCAGCTGTTGTTTTTAAGAGGTAACAAAATCGTCAAACCTTGGAACGTGGTTTAAAAAATTTCTATGAAAATCAAAATTAACAACGAAGAGTGAGTGAGTGAGTGAGTTTTTATTAACGTAGCTCTCTAAAGCAACACGAGGGCTATTGGCGACGGACCTTGCAATTTTGAACCTCGTTTAAATGACGAGGACGACACTTGAACTAGCACCCCTCTTCAAGCTACCACACCACGGCAAAGGGAGGGCGTTTGAGCTTTCGACAGATTTAAAGTGCATTACCCCCCTACACAGAGGGTCTTCAGCGGCACTAGGCTCGAACTCATGACACGCCGGCCACGAGTCCGTTACCTTGATCACAAGGCTACCATGACCATACTAAGGCCGCATTCACACCAAGGCAGTCAGCGTCGAGTATTGAGCGTCTAGCCAATCAGAGACTTCATCTCGCCCGAGGTGAAGTCTCTGATTGGCTAGACGCCTAACGCTCGACGCTGACTGCCTTGGTGTGAATGCGGCTTAACACCGAAGAAAGCTAATGCTATGTAGCCTTTTAACGATAAGAACCGAGCAAATTTTACGAAGGTAAAATTTCTTACTAACTTTTTAAGAGATATTATTACTTTACAAATCATTATCAGTTCCTTGAAAAAAGCTCGTAATAGTTCACACTTTTGTAGAACAAAATAAGCTAATAAGCAAATACTATATTCTGGGTTTAAAATTATATATAAAACTCCTGTAGAATCTTTACTTCCACAACAGAATTCGAAAATAATGAGTAAGAATCGCGCTCAGTGGCGTACATAAGGAAGGGGAGGGGGGGGCTTTCTAATCGTAAAATGCAGATAAAAATTTCAAATTTGGCAATTGGTTAAAGATGTTCTAGTATTTTAATATTCTTCAAAATATTTTCGAAATTAATTATATTCTTATATTATGCGTGTACTTAAAAATCAAGAGCATTTTGGTTACATATGGGAGTTATTGTTGTTGACAAATATGTACTTTTTAAAGGAAAGTTTCTGCAAAAAGAAAAAGATGGCAACATCAAAGCGTAAGAACTGACTAGCAGGAAACACACACATGATTGTATCTATCATGTGACTATGACATCACATTAATTTATGAACTGGTAGGCTGACAGCAGTTACTACGTGGCTACGACGTCAGATGAATTTAGCACATTGGATACGAAGATAACTCACTGCATACCTACGTTATTTGTATACCAGCCCTTTACGTGTTTTTCTGGCTCTTCAATGTACAATTCTTAAAACATTTAACACACCACAAACTTCCGTGATTTCTCGATATTACATAATTGCTAAACATGCATTGATGAATAGAAATTTAACGTATATATATATATATATATATATATATATATTCAGTATTAAAGTAATATTTGTTTTTCAAATTATATACTACATATAGAAGCCCAGTGGCAGCCTATCGCGCTTCCACGCTACAAGTCCGGGGTTCAAGTCCCGGGCTGGGCAAGATCAACTTATCCTTTCATTCCTTCAGTGGTCGATAAATGAGTACCAAGCTTGCTTGGGAACTGAACAATGGGGAATTTAGCGTCAGACTAACCATTTGACCGAAACATCTGCATATGCACCCCAGCGCCTAAGGTCACGTGAACTGAGATAGGCACAGTAGGCCTTGGCCCTCGTGCGCCACTGGGTTCACTTCAGTACATTATATATAATGATAGACGAGATAACATTTATCTTTTAAAATGCGAAATTATCAAATTTTCTTTTGCGCTAATGTTGGTTAAGTTGTCGAAAACTCAACGGTTGTAACCTTTTAGCGAAAGACATTAGTTTCCTCGGCAATTTTAAACAAGTCTGGGAGCTCTCACCTAGACTAAACAAGGCAAGATTTCATAATCATGAAAAAACCCCTCGAAAATTAATGGGGGTTAAGGAATAACACGTTCATTTATATGAAAGGACCGGTCAGGAAATAATGGATTTCACATCACTTCACCTCCAAATACAACACGATGAAGTCATTTGTTTCGTTAATTGTGCATGTTAGGTAAATGTGTTTAAAAGAAGGTCACCATCTCTCTCTCTTAGATAATTAACTTTTTCCCAAGATTTACCTAAAGTTCAAACGGTTTTACTCGTATTAACTGATGTATGATTAGCAATTCATTCAGTAGAGTTGCCAGTTATTTCCTTTTTCGATGGACAGAAAATTGTTTGAATAGCTCAGAGGAAAAACAAAATTAAACATCATCAGTCTAGTTATTTTGTTTTGGTTTCTTTTTTTAAAAACTTAAATGAAGAAATTATATTTCTAAATATTTCGGATATAATTTATATCACAAGATTGTTGATACTTCAATAATTTTAAGTATCGTTAGAGGCAGTGACGTAACGGAAAAAATTGGGACCCCTTAGAGCGCTCCCTCCCCGCGATGCGAGGATGTACGTTACGCCACTAGTTGGAGGGAAGAGCAGAGTGCCTAACCTTGCCGGGCTTTAACCTCTCATCATTGGAAGTTGGAGTGATTTTGACGTATTAACTCTTGCCCTTTGTTAAAATATATTACTTTGGAGTAAATAATCTTAAATAGAGGATTATAGACAGAGGTGAGTGAGTGAATGAATAGGAGATTTTATAGCGCAAGAGCCAAATCAGGCTTATACTGCGCCAAACATTTGGGAAAATCTGATCTAGACGGGAAAAGAAAGGATAAATTGAATGATAAGGAGGGTCGAAAATAGAGAAGATCACTAGGGTACCACAGGTTCGTGAAACCCGTGTTTACCGAAGATAGTAAACCCCTTGGGAAAAGGAAAGATCACTAGGGTACGTCGGGATTGTGTGTGGCACCCGTACTCACCTAAAGAAGGCGAGCCCCAAATATAGACAGAAGTGTATCCAGTGATTAAAAAGAGAATCACTAGATCCGCCTATTCAATAAGAAAGCTCATTACATCATCGGGAGAAACGGGGGAAATTAATTTATGAAATGAACACAATTTATTCAAGTAATGTAAACAAGAATAATTCTATTCATTTGACACACAAACGAAATTTTTTAATTTTGATTTTTTACAGTGTAGATTGATTGATTGATTGAATATTAACGTTGCACTGTTCAGCTGCACGAGGGCTTTTGGCGACGGACCACGTAATTATGAACCATGGTCAAGTGACGTGGACGACACCTGAGCTGGCACCTCCCTCTCCTAGCTACCACACCTCACCAACGGGAGGACGTTTCAGCTCTCGACTGATTTAACGTGCATCGCTGCCCTACACGGCGGGTCTTTAGTGGCACTGGGCTCGAACTCGTGACAAGGCAAGCCACGATCCGATACCTTGACCACTCGGTTACCACGGCCCCTTTTTACAGTGAAGAGGGGCGGGGAGGGGAGCTACGAGAGTAAAAATGTGATGCGTAGCCTATTAAACATATACGTAGCTTTTTGCTCAAGTACGTTTAAAGGAATCGGCCAACTAGGTCCGGAGCCAAGGCCTAGGCTCGTTCTCGACTCGGCCATAATAAGATCACGAACCGAATCATTTTAATCGTCAAATATTATTCCAGGACATACTCTCCGAAAAACAGGGACTTTTGAATTATTATGTCAAGTCCACGTCTAGGCCTATCATCCCATACACCATCATTACTCCTTTAGTTGAATGGGGGAAGTCTGTCGGGTCAGTTTTGTTCCTAGGTTTGTGAGATTGTGAGATCTTTATTTGTTACGGGTCGCAGTTAGTGCGAGTATTTGACAACGTATGCTATATGCTGTCTACTAAAAAAAAAGTGTCGCGGGTGAGGCCCAAGACCTTAAGAAATTTTAAAACGTCACTGTCTATACTTACTTAAAATAAGTTTAAATAACAACGGTAAAAAATTTGTTTTTTAAACATAGGTTTTCCTTCAAACTTCACGTTAGCTTTCGCTCTTAAATTTTAAGAGTGAAAGGGAACGTTGAGTCTCACATTGAATTCATTCAATTAGTTTTAATAATTTCATTTTACGAGGGGGGATAGTTTAATTTGCTGGTTTTAACATTCAACTGTTTCAGGCTGAAAGCAATTGGAATTATAAGTAAAATTTTCATTCTTTAAATAACTAGTTTTAATCAATCATTTTTTATTAATTTTAGTAAAATTATATTGTCATCCGAAACAATAGTGTACAGAAAATTTCAGCTCAGATAAGCGCTTTAAAATGCGAGAGAAACGTTTTTAAAATTAAAATTTTTTTTAACGATTTCACCCAGACTTAGTCACAATGTGAGTAAAAGATAACCCATTAAAAATAGGATGTAATGTGATATGAAAGGAAGTCAATGATCTTATGATTAACCACCATTAATAATATTTGCAGGAATTTTTTTTATCTAAAGTAACGTTCCAAGCTACGAATAGCAAAACTATACAGAGTGCATAGATGACTTATTTTACTGTAATAAAACCTAATCAAATAAAAACTCAGCAGTAAATTTGATATTCAATTTTTTTTTTCAAATTAATAAAATGGCGCCTTCTCAATTGGGAAATTTTCAGTTTAATTCTATATTACAAATGTTTCAGTCATAACAGGTTTAAGTATTCGAGACCCAAAGAAATAAACCGAAAATTCACAGCCAAAACGAGTTGTTTCTCGCACAAAAGTTTTCATACGTATTCATTTATTCAACACTAATTCCTAAAATCTTCCACATTGTCGTGTTCCCCTCCCAAGGAGGCTTTCTAGATCCACCTTTATGAGGGTAGATAACCTCTCATGAACTATATCAAAGGGAGGAACAAATAAAAAAAAATAAATTCAATCCGGTCTGAAATACGGCACACGCAGAGATTACATCTGAAGACTGGATGGGTAACATTGTAGTTGCCCATACAATGTAATGATAGATCTTTCAAGATAATTTTGGACTTGCCTCACAAGGGCGGGGATTATAATGAATAGACATCCTTTACTTCATCGCAACTATCATCTTTATTCTGATTTCAAAAAAAACGAAGCCAATTTGACCATATGTATTGCAAAACTTATTTTAACGACTAACATTTTTATGAAACTAAAATCTTCAAGAGTGTGTGTAAGAATTTTTTTTATAACAACTTAAAATACTTAAGATGACTACGTTTCGGGACATTAATTTTGAAAACGAGTATATATGAATATTTTTTTTCATACTTAGTGTCAATTGAATTAGAATATAAAATTGTTTTAATGACATTATGATAAAAAATTATTTAAATGCAATTTTTAGGCAAAAAATGAAGAAAGACATTTTCGACATTCTCCTTTTACGGAAAATGCTTTCATAATATTTTCCGCATAATATATAAGACTTCTCTACAGCAGCGGTCATCAAACTTTTTGACCTCACGGACCACTAAATTCATAATTTAAATCCCGTGGACCACTAATAGGACCACTGATATACAAATCGTCGGCCTAATTATCAGACTGCTGTAACGTCACTTCTCGAAAACAACAACATCTGGTGTCGGTTTCTTTGTAGATTCGACGCCCACACGTGCAGCTTCAGATGCAGCGCAACCCCTGTTTGACCCCCCCGAGGAATCTAGCGACCCGACCGGAAGATGAGGGGAGAGATGCTTTGAACTTGCACGCGAGCGGTGACCAACGAATCCTCCTCTCACAAAATAGTGGACTCTAACAATCTATAATTAAATTTAATAACTTTAATATGTATCATTTTGTAAATAAGTTTCAATAGTTGTGACGTAAATAAATTCCATATTTTAATTAACCAAGAATATCACCGTTATTTTTTCAAACGTTACACTGCGTAACTCCACCGGCGTAACTGAGTTGATGTAGGAGTGTAACGCGCCAAGCGCTTTTTGGTGCGATTAAGGAATCGCGCCAAGCAGCGGTTGTTGTCGGGTTACATGAAATCCAAGACGACGGCCTAGCGTTTCCCTTTTGTTTTGTCCCTTTTGTTTTGCCATGCCTCAGTGCACGCTCCACTTTTAATTTATTCCTTCGATCAGTGTTATCACTGTTTTTTTTATTTCATAATAAAACTAGATTTCGAAGCGAGAGGTGGTGGCAAGATTTTAACATAAAATAAATACAAACTTCCAGATATACATTATTTACACTATTTTAAGCGTTCATCACACAAAATTGGTTACAATATCGCACGATAAAAATATCAAAGTAAACCATATTGTAATATTATCGTCTATCTTGGCGAACATAAACAACAACTAGACGCCTAGCCCTACTGTATCAAATTAGCATCCCAGATGGAGTTACGCAGTCTGTATGCGACATACAGGACAGTGAAACAGTAGAAAAGTACGAAACGAGACGAGACAAAACATTTACTGCTGTAGCTGCCTTGCTTTAGCTATGACTTATTTACCGTGGCGTTATTCGATGAAGTAGTGTTTTTTCCCACGTACTGTTATGAATTGTGAACTATGTCTCAATGCAGCTTAAAACATAACTCAACGTGATGACTTGACACACATTTTTCTGGGGACCAGCGAAATTTTCTCGTGGACCATTAGGGGTTCACGGACCACCACTTCGGCGATCGCTGTTCTACAGAACCTAAGCTAGGAGTTCTATGAAAAATTCACATTTTCAGGGTTACCATAAACTGAAATAATATAATTGGCGTCTTTATTAAAATTTCTCTACTCTAGTGTATTGAAATATGAAGTGGATTACATTCTTCAAAAATCCTAGTTCAAGCTCTGTAGAGAGGTATTAACTATATATAGGCAAAATATTATCATACAAGCATTTTTCATAAAAGGAGAATGTTCTGATGCATGTCATTTTTTGCCAAAAAAAAAAATTGCATGTAAATAATTTAATGTAATAATATTCTTAAAACAACTGTATTTGTATATTCTAATTCAACTGAACACTAGAATATAAAAAAAATTATTGATTTATATGCTTTTGCAAAATCGTGATTCCGTATGCAGTCAGTCGCCCTAAAGCAAAGGTTCGCCAAAATCTTCTGGCATTACACAAAAATTAAAAGAAAGGATAATTTTCCATAGAGTTACGGCTGTGATATGTATGAAGTATGCTAAGGAAAGTTTAACGGACTCCTAGAAACTAATAGTTCATCGATAATTTTAGAAAAAATATTCTAAAACAGGAGTAAATTATGTAAGCAATGAAGAAAGTCCAAGTATCATATAAACGTGGAATTTACCGAAGACTTATTTCCCCTCTACGACAGCTATTTTTATGTTATGTAATATTTATAAAATTTTAAAAATAAATATCTAAAGAAGTGTTTCCACCGTTGGTATTCCCGAAAATAATTTTAATTCTATAAACATTTTATTCATAAATAAGTCTCCAAACTAATGTACTTATCTATACATATAAAAATGAATGTTTGTCTGTATGTCATCGATGAACTCAAAAACTGCTGTACCGATTCTTATGAAAATTGGTATACATATGAATTTTTCCACGGAGAAGGTTTGTAAAATATGCTCATTGATGCCACTCGCCACCAGGTGGCGCTGCAGAGTAGCAACTTCTGCCCCGTTCAACCGATTGTCATGAAAATCATTATGACCATGTATTTTTACACAGAGGAAACGAATATGATATTCGTATTAATGGAAGTTACCACCAGATGGCGCTTCCATGTATCAAGTTCAATACTGATTTTAATATATATCTATACGAATTCGTATAAATAAAAGTTCTCAAAATATATTTTCGGTGCGATAAGTAAAATAAAACTATAAACTTTCTTTTCTTCTCTATCTCTTCTTCTCTTCTCTTTCTCTTCTTCTCTTCTCTATCTCTTCTTCTCCTCTCTCTCTCTTTCTCTATTCCCTTTTTCTTCTCTATCTCTTATTCCCTTCTCTTCTCTTCTCTATCTCTATAAAAATGATTGTTTACCTGTATGTCTTTTCTAGAATCGTAAACTATGTATTTGATTATGTGAAGATGTCATTCTAATGAATTTCATATATTGTCGTTACAGTTCATGCTGATATGAATTGAAACAAATGAAGCGAACGATAGATGACATTTCGAGTCGAGAGTGACATAAGAATTTGTGTAGGTTGTGAAATTCATATCTAGCTTACATTAAACAGACAATATTGTGCGTATTTTTATATTTGGGAGAGTTTTTCGAATAATTTTGTGCTTTTCATCGTAAGCTGAATTAATTTAGATAAATACTTCAATCGGATTGAATATTTGTAGTTTCCGTGAGCTGATTATATTCATTTTCTACAGTGAATTTACGAAGATCATCGAATGTGTATGTGAAGGATTTGACTGCTGATTGACATTCCGAACGCATTTGCTGTGCGGTTCTTTTTCTTATTAGCATCTTATACCATCTGCGACTTTGCGACGTTTTATAAACTCAAAAGCATCATGTCGTTTCTGTATAATTATGCCTCCAAAGCGACGAGCAATTGGCCGATCTACACCTCAAGCACGAAAGAGAAGAGCATTACGAGCCTCAGAATCAGACGAGCAACGAGCATTAAGGCTGGAAAATCTTCGAGCACACGCCACTGAGACCCGTTCGTCTGAATCGTCTGACCAACGAGAAGTAAGATTAGAAACTGATCGAATACGTACTAATCAGATCCGTTCGTCTGAGACAACTGAATTACGGGAAAGAAGGCTGCAAAATGTTCGAATAAGCACTGCTCGATCAAGACGAACACTGCACGCTGATTTGAATCTTAGTGCATTCCATTATGACAGTAATAATGATTACAGTCTTCATCCAAATGTCGTCATTGGAAAAATGGATAAAATTTGCATGTATTGTAGTGCACTCAAATTTAAAAATGAAACGCGTGGAATGTGCTGCGCCAAAGGAAAAGTTAAGCTATACCAGAATTACATTCACCACCCGAACCACTGTCAATGTTTCTATCTGGTGTTACACGTGTGTCGAAGCATTTCTTGGAAAACATCCGCAAGTACAATGCATGCTTCCAAATGACATCGTTCGGTGCAACGAACATCGTGCGCGAAAATTACATGCCGACATTCAGAGTCCAAGGTCAAATTTATCATCATGCCGGATCGCTTCTACCATTGCCGGACGCAAATCACAAGTTCCTTCACATTTATTTTATGGCAAACAGTGATGAACAAATCGAACAACGATGTCATTATAATGCGGGCACTAGACGAGAAATTGTGACTGCGTTACAAGGCCGTTTCGATCAACACAATGAATTAGTTCGGTTGTTTAAAACCGCCATTCAACGAATGCCAGCCGATGACTATGCAGTTGTTATTCGAGCAGACAAAAGACCCATTGGCCAACACGAGAGACAGTTCATTGCACCAACAATCGATGAAGTGGCGATCGTTATAGTTGGCGAAGAATTTGAATCGCGCGACATAATTCTTCATCGCAGAAGTGGTGACATTCAGCGAGTCTCCAAAACTCATCGCTCATACGACGGATTGCAGTATCGGATTCTGTTTTGGTGAGGAGATGATGGATATCATTTTAACATCAAAATGATAAATCCACAAACAGGTGAGGGAACGAATAAGAAAGTCAGTGCCATGAATTATTATTTGTATCGACTGATGATTCGTCAAAACGCTGAGAACCACATTCTGAAATGTAGACAATTGTTCCATCAATATATCGTCGACATGTACGCAAAGATTGAAACCGAACGGCTATTATATATTCGATTGAATCAAACCGAGTTGCGTTCTGAACAGTACATCCATTTACGAGACGCAATCGTTAATGATGGTAACGT
This sequence comes from Trichonephila clavipes, assembly GCA_019973935.1. Lineage (NCBI taxonomy): Eukaryota > Metazoa > Arthropoda > Arachnida > Araneae > Nephilidae > Trichonephila > Trichonephila clavipes. The sequence goes on from BMAU01013238.1 coordinate 1,158,906, forward strand.
CAATCCAAACGAATTGGGAAGAATGGCCATATTACCGTCTACATTCACGGGGAGTCCACGGCACATGCATGAATACGCACAAGATGCGATGACATACGTTTGCGCATATGGTCGCCCAGATTTGTTCGTCCCCTTTACATGCAATCCAACATGGAATGAAATTAAAGAACTTCTATTAGTTGGACAATCATCTTCGGACCGCCATGACATTACCGCACGCGTATTTAAACAAAAATTGAAATTTTTGATGGATTTTATTATCAAGCATCATGTTTTTGGAGAGACACGCTGCTGGATGTATTCCATTGAATGGCAGAAAAGAGGATTGCCACATGCACATATTTTGGTTTGGTTAATCAACAAAATTACGCCAGATCAAATTGATCAAATCATCTCAGCAGAAATACCAGATAAGCACATTGATCCAAACTTATTCGACGTCGTCACCAAAAATATGATCCATGGCCCATGTGGCGCATTCAACAATAATTCATCATGCATGTCTGATGGGAAATGCACGAAACGATACCCAAGAAAATTGGTTTCTGATACTATCACTGGCAATGACGGATATCCACTGTATCGTCGACGATCAGTTGAGGATGGTGGCAAATCCGTCGTTCTGAAAGTACGAAACATTGATATTGAAGTAGATAATCGTTGGATTGTGCCATATTCACCACTGCTTTCAAAGACCTTCACACAAAGCACACATTAACGTTGAGTGTTGCAATTCAGTGAAGTCGATCAAATACATTTGCAAATATGTCAACAAAGGAAGCGACATGGCAGTCTTCGGAATAGGGAATGTAGCTGCACCACTCGATGAAATCAACCAATACCAACTTGGACGCTACATAAGCAGCAATGAAGCAGTATGGCGCATCTTATCATTTCCAATCCATGAACGACATCCAACAGTAGTACACTTGGCGGTGCATCTCGAGAATGGACAGCGCGTGTACTTTACAGCAGATAATGTACGTGCAAGAGCATTGGTTCCACCGGCAACAACTTTAACTGCGTTTTACTCATTGTGCCAAGATGATCTTTTTGCTAAAACTTTGCTTTATTCTGAAGTACCGAAATTCTACACGTGGAATGCATCGACTAAAAAGTTTCAACGTCGCACAAACAAGGTAAAGCAGTTGAAGGACATACCAATTTATATTCCAGTGATGCGTTGGGTCGTCTGTACACTGTTCATCCGAACAATACAGAATGCTTCTATCTAAGATAGCTGTTGATCAATATACGTGGACCAATATCCTTCCAAGATTTAAGAACAGTCAACGGTCAGCTGTGCGCTACTTATCTCCAAGCTTGCCAAGAACTAAATCTTCTTGAGAAGGATGCACATTGGGACACTGCACTAGCTGATGCATCGAATACTGCTCGACCACAGCAAATGCGCACGCTATTTGCCATAATATTAACAACCTGCTTCCCATCTAATCCAAAAGATCTTTGGGAAAAATACAAGGACTACATGAGTGAAGATATTCTACATCGTTTGCGCGCTGCGAATCAAAATCCGGATATTCAATTCACACCAAACGTGTATAATGAAGCATTGATTTTGATTGAAGACATATGTTTGACAATCGCTAACAAGGCACTGGTGCAACTGGGAATGACTGCTTCAAACCGACCTGCAAACAACCTTTTGATCGTGATTTGCAACGAGAAACACACTATGATTCTGACGAACTGAGGACATTCGTTAGGACAAATCTTCCGCAGTTGATTCTAGAACAACGCATTGCGTATGACAGAATTATGCGTGCAATCACAGAACAAAGCGGTGGACTGTTTTTCATAGATGCGCCCGGTGGTACAGGCAAGACTTTTCTTCTTTCACTAATTTTGGCAACCATACGATCACAAAATAATATTGCACTGGCTATTGCATCATCTGGAATTGCGGCAACTCTTTTGGATGGTGGCCGAACAACGCATTCGGCATTGAAACTGCCGTTGAATTTGCAAAACACTGAGGCACCAACATGCAACATCAGCAAAAACTCTGAATGGGAAAAGTACTCCAAACGTGTCAAATTATCATATGGGACGAATGTACAATGTCTCACAAGAAAGCATTGGAAGCGCTTGATCGTACACTGCGAGATTTCAGAGGAAACAAATGGATCTTCGGTGGCGCACTCATTTTATTGTCTGGTGATTTTCGACAAACACTGCCCATTATACCACGATCAACACCCGTTGATGAACTTCATGCATGTCTTAAATCATCAGTTCTATGGCGTCATTTACAGAAATTGACTTTGAAAACTAACATGTGTGTACAACTACAACGGGATGCATCGGCTGGAAATTTTGCAAAACAATTAATGGATATTGAAATGGGCGAATGGAAATTGATGAATCTACACAATGTATCACCCTGCCAGCAAACTTCTGTAAGATCACAGAAAGCATCGACGAATTGGTGCAAAAAGTTTTCCCAAACATTGCACAAAACTACAAAAACCATCAGTGGCTCAGTACGCGCGCTATATTAGCAGCCAAAAACATCGATGTCAATACCATCAACTTCACCATTCAGCATGCAATACCCAGTGAAACGACAACATATAAGTCCATCGATACTGTGGAGAATCAAGATGAGGTTGTCAACTATCCAACTGAATTCTTGAATTCGCTTGATTTGCCAGGCATGCCACCGCACGTTCTTACATTGAAAATTGGCGTACCCATCATACTTCTTCGAAACATAAATCCATCACGACTTTGCAACGGAACCAGACTCTCAGTCAAGAAAATGATGAACAATGTTATCGAGGCAACAATTTTGACTGGAAAATTCAAAGGTGAGGACGTCCTGTTGCCACGTATCCCAATGATCTCGACAGATATGCCATTCGAATTCAAACGTTTACAGTTCCCGGTGCGACTCGCTTTCGCAATGACTATTAACAAAGCACAAGGACAATCGTTACAAGTGTGTGGATTAAATTTGGAGAATCCATGCTTCTCACATGGACAGCTCTATGTGGCTTGCTCACGTGTTGGAAAACCTTCTAATTTATTCGTCTACGCACCAGATGGAAAAACAAGAAATATTGTGTATCCCACAGCACTTCAATAAACATCTAATTGAAACTGAACTTTGTAATCACATAATTTTTTCGAAACGGCTTTGAATGAATTGAATATTTGTGTACTGATTTTCCTTTAAAATTATTTTTATTAAATTTATTTCTGTTGTTTGCGTAGCAACGCGCGCCGGGTACAGCTAGTTTGCAATAAAATAACTAAACACCATAAGAAATGATCTCCACTTTTTCCTTTTACTGGCAGCTACAACTTTTGAATCCCTTTTCGAATAAGATCTTTACAAAAAATAATAAACATCAAAACCTTTATAGATCACGACAAAAGTAAAACAGAAACAAATTTTTCACGTTTTGAAATTTTTCTTACAGAAATCAAATATTTTAGACTACACCCTGATAAGTATAAACAGTAATTTAAGATTCATATTGCATACCTTCAAAAACTCAAGATGGAGTAAAAACAAAATCCGTGCTTTGAAAATTAACAGGAAAACGAGAAAATTTTTCTTTGCTTTGTTACAAACGATTTTCCTCTTTTAGTTTTTACGAGGATATAGAATAACATAATACCAAACATGCCAGCATTTGTAAGATTTCCAGCACAAAAAAAATCTAGCACCCCTCTCTCCAATTTCACATCAAGATGTGAAGATGTGAAAGTAGGATTTTATGGCGCAAGAGCCAATTTTGGCTAAGCTGCGCCAAAACACTTCTTAAGTATTAAAAGTATAAAATTATTAAGACATTTTTTATGAGTAAAATAGTAAAATCTCAGATTAAAAATATTTAAAAGCTAAAGCTAATAAATTTTGGTGGGGGTTTACCTCACCAAGTCAGAAAATGTGTAGCTCGTAAACAAATTGTTTAAAAAGGTAAATAATCACCTCTTGCTGTTTCTAAAATGGTTTTCTGATTGGATTGTCGAAGTCATACCTAATAAACGAATGATTTGGTTTAGTAACCACCCATATTTAAGACATATTTTGGATTAGGCTCAGGCTCATCTTCTACGTCATATGTTATATCTTCCTCATCCGTTGTATACTCGATAGGGGCTGATTTTCTAGGTTTATGAGGGGCCATCTTAATTTCTATTTTTGGTTTTATTGCGTTGCATGTATTTTTAGGATGACGTTTTTTCTTACGGGGTTTTGAAGTTTCTTTTGCATCCTGGGATGTAGAAGGTATTGAATTGGATGTAGTGGTGGTCGTTTCATGAGCAGGGCATACTGTGGATGAGGAAGCTGTAGCAGAGATAGATAAAATTATCAGAAGCGATGGGAGCAGTATCTATTATAGAATTAGTAGGTAGAGATTTGGATGGCGATGTAACTGTAACAGAAGATGTGGATGGTAAGAGTTCTGCCTGAATTGATGTAGAGGATTTATTAACTGCAGGGACTAAGGAAGATATAGTTGGCTTCGGAACGGATATTAATGGTTGCAACAATTTTAGTGGTGGGCAAACTATTTTGGTAATATTTTCATGTTTGCGTTGTAGTGCTTGCAGTCGAGTGTTTGGTAACCTGAGCGTAAGATTGGGACAATTGTGGAGCTATAAATTTTCTTGCTTCTATATGTACGGTATATTTCTACTAGTTTTGATAACCTGTATTTCTTTTTCAGTTTTCCATTTCGGGCATAACTTTGAATTTGATGGGTGGGACTCTGTACAGTTAACACATTTCGGCTCTAGAGTACAATCCGTGGAAGAATGCCCAACGGATGCACATCTAGAGCATGTTAGTTGACCACGGCAGGAAGTTTGAGAGTGTCCGAACCTCTGGCACTTAAAGCAGCGAAGAGGATTCGGTAAATAGGGACGGATTGTACAATTTAAATAACCAGCTTTTATTGTATTTGGCAGTTTTGGGCTATTGGACGTTAAAATTAAGTGTTTAGTCGGAATAATGCGAGCATCTTTTTTTAAAGTGATTCTCCCGACCTGCACTACACCCTAATCTGAAAAACCCTCTAGTATTTCAGCCTCAGAAATGTGTAACGAGTCAGGTTCTAAAATTACACCTCGACTGGAGTTCAGAGATTTATGGGGAGTTACTTGGAGGGGAGAGTCAAGAAAAGTTTTAGCAGATAAATAGGATTTGGACTGAACAGCAGAATTAGTTTCAATAAGTAAATCACCGGATTTCATTTTTTTTTACTGATTTCGGTTTACTAATTGCTTGAAGAGCTTTCAAAACAACAAAAGGAGATTTACCGGACATTTCATTATTAGGCAAAGAGTATAAAAAAACGTGTAATTTTAGCGATTTCATCAATGGTAGGGTTTGTGGGTAAAACAAGGCCTTTACCCGGGCACAGCAGCATTGGACCCATATGTACGCGTAACAATATTCGTTCTGGCGTGCCTCCACCCACCACGGAGTCCAACAAGGGAGGCAGTGTGTCGGTCATCTGGCAAAAAACCAGGCACGGCGCTTACCTGGAGTACACCCAGAATATAATGCTACAGCATCAGGGCGAGGATCCAACGGGTAAACCCGACACCCCTTATCTGCAGCACTAACCCTATAGTAGTCTCTTCGGGGACACCCCAGAACACCATTTTCCTCCTTACGGGACGCCGCACACGGCAAACATGCGGGTTGAAAAAACCAAGTGTTAGTCGAAAAACAAATAAAGCAACATAATCAAAAGATTTAAAGAAATAAACGATAAAGAAACTAAATTAACGCAATACAAAATGTAAACCATAATACGTTAGTAATAAAACTACAGTTTTTTCATTAGAAAAAAAACAAAATTTGAACAAAGTCGATTTTTTAATATAGGTCTGTGGTCTGGACGGGAAAAGAAGAAAAGGAGAAATGGGATGACCAGAGGGTCGAAAATAGAGAAGGATCACTAGGGTACCCTGGGTTCGTAATGCCCGTGTTTACCAGAGAGTAAACCCCTTGGGAAAAGGAAAAGATCACTAGGGCACCTCGGGAGCGTGAAACCCGTACTCACCTAAAGAAGGTGAGCCCCTCATGGGCAATTTCACATCAAGACAAAGTGATAACTTTTATCTCGACAGATTCAAGGAGCATCAATCCCTCTATCCAGCACATTTTTAGTTGCAGTAGGAAGCACAAGCAATGCTGACTACGGGTTTGTGACCATGACTTCTCGGAGACCGTGGCCATTAAGCATGCACCAAATGGGACGTTGAAATGTGTATTGTGTACAAACCCGTTATACCCGTTAATAATTTTTGGATATTCAGCGGTATTAAGACTCGAGCTCCCGAGTCGGTAGAAATAAAGCCAGCTTGCATTCGATTATCGAGTACTTTTAGGGTGCTAGTTTGATATCACGGGGCACATGCCACGTTGTTGTTTATGTTCGCCAAGATGGCCGATAACATTACAATATGGTTACCTTGATATTTTTGAAGTTATGGGAATATTGCAAGTTTTCAGTACTTTTTAATTGATATTCATTATTAATTTTTATGTATTAGAAAATTATTTTATAAATATAATATAAAAATACAATTATTATTATGTTATCATAATATTCATTATTTATAATTGTTTTTCATTATATTTATTAATAAATATTATTACATATGTTATTTATAATTATTGTTCCTTATTTTTATAATTAATATTGTTATATTCATTTATAATTATGTTATTTATAATAACGTTATATGAGCATTCTTATGTATAATTTTTATATTACACTACGATGTGATAATTTTTTTATAATTACTATTAAATTATATTATATGATTATTATATATAACAATTATTATTAAATCATACAATATGAATGTTAAAAAATAACTATTAAATTATATTATAAAATTATTATATACTGCATATATGTAATATTAGTACATTTTTTTATTTTGTTATTCATTATTTATTGATTGTGCTTGGTTATTCTCAATCTCTTCCTATATTCTTCTTTTGAAATGTATTTCAAAACGATTCTTTAAAATTATTTTCCGCACGATTTGATACCGCTAGGCCGCCATCTTGGATTCCATTCCAACGACAACATGCGCTGCTTGGCGTGATTCCTTTTTCGTTAAACTAGTTCCTAATAAAATTATACATGTCACCATAAATAGCTTAAAACCATTTCTACTGGTAATTAGTAATAAAAAAGCGAGTACCTACGAGCATCCGCAATGCCACGTTTTTGCTAGTGACAGCTGGTTCTCACTGAAGGTTAGGAAATATACGAAATAAAATTTTATATTTCTCACATAAAAACGGATTTGGGCAATTTAGGGTAACATACTATAGGACAAAGAATATTTCAGATTAATGTATTAGAAGTCAACATTTGAAAAAAAAATTGAAGTATTTAATTAACATCAACAAGATTTTCAAAAACTAAAATGACAGAAACAATAATACACAGCGGGCAATAATTCTTCTAATTTCATAAAACTATAATAACCAAACATTTTGTATTTTATTTGACGTGCTCTTTTTAGAAAATCGACTACATTATATTTTGTTAAATCAATTTACGAGCACGTCAGTCAATATATTTATCAAGCAATAACTTATCCTTTTATGCTTATACTTTGCGATCATGCACGCTGAACACGTGAAGAGGATTTTCTTTTTAAATTTCAATGAAAGGAAAAGAAATTGTGATTTATACGCTTCTTACCTTTGACATTCTTTTAGTAGTGACGTTTCTTTTCGAGGTTTAAAAAGCGCGCAGAATGAAAGGTAAACATTGAATCGGAGCCAGAATTAAATGTTCAGTTCAGTTCAGTTCAGTGCAAGCACTGAAAAAGTGGAGACCTGGCTAACGCCTTATGCTCCGAATTAAATGTTTCTATTCAAACAACCTTGTGAAGGTTACGGTTTCAGGTACTCCAAATTTAAGGTAATAAAATAGAAAAACGTCATTGTGAAGAGAAATATAACAGCTTCTCCTCTCAATCATTGTGGTCGCGGTAGCCGAGTGGTATAGGTATCGTATCGTGGCTTGCCTTCTCACGAGTTCGAGCCCAGTAACACCAAAGACCCGCCGTGTAGGGAAGCGGTGCACGTTAAATCTGTCGAGAGCTGAAACGTCCTCCTGTTGGTGAGGTGTGGTAGTTAGGAGAGGGAGGTGCCAGCTCAGGTGTCGTCCACGTCACTTGACCATGGTTCAAAATTAAGTGGTCCACGCCAAAAGCCCTCGTGTAGCTGAACAGTGCGACGTTAATATTCAATCAATCCTCTCAATCATTACTAACGTTCCTCAGTACCAATTCGTGGTACATATTTCAATAAAAATTTATGCGTCAGGTTAGTCGTAAAAGAAATGGCAGTATTAAAGTGTTTTACAACAGCGGCTCTAGAGTGAGAGTTTTATTAAAGTCGCAATGAAAAGCAACACGAGGGCTATTGGCGAATGACCTTGCGATTTTGAACCTCAGTCAAGTGACGAGGACGACACCTGTCTCTTAAATACCACAACACGCCAACGGAAGGACATTGAGCATCGACTGATTATTCATGCATAGGTTCCTTTTACACGGCTGGTCTTCAGTGACGCCAGTACTCGAACTCGTGACATTCCCGGGCAACGAGTCCTTGACTATAACCGCTAGACTACAGCGGTCGTCGTGGTTCTAGAATACATATTTTCAGGTGTATTTTGTAACTTCATGTGTTCCGTAATGACTGAATTCAAATTATCAGTTATTGTATAATAAAAACTTGGTGTTTTTACAGAAAAAGCCAGTTGCCATCCCCGTGTCCGGATACCCCCCAATTGCCCTTAATTTTTTTCAAATGATTATAATAATATGTATATAGTACGAAAAGTTTCACTAACTATTTGGATTAAAAACTAATTTTATTAATTAATGCTAATTATTTATTCAATAATTTATTTTTTACTGTTTTTAGTTCCCGACAAAGTCAAAAGAATATGTTTGGCCACGTATTGGGTTAGGATACGTGAATGGTGCACTTTCGACCCTCGAACCCCCTCCCCTCTCCCCGCCCCGAAAAATTCCTGTGCGCGCCCCTGATAAAAGCCCATTAACAAACAGTAGTTTGGAACAACAGTAGCGAATATATTTTTAAACTGAAATCGCAATTTGTAACATGTTAACAAATAAGGTCACACACACAAAAAGGACCCTGAGTGTAGCTTACATCTAAGAGTATATGAATTTATCGATATATTTATTTATTCCAATTTTGATTATATTCGAAAAAGTAATGCTATCTGACTACCACTATTGATTAAATTTTAAATGTTTTGATTTGATTTTGCTTTACGTCGCACTCTCGAGAAACACGTGGGCTATTGGCGACGGAATTCGTAATTATAAATCATGATCAAGTGACGAAAACAATACCTAAGCCGAAACTCCAAACCATCATCAACTCCTCAACACGATAGATCTTCAATGGTACTAAGTTTTGATTGGACAACGCAGGCCACGAATTCGCGTCCATGACGCTAAATTTTAACTGTAGACTATAACCAATTAATATACAGTCGAATCTCTACATAACGAACCTCTATATTGCGAATTTTTCTATACAGCGAACTTTTTCCTGGAACCTTGAACATTTCACGATTTTCTTCGTAAAATAACCTCTCTATAGCGAAGTGCAATTTCTATACAACGAACTTTTTCTTTTGTGATTCAATTTTTGTTCTCTCTTTATATAAAATATTTCTGAAAAAGTTTCATGTTATTCTCTCTTCAACACATTTTATGGTGTTCATAAATCTTGAACTGGTTTTATTATATCCTAACTCGCCGAGAGCAATAGAGTTCTGGACGTTTCATCCAAGAAGTGCAGCCTTTAACTGTCATTGCCCAGCTTACTAGAAACATCTTCGATATCCTCTTTCACCCTCAGTGGAGTTGTCCCGTGTCCCCGTGTTCTAATTATAAAATAATGTATGTTTAATATTACTTGTATGCTTTAAATTACAAAATGTCCTTAAAAATTCATTAATTTTAGTAAAAAACTTTTTTCTCAATATTGAAAATACAGTGAATTCTTCGACATTCTTTTTTCTTGTTTTTCTTTCTTTTTTGATGGGTAAGATATATAAAATAAACATATATTAATTTTTAAAAAGTGTGAATAACTACTTTTTTTTAATATATAGTATTTATAAATTTATGGGCCGTGGGTGTGACCTAGTGGTTAGAGCATCAGACTCCAGACCGGAAGGCCTGGGTTCGATGCCCGTGCCACCAAATACCCTCCGAGTACACACGGAGTACGTGTTTGTTAAATCAGTAGGTCCGAAAGTCTTGTGGGCTGAATCACGAGTGCAGAGTACTGAAGAATATTTCCCTACCATTCAGTTCCATGCCTAAATTGCGGAGGTGGAGATAGGTGGTTTCGCCATCTATCGTCCCTTCGGGGAATTTCGCCGAGCTAAATCGTACTGGCACCTGTATGTTGGCCAAGGCCAACGACTGGCGTACTTCTAACCCCTTGCCATGATGAATTTCGTGGGCCTCGATCTGACTACGTCAGACAGGTGGCATGAACAACAACAACAACATAAATTTAAACTTTGTTTTATGTGGTTTATAAAGTATATTAAGAGATGAACCTGTATATAACGAATTTTCCACATAAGGAACTTTTTCCCGGGATTTACCGACTTCGTTATATAGAGGTCCGACTGTATTTTGACTATCAACATTAATTATTTTTTAAATGTAATCACACAACAATGACGTAAAGTTGCTTACTTCATTATTACTTACCGGCATGGAATAAAAATACAAGGTGTATTTAAATGTATCCAACTTTCATTCATAAAAATAACCCCTCAGGTAAATTTAGTTACAACAGTTTTACACTTATCTTCTTCAAAGTTGTCTCCTTGGTTTGTTACACATTCTCTCTAACGATTTTGCTACACACACAGTGTTGGAAATAGCTCTGACACACTTCTTTTAAGATGGAGCGCAGCTGGTTCATTGCTTTCTGCGTGATGTCTTCTCCGAAAAAAACTGATTCCTTTCGTATCTTTTTTACTGAGGAATTGACAAGCACACCATAAAGTTAAGTACAATAGCATTATTCAATTTTTTGCAACGCCTTTGTAAAAAACAAATATTTGACGGAAATCACTCATTGACAGTCTTCCAGCGACTGACAGCTTCTGCAGGCAGGAAAAACTTTTACACACACGCAGTAAGGATCACCCACAGATGAGCAACAACACGCTTCTCGCTAGTTTCCTTTGTTTACATACCTAAACTTAGGATTAGATTTCGCATAACAATAAAAATATGAAATTATTCCCCACCCATTCTTATGAAATTAAAATTTTCTAGAAGGGGCCACACAACAATTAGTTCCAAAGTACAAACTAGAATTGCAGTTATTTTTAACAATAAAAATGTCAGTTGCAATGCTTTTATGTTATTCATATTTTAGAACCTGTTTCTGGAATTGTCATTAACATGTTTGGGGACCTTTATTTATTTTGAGAAATGTTCAGTCGTAACGTTTTTTTTTTTTTTAACTAATCAAAGCTGTTCGCACACGCCCTCCAAAACATTTGTGTATACCTGAGTTAACGTGTTCCACGTATATAAAATTATTATCTTAAAGTGATAAAGGGATTTATTTTTATAAATGTGACGTAATGCCAGTGTTCGTTCGAGCTCTATAAGCCAACACGCCCTGTCCTTTTGATTCGAAACTCACCCCTCCCTCCCTTCCTATGGTATTTTATGTTTAGTTGTGCATTACTACACGTTTGGAACCAAATGGTTTTGGTTTCCCCCCACTCCACGCGCTAAAAAAATAAAAATAAAAATTATTATAATTTTAAAAAAACAAAAAAAACATGCTTTTATAGTTAATAAAACTAAAAAGCAAAAAAAAAGAATAATAATAATTCTTAAAATAACAATAAAATGATTAACGAGAAAATTAAAGCCATTGTGGTAAAAGCGTGGGGTGCTCGATATCAATTGTTATGATTTCTTACTAGTTCTATTCCGAAGTGCAGAGTTAGTGTGAAAATGTGGTACAAAACACCCCACGCTTTTACCCCAATGACACTAATTTTCTCGTTAATCATTTTATGCTCATATTAAGAGGTCACAGGGGTGTTAAATTTCTCTAGGGGTCTGAAAATATAAACAATTTTCAAACTGGTATAATTTCTTTAAATTTAAGTAAATAATTCGAATCTTGTACACATTACTTATAAAGGAATGGGGCTTCAGAAAAGTATAAAATGTTTAAAATATAATCATAATTTTAAAAATTATAAGCATATGAAAATAAGAAACTTTTCTTTCAGAAATATTTATTAAGTTTTACGTCGAGCTATTTTCTAAAAGAGCAGGTTTAATTACTAAGCTAAAAGTTGATTTATAAAGACAAAGGTATTCTTAATACTTTGTAGCTACTTTTATATAAACAGAATAATAACTTACATATTTTAATAAATAAAAAAATATTTAAATTGCAATATTTTACAAATATTTTGAAATACAAAAGATATATAATACTAAAATTAGGTAAAGTTTAAAGAGTATGATGCATTGTATAATTCTATAAAGTTTTATACATCAGAGGCTAATATTTTAGAAAATAGCGTGCAAAAAGCAAAAAAAAAAAAAAAAAAAAAAAAAAAACTTAATATTTATTATAGAATTTTCATATGCTTATGACTTTTAAAATTATTATTATATTTTAAACATTTTATACTTTTCTGAAGCCCCATTCTATTTTAAATAATATGTAAAAGATTCGAATCATTTAATTTAAATTTAAAAGAATTATACCCGTTTGAAAATCGTTTATATTTTCAAACCTCTAGAAAAATTTAACACCCCTGAGACCTCTTAAGAATTAGTTTTTACTTTTTTGTTTGATTGACTATAAAAAGCGTGTTTTTTAGAGTTTCTTTATATATATAAACTATAATTTATTTTTCATTTTTTATTTCGATCTACAATAAAAACGTGTTTTTTAGTTTTGTTTAGATATTTATCTATTTCTATTTTCAAAAAAACAGGGCTATTGTTTATATTCTAGTGAGAAATTGCTAACGCATTCTTCTCTTTTTCACACAAAGGACACTTTTTTTTGCTGTTGTATTTGTTTTAAGCGCGAGCGTTTTCACTTTAGGGTTGTAATTTAATCTTTTAATCACCAAATCTCTGGAAATGGGATATGGCATAAGTCACCAAATCTGGAAATTTGAAGTAGGACAATTGAACAGATTATGAAATTATTATACTGTCATCGGTCCTTGACAAGTGTTCAAAATTTCGAATTCATCTGATCTTTTAAACTGGGTTAAAATTAAGTTCAAAGATTCTGTTACATACAGGTGAAGCTAATAGAAGTGTGTCAAAAAATCCATGCTTTGTGCTTTTAATAAATCGTAATCTTTAACAAAAATATTTTTTCTCCTCAAAATAAATCTAAGAGACCCTCTCCCTTCTTTCTAAGATTTAAAATAAATCTTACTGGATGTATTCTTTAGTTTTTTTTTTTTCAAGCAAATATATATATATATATATATATATATATATATATATATATATATATATATATATAAAACTCGAAATAAAATTTAGCAGGGAACGTAACTAAATAGAAATCAACGTAAGAAAATTTAGAATCATTGTAACAACATAGGACACCGATTTAAATTCTAGTAAAATATAACTTGTTTTATTTTAAGTTGGGAAATATAGGCATTATTAAAATTCTCTTAAAGAATGGCTGAAATTTATGCTTAAAATTGGAATTACTTGAAAATTTAGTTTTAAATGACATCACAATTAGTCACACACGTTTTAACAGCACACAAGAAATGGAATGTATGGGTGTGTGACAAGAGCAGTGGCGCACACAATCCAGATCCCCCAAAGCCCTTGATTTTTTTTCCAATTGATTATAATTCTAAGTATATAGTACGTAAAATTTAATTAAGTATTTGTTATTAATGATTAGTTTTATTAATTAATGCTAATTATTTATTCAATAATTAGTTTTTTACTGTGTTTTGTTCCCGAAAATCGACAAAATCCAAAGGAGCATGATACAAGAATGGTGAACTTTAAACCCCGGACCCCCTGAAAAATTTCTGTGTGCGCTACTGGACAAGAGTAATTACATATTTGTAGAATAAAATAATTTCTTTTTTTTTTTTGCAAGCTATATGAGATCTGCATACATACGGGTTTACACAATATTTCCACTAGAAAAGTTCTATGGGATAAAAAACAGAGTTTGGCATAAATGATAATATTTTTTATTTTCAATATGACTGTGGATTGGTATTTTTATCATTGTAGATCTATATATATATAGTACATTCCCCGGGAGCTGGTATCACTTTTTAGTACGGCACCATATAGATATATACCAATTCCTACTCTGTAATTTTGACGCTTAGCTTTCTCTCCAGCTCTGACGATGCGAAATAGTATTCAAAATTTAGTTGTGCCAAGTGCACCCAAGCCAAACATGCACTTAAGGGATCTTTTATACGTCGCATTACTATACGACATGGACGCTGTCAACTTTTTGCATCATGAAAATCCACCGACTTGGGCCGGGATAGAACCTGCAATTTTAGACGTACAAGGCCAGCGCCTAACCAACTACGCCCCCCAGCCGGCGTAAATGATAATAGTAAAATATAAATATTTCAAAACTTTAAAAATTATATTTGGTGGAATTAAATGTCATAACTATTGTAGAATATCAACTCAGAAATTTACAAACAATTTAAAGAGCCGGGAATTGTTAAATTAATATGAATACAGAAGATTAAATAGGCGGGACACTTAAAAATACTGGATGACAATTGAGCCACTAAAAAGAGCTTGGCTAAACCATCTGGTACGCTAAAAAGATCAAAATTTAAGTGTATTGACTGTCTGGAAAGACTAGGAAAACTATTCAGGTGACTAACTGGAAAACCATATCTAAGAACAAGACGGTAGGGTGGTATTCTGAGGAAGACCAGGGCCCATTTGGGAACGTCGCGCAAGTGAAGAGGTATTTTAAAATATAACTGTCTATGAATTTTTGTAAAAGTAACAAGATAAAAAAAAACCCTAATGAAGCGGAACTTTTTCTGATATCTACAATTTAAATCACTAGCGTAGCTAGTTCTGAGGGGGCCCCAGTGGCGTAACGTGCACCCCCGCATCGCGGGGGGGGACCAGGGTTTTAAAGGGGCCCAAAGGCTAACTGACGCAAGTGCCTACTCTATGTAAAATTCAACGTGGGGCCCAAAACCTGACTTTACAGGGGGCCCAAATGTTCTCCGTTACGCCACTGGGGGACCCTGTACCAAAATTCTTTCGGGGCCCTTTTTTTAGGTATGGGAGCCTTATTAGTGCACTGTAGTTAAATATGTGGAAGGCCCTGTAGCTTGGGAGCCCCGTATCATTGATAGGGTTGATACGGCGGTAGCTACGCCCCTGATTTAAACGCAAAAGAAGAAATATAGCATGGTTGGTGGACATTCGAATAAACATCGCTCTACAATTACGCATGAATTATGAACACTATAAATATATAAATCCGAAATAAATTTATTTCACGACGGATGTAACCATGCAATCGATAATAAATCAAATTATTTTCAATAAACAATAAGCATTATTGACACTATTCCAAATTTATTTCTTCAGGAAAACTCCACAGATGCCAAATTTTGTTACAACGATTATTGATTTAATTGTAAATACATTTTGTGACCTTCTTATATAAATATATGTAAGATTTATGAGCAGAAAACTTAAGCTAGCGGTCTACACAACTAGAAAAACTTTTACTTATATATATAAAAAAGGAGACACAAAAGACTATTTTTGTTAATCATAATCAATCTACACACTATGTTTGAGACGGCAACCCGAAAATAATTACGGCAGTCTTTTATAGCTGATGACATATCCTCTTCAATGTAACAGATGATAATAATGATCCGAAATTAACTGATGGTTGGTTATATCCGTTTTCAAAAGATCATTATTTAGCCATCTTTCTGAAGTTTATTTCTGTTTTTAGTTACCAAGAGGCTATTGTTTACTCTATCGATGTGAATTGTGTCGTACCTCGTCTCTTTTCAAATGAAAGTTGTACTAAATGTGTTAACATCGGTGTAAAGATTTATTTTTGCAAATGTTGGCACCACTGTTCAATTAATCCAATTATATATATCAGTAACATAGTCCCTAGGTTGATTAAAATTGTTCTTTGCAGAACTTGGAATAGATATTTTTTTCTCCGAATTTTCACTTTTTTTGTGTTAATTTACGTTATTTTTGAAAATTTATACCGTTATTTTTTCTTCCTCTTTTGCTAATTTTATTCATTTAATTTTTTGTTACATAATTTTCTTTTTATAATTTCTTTAAAGTTTTTCGGAAACATTATAAGAATTTCACTTTACGTAATAATGATTTTATTAAAAGCTATTTAAAATTTTTGTTCACTTCTACAAATAATTATTATTGCCAAATGCCACGATACGCAGAGCCAATAGTAGGAAACCGTTCAAATATAATAATAATAATAGCAATGACAGAATTTGGCGACGTTTTTTGAATTGATGGGTCTTTTGACTTGGCGAAATTAGTGGACAATATAATGAGTAAGAACAAAATACATTAACAAAAAAGTACATATATACAAATAAGCACAATACTTTTGATTAGAGAATATTTTTTGTTACTAGTAATTTTTAATTAATAGAGTTAAATTTGCGCATGCTCGAAATAGGGCTCCAAAAATTCTAATAACACAATTTTAGGCAACTGTGAGTTTTAACAGATTGTCCAGTAGTTTTAGAGTTTAAATTTTCGTAGGCAGAGTACTTTAATTTTAATCAGTGAGTAAATGAATTTAAAATTGAAGGATAAATATCTTAAAAATAAGCCAGAGAACTCTAGAAAAACGGCTAAGATTTGATCAAGATGGTGGGAGGTGCTTTACATAGCCAATCCGGACGCCAAAATAAAATAATGTTACGCGTAGCCAAAGAACGGTTACGGAATACGCGCGCGCGCGCGCCAAGAATTTGTATCTATATAAAATTAGTATTATATCCAGTGACCTTACCAACTTTTCTATGTTTGAACTCAGTTATGTGGACATCTAAAATCTAATCGTATCTAATATAACCTTTGGATGTGATAATGTCTGTTATCATTGCCAAAGATGATTTATTGACGAAAATTAGTTTCTAACCTATCCTCCCCCTTCTATTTTGAACCGGGTCAACGTAAATACCACAGTTTTTATTAAGAAAACCACTATCGGATGATTCATCAGCCATTTCTCAGTTTCATGTATTATACATGTAGAATGGGTTTTTGTGGAGTACCTGTTTCGCTATGGAAACTTCATCTCCTATATTTGTATTCATGTAAAGGGTGTTTTTTTAGAGGTATAGAACTTTAAACTGCAATAAAACAACGATGTATTATTCGATTGACATGAATTTTTTTTATTCGAAAGATAATCTTGTGGCATTACATTTTAAATATGATTTCTGGCCTATGACTGCCACGGCTGGCTCGGATGTAGTCCAATCTGGACGTCCAATTTTCGATGACTTTTTCCAACATTTGTGGCCGTATATCGGCAGTAACACGGCGAATGTTGTCTTCCAAATGGTCAAGCGTTTGTGGCTTATCCGCATAGACCCATGACTTTACATAGCCCCACAGAAAATAGTCTAGCGGTGTTAAATCACAAGATCTTGGAGGCCAACTCACAGGTCCAAAACGTGAAATTAGGCGGTCACCAAGCGTGTCTTTCAATAAATCGATTGTGGCACGAGCTGTGTGACATGTTGCGCCGTCTTGTTGGAACCACAGCTCCTGGACATCATGATTGTTCAATTCAGGAATGAAAAAGTTAGTAATCATGGCTCTATACCGATCACCATTGACTGTAACGTTGTGGCCTTCATCGTTTTTGAAGAAGGATTCCACCAGCCCATAAAGCGCACCAAACAGTCAGTTTTTCTGGATGTAACGGTGTTTCGACATACACTTGTGGATTAACTTCACTCCAAATGCGGCAGTTTTGTTTGTTGACGTAGCCATTCAACCAGAAGTGCGCTTCGTCGCTAAACAAAATTCGCTTATGAAAATCGGGAACAACGGCAATCTCGTTTTGGGCCCATTCGACGAATCTACGCCTTGCTTGATCATATTTAAAATGTAATGCCACAAGATTATCTTTCGAATAAAAAAAAATTCATGTCAATCGAATAATACATCGTTGTTTTATTGCAATTAAAAGTTCTATACCTCTAAAAAAACACCCTTTATTACTAACACAAAAGAATCTTTCAGTATAAGCAGAAGAACTCGATTTTTTATTACATCACCTTTTATAGCCTTTCAAAGTACTCGCCTCTATATTTTTTTCCGTTTCGCACTTATTTTTCAAAATCATATTATGGTTGTGTATATGCATACATAAAGTTATTATGCACATCTTCTTTAAAGAAATATTAAATTTTATTACAAACATCTTCTCATCTGTATTTCAGACATTCAAAGATTTAATTGCAATTCTGTAGAATAAAAAAAACCCAAAATGTTAAAATCTCACATTTAACAGAACGAAGGGTAAGAAAATGAAGTCAAAAAATTCGTAAACAAACGGTTGCTAAGAAACCAGGTATATGTTCTAGAATTTATCCATAAATAACGCACACATAGGAGAATTGGGTTGAGGAACAATAACAGGACGAGTACTCTTGTGTGCCAATTTAGATTTCAGTTTAAAAAAATGAAAAATAACACTAGGTTAATTATTTCAGTATTGGTATCCCTTTACTAACGAAGTAGGGCTTATTTTATTCGTACCATGCTTGTTACAAGCCCACTTGTTGAGAAATATGTCGTTTTCTTTTCATTTAGAAGCTGAAAAGCACGTGCAATTATTGATAAGCATTTGTAAGTTATTTTTATATTTTCTAAAACTTTATTTAATTTACTGTACTTTTACTTTGTTTAAAAATTGGGTAATTGCACGTGCTAATTGTTTATCTATGTTAGGAAAAGTTTTGTATTTTAGTGAATGGCAACGTTTTTGTAAGAGGGAAGAATAGAACATAAAATAAATTGAGTCAGAATATATAATGTAGTAAACTCATATCTTTTACTTTTAGAAAACCACACGATTAATAATCTTTTCGAGGAGAAATGACTGAATGACACAAAATTCAGATAGAGTCTGAACAATGTTTTTGCCAAAAAGAAATTTGAAATAGAGAGAAATATAAAAAATAGTATACGCGCGAAATAAAAAGAGATTCGGAAGTTTAAAAAGTTATACGTTCCTATATATCTATATATCCTATATACTATTCCACTTTGAGTTCAATCTTAAAGGTAAAAACAATAACATGCCTTTGAGAAAATAGAACAGTCAAATATTTGATTAAGGTAAATAGTTCGTTTAAATATATATATTACATGTAATTGAGTACACAAAAGTGCAACAGACATTCCAACCTGATATCACTTAAAAAAAGGTTTCTGAATTCTCCAGCCACACAAAAGACCACGAAAGTAGCATTTATAGAAAAATTAGAAACAAAAATAATGAGAAATTACACTTTTATCAAGATAAAAATATTTTTGTAAATAATTCTATATCATAAAAAATATTTAAAAAGGGGGGGGATTAAAATAGTTTATTTGCGATTTTAATGATTTTTCGCTAACAATAGTTGCGTTCCGTTGTAGATTCGAAATCAGAATTGTAATTACAAGTCAGATTATTTTGTTTTAACATCTCAAAAAACATAAATAAATGGCGTAATAACTTTAGTAATTATTAATTCTCTAGTTAGTTAACAGAGACTGTCTAGTTATACAGTCTTTTAAGAACTGTATTAGAAATAGTGTTTTTTTTCTACGTATAGAAGTTTAAGTTGGCATTACTTTCCAAGATGGCGACCGATTTAACAGCTGTCAAGTGATTTATTCTGTGTTTGGTTTGGCAATTCATCAAAAGGATCATCAAGCAAGGCGTAGATTCGTCGAATGGGTCCAAAACGAGATTGCTGTTGTTCCCGATTTTCATAAGCGAATTTTGTTTAGCGATGAAGCGCACTTCTGGTTGAATGACTACGTCAACAAACAAAACTGCCGCATTTGGAGTGAAGCTAATCCACAAGTGTATGTCGAAACACCGTTACATCCAGAAAAAACTGACTGTTTGGTGCGCTTTATGGGCTGGTGGAATCCTTCTTCAAAAACGATGAAGGTCACAACGTTACAGTCAATGGTGATCGGTATAGAGCCATGATATAGAGCCACCAGACGGCGCAACATGTCACACGGCTCGTGCCACAATCGATTTATTGAAAGACACGTTTGGTGACCGCCTAATTTCACGTTTTGGACCTGTGAATTGGCCTCCCAGATCTTGTGATTTAACACCGCTAGACTATTTTCTGTGGGGCTATGTAAAGTCATTGGTCTATACGGATCAGCCACAAACGCTTGACCATTTGGAAGACAACATTCGCCGTGTTATTGCCGATATACGGCCACAAATGTTGGAAAAAGTCATCGAAAATTGGACGTCCAGATTGGACTACATCCGAGCCAGCCATGGCAGTCCTATGCCAGAAATCATATTTAAAATGTAATGCCACAAGATTATCTTTCGAATAAAAAAAATTCATGTCAATCGAATAATGCATCGTTGTTTTATTGCAACTTAAAGTTCTATATCTCTAAAAAAACGTCCTATATTACGCTTTATAGGCCAAGTAACTCGGCTAAACACAAAAACTTTACTCAAACCTTTTTATATATAATTCTTATGTGCGTGTGTATGTGACTGAACTCCTCCTAAACGACTGGACCGATTTTGATGACAATTTTTGTGTGGGTTCAAGTGGATTCGATAATGGTTTAGATTCACAATTCGGCCCGATATAGCAATTAGTTAAAAAGATATTAATTAAAAACCTTCAAATGGATAATTGTTTTACCCCTGTGTGTTGTTTATTCCACTAATGCTCGGCAAGAAGAACAAGAAGTAAGGGGAAAATTTTGTTTTTCGCACGGCCAATTGTATGTTGCGTGTCCGAGGGTTGGTAAGCTATCGCATTTGTTTGTTTATACCCCTCAAGGATTAACCAAAAATATTGTGCACTCGATTGCATTACGATAAATTTATTTATTGTGCATTACAAAAATATACCTGTTATGAAAATTGCTCGAGTTTTTCCTTTTTTATCATTTAATTAAAACAAGTTCAAGTTTCTATTCAGAATAGCTTATACTATATTCAACTTACTTCATAGTTATACACTTACTCACCCGCAATCGATAGATCGAATTGTGGTAACTGTGCATGTGATGACGTTAGGTATTGTAATAACTTTTTATATAAAAATTTTCATCAAAACGATCCAGATTGGTTCAACTTATTCAAAAAAAGCATGAAATTTTCGGATTTAAGACGTGTCGGACAACGTCTGTCGGGCCGCTAGTTACTTATAAAAAAGTTTCGAACAATTAAGTAAAAAGTACTTCCGGACTTTTGGTATCGCCAAATTGATTGATTGATTGAATATTAACGTCGCACTGTTCAGCTACACGAGGGCTTTTGGCGACGGACCACGTAATTTTGAACCATGGTCAAATGACGTGGACGACACCTGAGCTGGCACCCCCCTCTCCTAACTACCACACCAACGGGAGGACGTTTCAGCTCTCGACAGATTTAACGTGCATCGCTGCCCTACACGGCGGGTCTTTAGTGGTACAGGGTTCGAACCCGTGACAAAGCAAGCCACGGTCCGATACCTATACCACTCGGCTACCGCGGCCTTGGTATCGCCAAAATAAATGGAATGAAATACGTTTAACGTGAAAACGCTTAAGATGAAACATCGATTAACACGAAATAATACAACGGTCCCGACAAACTACTATGTATTTTCAAGCAATTTTCTCTTAACACGAAACGAAAATCGCTTTACACGAAAAGAGGGAGAAGGAGGATATTGAAACTGAACCGACACTTATAAAAGAAATTTTCTCAAACATTTTATTATTATTGGATTGTACTATACTGTATCATCGGAAGAATTTGTTGCTCTAGATCAGCTATACCTAACCTGCGGCCCACCGAGCCATTTTAAGTGGCCCGGTTATAGCCAATTGCTCCGAGAGATTTACTTATTAAAGAACATTGCATTAAAAATTTGGTGGAAAATTCTTTGTCAAGAAATCAAATTTATCAATTTCGCTTTTTGCTTTGGGTGTCTTATGGGTACGAATTGATATTCTTTTTCTATTTGGAACGGTTACTTTTAGTGATAACAGACAACAGTGGGGTAGGGGGAGAATTTTAAGGGTGGAACTATCATATCTTGAAAGCGGAAAATATTCGAAGAAAATATATCGTTTCAAGACGATTGGGAGGTTGACAGTTTGGTAGTGAAAAACAAACAATGATCAGTAATTGTTTGATTTGTCATGAAAGTGCTGTATTTAAAAAGTACCAATAAACAGGAATCTCATTCAATGATACTTTTTCTTGAAGATCTCTTTCAAGAGGCGATAAATAGGGGCTTTCTTGAATACTCTTTGCAACAGGAGCAAAGTGTTTTGTCAGTGGTTATACCACATCAGTAACAAAGACATCCTATGAAGGTTGTTATATTATCACTGGCGTAGCTAGTTCTGAAGGGGCCCTGTATTAAAATTCCTTCGGGGCCCTTTTTCTGATATGTGCGTCCTATTAATGGGATTGTAGTTACACGTGTTGGGGCTCCTATAGCTTCGATGGACCCGTATCATTGATACGGCGGTAGTTACGCCCCTGTATATTATTGGTAATCATATGAAACCCTTTACTGACGCAGGAATTGTGAAGGAGTGTTTCTTAAATGCTTCTAATTTAGTGTTAGTGACAAAAATAATAAAAAAAATCATACAATTGCAATGTTATCTTGGTCTTAAGCATTCCCCCATTTATCCTCATGTCGTGGCCCACGTGAAATAACTAACATATGAATGCGGCCCGCGTGAAATAGGTGGCATATGTAAGCGGTCCAGCAGAAAAAACGATTGAGTACCCCTGCTCTAGATGATAATAATGTGTGTACAGCCCCAATTATGGCAGACAAAGGCATTTTGTTTAAAGCTCAAAAAATATCATTGATGCAGATTCGGACGGCAAAAATGAAATGAATAATGTAGCTCCTGTTCCCACGTCATCCGAAATGATGGACATCATAAAAAGTATACGCAATTATTTAGACGCATATTCCAATTGTTGACTATTTGATGCTAAAAAAGACAACACAAAGAAAAATCTCAGATTACTTTCTAAAAACTCAATAAATGCTTTGTTTTTCAAAAAACTTGACACTCTCTTTTGTATTAAATTTCATTAACTTTCGTTTTATTGATTTTTATTAAATATATGCAGGTATACATATATATATATATATATATATATTAATATATAAATACATATATATATACATATATATATATATATGTATATATATTTATATATATGTATATGTATATATAATTTATATATATATATATATAATGTACTCCAATAAATTTAATTTTGTTGAATATATGTTTTTTTGCAATATCCTTTAACACGAAAAATTTCAATCCCTTCTCGTGTTAAACGATTTTCACTGTAAATGTTCATTTGAGAGACGAATTAAAAAGAACCATACTTTCATTTCTTCAAATAAAAAAAATGATATAATTATACATTTATTTGATCAGGAGTTGACGGTACATAACGCTGAATACTAAAGCAACACATAAATGTCCGGCGAAAGAAAATTAAATGCACATTGTCAGAACAATAGTTAAGCATAAAAATGAAATCTCATAAAAGATACATTAAAACTAAAGGCATTTAATCAAGTCACAGATCACTTTATGAAACTTTATGCTTAGCTTCAAAGAATTATTTTTATAACAGGTGTATAATTCTTTTGTTTGAAAATTCAGCTTCCCAGTGGTGGTTCATCTGCCCACTTTGAATAAAAATTTATTCGATATATGCTTTTATTTTTAATTATATTTTTACTGATTCTTAAAATAGTCTACAAGCTTAATATGATATAATTAAGAAAGAGTCGAGATGATGCTTGAAAGATGCTGTATATATATATATATATATATATATATATATATATATATATATATATATATATATATATAATTCTTAGTAGTACCTTTTAATAAAATGTATTAATAAACAACCAATTGAATTTGTTGTTGAATTGAATTTTCGAACAAATTTGTTAAAAAAAATTCCCGTATTGTGTATTTTTTTTTCTCCATGACATCGACAAGTTCAAATTATTATCAACAACCCACACGCGCGTACTTTGTTTTTCTACATAAAATTCCAGATCTAATAAAATGATTCAATGTATGAAAAAGCTTTATTAGCCAACACCAATTCGTTTCTTTTATTTCAGGTAAGATATGTTTTTTCTTACTAAACACAAGAGAAAGAGATGTTATGCATTAAGTTGTAGCAAAATATATTTTATAAAAGAGTACAGAATAACTTGCATTTTTAAAAAAGTCATTAGGGATGAATGTAAAAATTTTATTGATAGAAAATGTCTCTGCCAAATATAGATAAAAACTTCAACACGTAAATGAATTTAAACGGAGAAAAATAGGATGACCGAAAAGTATGGCTACTCTTTCAAAAATGAATTAAAAATAAACAAAGATTTTCGTTAAAAGTTTATTATGTTTTTTTTTTAAAAAAAAATTGAAGTTTTTCTGTTCAATGAAAATTCTAACTAGATGGTGCAACTTATACGTTTTGCAACATTCTCTTTTCAAAATGGCTTCACCGTAAGAACAAGCGCAAGTTGCAGCCCGGTTTATCGAATTTAAATCTGCAACATATGTACAGTATAAATTTCGGACTTTCCCCATAAACGAAGTCTACATTCAAGATCTAAAATTTATAACAGGCATGAAAAATTTATGACGATAGGTAGCGTATTGCCAAAAATAAAACCTGACCTCCCTAGCAGAAGCTGAGATGACGTTACTCGTAAAGACTAGATGTGTTGCGCTGGATTAATTAATGGTGTGCACACATTGAAATCGTGCAATAAAACATTGTAAAAAAACTGGTATTTTCGTTATGGAACACAAGAAACCGTTAAAAAATAAATATCTTTGTTTATTTGTAATTAAAATTTTAAAGTGCGGCCATACTTTTCGGACAGCCGGTATTTGTAAGAGACTGGAATCCAACATCAGAAGTAACTGTATCATAGACAATTTCACAGACAATTATCTCAGAGACAATTCCAAGTACTTCCATTACTATGGCATTAAATTTTCATTTTCAAGTAAATTCATCACTAAAAGGCAAGTTGTTGAATTATCACAGCCATTCAAAAAGTCCGTATTGGAGGTTAAAGATCCCTCCCCCTCCCTTCACGACAGGGATAAGCACCGTAAAATCCGGCGTATAATGGACACTTTTAACACAAAAAATAAGATTGACATTTACGGGTACGTGTTATTCGCCGGGTATAAAAATGAAAGCTTAAAAAATAAAAAAATGACCACATGAAAAACAAATTAGACTTCTACATATATCGAAATACTCTTTTATTTAAAAGAAATGATATTCCCTATTAACTTAAAGGGTTGTAATTCTAGAGGCTTGGAAGCTTGTTTTCTAAAGCTTGGAATAATACCTCGAACATATGACTTCAAAACATAAGAACATTGCGCACTTAATTTCAGATTTTTTTCGTAAAAAAAAGAGGGAGCGTGTTATATGAAGAATATACCTAAAAATTAAAAATTGAAAGTATAGGTGTGTGGGTCATACGGTGCGTTGTACATCGGATTTTACGGTATTTCATAAATCTACCAACGAGGATCTCAGAGACAAACGATAGAAGATTCTAAAAATTTTTCCCAAAGTAAATCGGCAAGTTCTTATATGACTGATTTAACTGTGCCACATTATATCTGAATAGATCTGTTTTTAATTCGTAATCCAAATTCGCAGTAACAATCATTATTGTTATAAATGCATTAAAGCTCCAGTGTTAAAAGTCCCATTGCATCTAAGTAATAAGAATTTCGTCATTTTGAATTGCGGCCATATGAATAAGCACAATTCTTAGGCTGATTCCTTGTATGGATATCGAGGTTCCATGCCCAGTAGTCCCTTAACATTTGGCACATTTATGTGGGATTAGAAACTTGGATCAGTTGTGATTCTGCTACTCTGACACTATATTTTTGATATTCTAAGACATGATGGTCAAAATTAGAAATCGTCACATACTCGCGACCGTTTTCGTAATCTTTATACAAACATTACTTAGAATCTAATTTCGTGTTTATAAATCCATCAACTATTTTATCTCAGCAATCCTATCATATGCGATGAAATATATATGTCACGTATATACGTGATGATCTTGAGATAGTATCAGTAAATAAATATTTAAAGTAGACATTATGTCAGCATAATTTACTATCGACAAACGTGCATGCGACGTCAACTTCATAACCAAAGTTGATCCATCTTGAGTTCCTGGTTTAATCCAGTTAGCGAACGTAACACGACAAATCAAGAGCACACAAGCTCACTTCTCGCGTACGTACATTTCCGTAAAACGCAATTACATTAGATGAATTTGTTTGCAAATCATTTGAAGAGTCCATCTGATCAACTACACAAATCATAAAAATGCTTCCGATTTCAATGTAACGATGCAAACATGTGCTCACCTGCTATACGAAGACTCGTTGTGGGTGTATATGACTTTATAATATAGTAATTAATGGTTGTAAAACGCTAAGCTATAATTGGTAAGCAAATTTGAAAGTCGGCGATGCAATCAATAAGGTTCTTTTCAGAAAGAAATGCTTCTGTTAAAATTAGAGATTGGCGTCCTTAAAACCTATACCAAGTCAAAATAAAAAATCTGGAAGAATATTAAAAATTACTTTTGGAAAACAATAATCAAAATATATCATACACTGAAATCGAAATTCCGTCAATTTTTTACAGAGTTTTTTTTTTCACAAAAAGGAAATACAGTTGACACTTGCACCGTTTTACCAAAACTGTGGACACTTTATTAAATTGCATTAAATGTTTTTTTTTAATTTGCATGTTTATTGAAAATATTATGTTGCACAAATTGCAAAGTCTTTTATATTTTAGACAGAGTTTAATACTGAATTCGATGCAAAAAAACAAAACAAAATTCAAGCATTTGCAATGCAAAAAAGTTATGCTGCAATAACTATCCACACACACACATTTACACTAGATACTGATGGTAGCAGTGAGTTATCAGTGCTTAGTGGTTCAATTAGCAGCATCGGTTTAAACTTATACAAGGAATACTAACAATTTGGTCTAAATTCAAAGAAAGGGAAAAACGAAGTACCTAAAGATATTAATTAACGAAGGACTTTCTTATTTTTTTTAAGAAAACTACGAATCACTGAAAAGAAAGAGTCAACGTAATGTGAAAATCCTTAAGGATTCTGAATGCTTACATTTATTTTGTTCTAACCAGTGGCGAACACAAGGGGAGTGTTCTAGGTGTCCAGACCCCCCAAAGCACTTGATTTTTTTTCCCGATTGATATTATAATTTTAAGTATATAATACGTAAAATTTAATTAAATATTTGTTTTTAATGATTAATTTTATTAATCAATACAAATTATTTATTCAATAATTAGTTTTTTTACTGTTTTTTGTCCCCCAAATCGACAAAATCAAAA
This sequence comes from Trichonephila clavipes, assembly GCA_019973935.1. Taxonomy (NCBI): domain Eukaryota; kingdom Metazoa; phylum Arthropoda; class Arachnida; order Araneae; family Nephilidae; genus Trichonephila; species Trichonephila clavipes. Next base: position 1,186,745 of record BMAU01013238.1, read on the forward strand.
GGAGCATGATACAAGAATGGTGGACTTACGACCCTGCCCCCCCCCTCCTTGGAAAACTTCTGCGTGCGCTACTGGTTCTAACCCTTTCGTGGGCCATTTATTTCTCTTTTGAATTTCTCGCAGTTTTTTACGTTTTATTAACAATTAAACGATAACATTTAAGGAAATATGTTTTATTTTGCCGAATTTTGTGTTTGCATTTAAACTTTAGGGGTCGAGAGAATACTTCCCAAGGAACCATTCACCGACATAAAGGAAATTAAATTTAATGGTGAAAAGATGTGAAGGATGTTGCAATGCACAACGGGATATTCTGCACACATGTAGCACACATTCTGCACACATGTAGCAGGTTCCAGTGGCTTAACGTACACTCCCGCATTGACGCTAAGTACGTATTTGGGCTTAGGGTCCTAAACTTGAATTTGCAGGAGGGGGCGTAATGTTCTCCATTACGCCACTGGCGGGTCCTCTTTTCTTGTCCCTTTCTGCTACATCGTCTATAGTTGGAAACCATCTTTGGCATATGATTTCCAGCACACAGCATCCGAAACTACACACTTCTTTACTTGAAAGCAAGCAGGACGTCTTTTCCTTTTTCTTGAGAAATATCCGTCCATTAGCTGACCAGCTAATGCTATACGGAATGTTAGCTGGTCTAAACTTCTGTTTCTTTAGTTCACTAGCAACAGTATGAAACTGCTTATGATTACTAAGTCAATAAGAATACAAGATACGATACCACCATTTTACAGATCTTCTTATTTGGTATCTTTCTTTTCTTTGATCGAAGCGATCAACCCCTCCCATTATATCGTTATATACAGCGAGAGATTTTTAACATGGTACTTCATTAATACCATCTTTTTTGTCCGTTTTACAGATGTCATAATCACTGGATTATGTGCAGTGGCACAAAACTGAAGCGAGAAGTAGTCTTTCCATCGTTATAATAGCATCATTTTTTTATAACGGGTTTTACACTTCCCACAGGTGTATTTTGTAAGATCATGTAGATGGGAAGTAATTTTTCAAAGGCCCACGAAAGGGTTAAGCAATGCTAGTAATTAAAACTAACAAAATTTATCAACAGTACCTTTATGAGACGAAATAAATTTTTACTCTAGAAGTCATCACGTAGATTGCATTTTAAAACTGAGACAGTATAGTATCATCATTTTTCGAAATATTAATAAAACAAACTACCTAACTATTCTTCCCCCATTATATATTGCATAGTAATAATAACAATATTACAAATAAAACCAAACTGAAGAGGTCAATGGAACATTTAAACAAATAATCTATCAATTATTAAACATTCTGAATATTATCAAATAGAAATCATCAGTTCAAGCGCTTGATTTTTAGAAAGAACACATAAGAAATTACCTATACTCTGATGAAACATCTTCCAATATAATCATAGGAATACACTAAAATTACATTTTGAAAATATTCTATAAGATTTAGATACATTACAGTGATATAATTATACAACAAAACCTTGAATAGTTACTTCAAAAACGTACTTCGAACAAAATAATAATCGAAATAAAATTTAATAACAATATTTATATATAAAGATATTAGTTTAACACTGAGTAAAACTGAAACAGAATAAATACATTGCTTTTCAAACTTAAAAATGAGCTACACCTTTCGAATTACTATAATTTCTTTGACCTTCAAAATTTACTCCAGGCAACGCAAAATCAACTATGGTTTATGACAAGAGAACATACGTTCTTAGGTCAATATTTATAGTAAATTCAATAAAAACATGGTCTATCAGGTAATGTGGCAATTTATCTCCTATTCCGAGAGAGACACGTGTTCCCTGTTGCCACTCAATCAACTAAAGTCAACTAATGTGATTCGAAATAATCAGACTAAAGATCTTGCTTATTGTAGTTTTAAAAAAAGACACTGATGAATTTAAATAAATGTTAAAACATTAATTTTTAGACAAATTAGATATTATTCACACACAATTTATATAAGAAACTCAACGCTAAAATATTCAATCCTACGTAAATGATAATAATAATTAGTGAATCGAATATAGTTTACGTATAGACTACAAATCTAAATCGTTTGGTATAATGATCACTATTTTTATTTTTCCCATTCTAAATTATAAATGTACTTTTTACATTCTACATGAAATTACTTAAATAAAAGCGCTGTCTGTGATAAAATTATGATTTCTTTGTACTTAAGTTAATATTTTCTGTTGCCAAATTATTACTAATTATTAAAAAGTAATTTCAAAGCCGGAAATAAATTGATATCAAAACATATTTCGTGTTCTTCAGAAGAAAAATATTTATTACGCGCGAATTCATAATCTTTCATTTCGTTTGTTTTGTTATTAATTAAAGGTTTAAACTTCGCGATGCCAGATTATGACATAATCAGGATAACAGAATTAAGTAACGGTTATAGAAAGAAAAAGGGTAAAAATTGGTTCAATGTCCTCCACTTTGTAGGGCTTTCGTAATGTCAAATCTGGATCAACAAACCTTTAAGTAAACACAAGGAAGAACCGGTAAAGGTTTTGCTGAAAAGAATAAAAATTATCATCTTTATTATTTGGGATCTCTCACCCTTTTAAAAAGAAGCGGAAGTCCAGACTGTAGGGTGATCCCATTGTTCTGTTTATCTACAGATTTGAACTTTGATTCAATTGGTTGCTTGACCTGAACAATATTTTGAATACGATTCTGCGTACGCTGTTATCATAATGTAAACGACGTTATGCATATGCACCCACTAACTCGTTTCAGAACTCTTTGATAATAAATTTTACAACTCAATCCTCAGCTTGGAAAGGGAAAAGAAATTTTATTTTATTTCAGAATTCTTTTTTTCGTGTAAGATGTAACAGATAATTTTTTTTAAGGTTGAAAGGTGAAAATTTTTGGTGATTAAGTTGTCAGCACCTCAATGAAATTATCTCTGCTTATTTATATTATGTACTAAATTCATTCAGGAATAAAACTGTTGATGGATATTTTCAAAGAGGTCCTTAATCTTTACACGTAATCTTTTGCACGTAACGCACATCAAGGTTATCAGTACAGTACTTATAAATGGATTATTTTAATGTCTTTCACATAAATGACGAATTCCAAGTTCATACATATTTCAAATTCAGCCAGGTAAAATAAAAAAGAAATAGAAGAAACGTTAGATGTAACTTTTAATGCTTTAATTATAATATGAGTTCTGCCTTTCAGTAAGTTTATTTTTAATAAATTCCATTTTTAAAATGAAAATTTTCTGCTTTGTGTATAAGGTGTATGCACCATTTGATCGACCATTTTATCTTCACAACTTGTTATTAAATACATGTCAAACAGTTAGAAATAAAATTTTATGTTATCGATTGAATTTGCTTACGAAAACAGGAATTGTTACATCTATTCTAACTCTATACATTTTCATCTATCAACCATTTTTTATACTAGGCTATTTTATTTGTATTGTTTTACATACTTTCCTTTTTATAATGAACGTATTTAAAAATTCAAGAATTTATTTCAGAAATATGTATCTTTCTCCACAAATATCGTATATGTATGAACTGTAACATTTATTTTAAAACTATGAATATTTATATATGTATTTTTTTAAAGTTGATTTTTTCTCAACCGCTTCGTGAAAAAAAAAGAGAGATTGTTACCATCTATCTTTTTATGCTCAGGAATAAGAGTTTATTGGCTTTGAAAAGAATGAGAATATTCCTACAATCACTAAAAAGGAAGGAAATGCCCCTTATTCAAAGGATAGACGCGAGAAAAAAACTACTGAACTTTTTCTCCCTCCCTATTCAGAAAGCAAAGGGACAAAAAAAAACGATAAAAGTAGACACATATGTTACTTCCTAAAAACGGTTTTCAGAGTTTTGTTTGTTTGTTTTTTAATCATTTTTTTAAATGAAGAAGTGATGCTTAGTAAATTTCAAAAGCAAAATAAAAATACAAAAAAGAAAAGAAAAAACTTCCCAACTTTTTAAAAAAAAATGTATACATATTTATTAATTCTTACGCAAATTTTATTCTGTATGTTTGTAGTCAGATTAAATGAGGGCTTATTTCAAAAAGTGTAATAAGAGAATATATATGTTCAATAAATGCTGCAATTTCAATAACTATTCGCTTATATTCCAGGCATAAGAATTACTACAGGCATTTATTTCATTTATGCACATTAGAATCTTGGATGACAGTACATGTATTAATTTCAGAACAGCAAAAATAATAAGAATGGGTTTAATTCAAATATTTTAAATGTAGCTGATGTAGTTATACATGTGAATTAATAATTTTGTATATGTATTTGTATGTATATATGAAATGTTTTGTTATGTTACTGAAAATAAATTAAATCCATAAATTTTCACTTGTTTTTAACAAAACAACAATAATAATAATACAGAATTCAAAAAATTTCATAGAGTTGCACCATGTTATTATTAGTAATCAACTAACTTTTGATAAAAATAAAAAATTATTATTATTTATATAATTTTTAAAACATCCATAAATGTTTATAAACATATATACATATTTAGAAATTATATTATAATATATTATATATATATATATATATATATATATATATATATATTACTCAAAATTTAAGTAGGCAATCGCATATTAAAAAAACATTTACTTTAAGTAATAATAGAAGGAGTGCAAGTAAACTATATATAGATATGATTATTTCCCAACCAATAATTTAAAATTGAAATACTTATCACTAAAATGATTGATTAAAATAATCATGATAAATTTTAAGGAGATGAAAAACATATCTCTTATTATACTTATAACCATATTTTTAAAAAAATACATTTTAAAGTAATCCCTTATAAAGCATCCCATATCTCAGTTTACAATTTTAAAAAAATCCAATTTTCTTTTGTATAAATAGAAAAAAAGACTAATTTTTCTCTTCCCAAAGTTTATTCTTTTCTATGAATAACAAATAATATCATATTTTAGCAAAAAGAACTGAATAAAAAGAATCACAAAAATAACTTCATTGAATATACAGTAACCAACATACCTTGCTGGTTGAATTTAGCACCACTTTCAATAGGAACGAAAATCAGGGGGAAAACACCACTCAAACCAACAACACAAGATGCAAGGATGGATAAAATCCACGTCTGATAGCACTTATTAGTCATTCCATTTTCTAATAAATCCTTATACCAATAAGATGATGATGTACTGTTAATAGGTGAAACATCCATACTAGCAATTTCTTCCATAGCTAAAACGTGAGATCCACCTACACACAAACAACACAGAAGCACTTTTCGGTACATTATTCTATTAGGGATCGGAATATACGAGAGAAAATCACAGCAAACTTTGAAATAGTAACATTTAGCCCATTTCTGTTGCCGGAACAAAGCTACGGAGCCGCTAATCAGTTCAAACGCAGAATGCGCTCGCTCCTCATCGTATAGGGTGAAGCGAATGCGTTTCTGTTTATTTTTCTTGGACTATTTCTGTCAGAAAATTTTGCTTACGGTTGTGGCGCCATCTGTAATCCAAACTGTGAGTTAAAAGAAAAATCAATAGGTACAAGGTCAGAGGTTTTCAACCTGGGTTCCCTGGACATTTGACAGGGGTTCCGAAAGTGATCACTTTTAGCATAATAAAAACGCCAAAATTTTAGTAAATTTTAATTTTTATAAGAGATTGAATTCTTAAAGCCAGTTTGCTTGTAAAAATAAATATTGAATGTGTAAAATAAAATCTTAAATTTCGTTAAAGTCACGAAAATGTTTAAGAAACTAAAATATTTTAATCCAAAGAATAAAAATATTTTAGCTCTTTTTAGAAAATTGCATGCTTTTAACTCAATGTAAAATGTTCCCTTAAATATATTGATAAGGTTTTCTAACACCAACGCCAAATTTTGAAGGACGATTATAATACTAGCTGGTATACCCGTTCTTCGCACGGGGTGAGCTGAAAAATTAAACAACACAGATTGAAGGATAAAGAAGTTTTTAATGAATTAATTTTGCGTGAATTGCAAATTAAACAAAAAAAGCTTTTTGCATAGCTAAACAAAAAAAAGAAAGAAAGAAAAAACACCTTTGTTAAATTTTATGTATGTAGATCTAATAGCTGATAAAAAGGATTTTTTTTTTATTTATAACTCCCCGTAACACTCTTGAGGGTCGATTTTTGAAAATACCTCCCTAAGCTGATCTCTGTTCAGCAAAAGTAACACATTGTTAAAAGTTTTGCGTAATGAACACTTAAAATAGTGTAAATAATTTATATCTGAAAGTGTAATATATTAATATTACTTTCTGTTGTATTTCTTTTATGTTGAAATTGTAATATTCGCAAGCAACGCCGTTTCTTAAATTATAATGGGGATTCAATGAAAAACATAGCGAAATGTTAACGATAGAGTCAAGTTGGCAAATGTCTAGCTACTTTCATAGCTCGAGCTTTATTAGAGCTTTGTAAGACCCGCCGTGTAGGGGGGCGATGCACGTTATTACTTTATCCACCGCATTATGATTTACTGCAGTTTTTTTCATACAATATTTTTTTTTAGATCACTACATTTAAAATTAAGGGATATACATAAACAAAATACTCCACTTTGGAAAATTTAATCCGTTAGAGCTAATAAATTAATTAAAGATATTCCACTGTAAAATTAATTATATACACCGTTCACTTAAAATAAATAGTCAAATCGTTTTCTAAGGTCTTCATTAACATACAAAAACATAAGACACTTAAATTTTGTCAAACTATTTTTTCGGGACAAAAATAATAATCTTTGTAATCCTCTTAAAAGGCAATATCTGCTACAAAACTATTCGCCTTCCCCGCTAAAATACTCATCATATAACCCGTGCTGCCATATATCTTGGAAGAGTGGATTTCAAAGAATATTCCTTCTAAGTTGGTGTGATCTGGTAGTTAGGAGAAGGGGATGCCAGCTCAAGTGTCGTCCACGTCACTTGACCATGGTTCAGAATTACGTGGTCCGTTGCCAAAAACCCTCGTATAGCTGAACAGTGCGACGTTACTATTCACTCCCTCCCTCCAAAAAATACAATACAGTATTTATAATAATTTTTATACTTAAAAATGCAATATCTGCCTATTCAATTAAAATTATAGCGTTATAATTAACAACTACCCACAAACAAATTTTGAAGATTTGTCCAAATGATGTAGTGTGAAAGAGAAAGTTTATTTACTTTAAGTACCAGAACCGATAAAAGTATTTATTTCGAAAAAAGATTAATTTCTTACTACCAAATGTGCATAATAAAATCATAAACAAAAACATTCAAATAAAGAGAGATTTATAACAACCTCTCCCTAAAATCTTACTTTTATTCTGAAATAAAAAAAATTAGAGAATATGCTGATCACAGGAATTAATTAGAAGCGAGCACCTTGCGTAGCCAAAATAAAAAGGGTTTCTTCACAAACAAAAGATAGATATATGCTGACGTGGGCTTTTTTGCTTGCAGATGGCAGAATTTTTTCCTTCTTACTTGACAAATATCGTTATATTTTGGACACTTCACACAATATCTTTATAAATTATAGCCTATGTGTTATTCTGATGTATTAGCTACTCTCAGGAACATTGAAAATAGCGACCCAAGAAGGAAGCTAAGTACAATCGCGAAACTTTGCAAATAAGTACAGCGTAATGTGATATGCAAATGATCCAAGTTTTGTGCCAATACGCATGTTCATACACGCCGAGGTAGCGCTATAATCAGGAAGAGGGTGTTATATAAGCCAGCGCAAATTCGAAGATTCATAAACGTGACGATTACCCGCCGATTGTAGGAATCCTTTGGTAAATGAAACATGCCAGGTAAACGTGCTAGAAGACATTTCTCACAGTTAAGCGAGTTTGAGAGAGGCCTGATCATCGGGATGAAAACTGCAGGCTGGTCGACGCGCCATGTTGCTGGCCAGGTGGATCGTTCGGAGTGTGCCGTTAGAAATCGTTGGGAGCAGTGGACACGAGAAGGTACCCACTCGTGGAAAACCGGGTCTGGAGCGACCAGGAAGACCACGAGGAGAGAGGATCGAAGGATCGGGCGGCAAGCACTTGTGGACCCCACAGTGACTCGCTCAACGATACGAGCAGACGTAGGCGTAGCAATTGTTCCACAAACAATTTCCAGACACCTTGCAGAAGCAAGCGCCCTTTCCGCACACTCCCTTTAACACCGGAACATCGGCAACTGCGTCTACAGTGGTGCCAAGCCAGATCAATGTGGAATGTCACAGATTGGCAAAAGGTTGTGTTTAGTGATGAATCCCGGTTTGTTTTGGGGACAGATGATAACCGTGTACGGGTGTGGAGGCGCCCTGGTGAGCGGTACAATTCCCCCACACTGTTCTACGTCACACTGCCCGCACAGCTGATGTAATGGTCTGGGGGGCCGTAGCCTATGATTGCCGGTCCACTTTAATTGTGATGCGTGGAACCTTAACTTACCAACGTTACGTTGTTGATATTCTTCGACCCCAAGTAGGACCTTTCCTAAATGGTCTCCCAGGGGTAATTTTCCAGCAAGATAATGCTCGTCCGCATACAGCAAGAGTTGCTCAAGACTTCTTACGTCATTATCAGACTCTTCCATGGCCGGCCCGCTCCCCCGATTTGTCCCCTGTAGAGCACGTGTGGGATCAGCTAAAACGGCAGATGCCATCGTGTCACTCTGTACATGCTTTAGAGTTGGCTGTTCAAGATTTGTGGGCCCATCTGCCTCTGAACAACATACGGTGTCTAATCAACTCAATGCTGGACCGTGTGGCGGCATGTATTGCAGCTGGAGGTGATCCAACGCGCTATTGAAGTTGCCCAGTATTTGTGCCGTTGCACACCCTGTATTCGTTTAATTGTCTTGTTTTTGAGATTCAAGTTCCATTAAAATCCATTCATTTGTTTTTGTGTGAAAGACAGCCAAACATCCTCACAAACTTTCGCATTTATAATATATATCTAGATGCGGCGATGTCAAAACAAAGTAGAATTAGCTACTCTAACAAGAAAATCACGATTTTAAGTCTCGATGACTTACAAAACCCTTCTAAAATTTATTTTTAAACTTTACAATGTATTCGGAAAAAGAATTTAATATCAAATGAAATGCTTTTCTCTAATTATCTTTACATAAAGTATCTATAACGTGTAGTTCTCTACTTCAGCGTTCAATGAAGACTATATTACTAGTAGTCTAGTCTGTACTAGATTATTATTTATTAAGAAAGAAGTTAAATTAAACTTAAATATTCAATAAGCATTAGAATTTATTATAAATATCTGTGTTTATAATAATAGAAATTGTCGGTAGAAAATTGTAACTATTTTTCCCTTTTGTATTCATGTGTAAATATTTTTATTTACAAAAATAATGTTTTTTAATTTAATTTTTCTTTGAAAAAATTAGATTTAAAATAAATTTCTCTATCTATATATTTCCCTTTTAGTGTAAAATTAAATTAAGGTTTTTCTTTTCTTCTACTTTTTTTCTTCTCTTTTCTTAATCAATAAACTCATGAAGAATACGAGAAGTGGCAGTGGCTACATATGTCGCAGGAAAATGATGAAATTAGAAATTTCATCAAATCCCTAAGGGAGAGGATCACTTGAATGGAGATGTTAAAATAACGTCTCTTCAAGGTCATTTCCATGATAACAGTAAGGGATTTGAACAAATCTCTGAGCTTTTGCAGTGAAATGATGAAATAATATTGTCAAGAGTTTAAAAGTGTTTATTTAACAAATAGGGTGCATTATTAAACGTAGAAGCAAGTAATACAACAATAGTCAATGAAATACAGATTATTTTTATATATTCGAAACTAATCAACAAAAATAGAAAATTAAGCTGGTATTTTTTTATGTGTAACATCTTTCCTCTCGGTTGCTTACACACTAAAATATCAATTCCTATGTTAATCCTATGGTGCCATCATTTTTTTAAAGGTATGGGGTTGATATTTAGGGGATTACTATCTGTTTGGTTGGGAAATACAAGAACTCGACCCTCCCGGACAGCATTTTTCCAATGCAACTCCTGACTAGTTAATTTCATCATTTCACTGAAACAGTTCTGGGATTGACAAAATCACTTACTTTCATCCAGGAAATGACCTTGAAGATACGTTATTTTAACATGTACCGTCAAGTGATCATATCCCTTAGGGATTTGATGAAATTCCTAATTTCGTCATTTCCCTGCGACGGACACATTAAATATCCTTCTTTGAACAAGGAGTAGGAAAACTTTTTGACATGGACACTGGCGTAGCTAGTCCTGAGTGGGCCCTGTATCAAAATTCCTTGAGGGCATTTTTTGGAAAAGAAATAAAAGACACTTATTTAAAAGAGTCAGAATCTGTAGCTCACACAGGAATTTTTCAAGGGGGGAGGGTCGGGGGTTGAAAGTTCACCATTCTTGTATCATGCTCCTTTTGATTTTGTCGATTTTCGGGAACAAAACACAGTAAAAAACTAATTATTGAATAAATAATTAGCATTAATTAATAAAATTACTCATTAATAACAAATACTTAATTAAATTTTACGTACTATATACTTAGAATTATAGTCAATCGGAAAAAAAATCAAGGGTTTTGTGTGCGCCACTGGTCATAATGTTATACATTTTGGGGCCCCGTATCATTGATATGGTTGATACAGCGGTAGCTACGTCCCTGGACTTGCACCACATTTGCGCATATTTCTCCGGACCATCTATATGGGCCCTTCCAGGGAAAATTAATAACTACGTCTGTGACGAATCTATTCGGCACTTTTCCACTAATACTCTTAGACGTCTTTGGGGATTGTAAATTCGCGTATATTTCCAATCAGCTCTAAAAGAAGAAAATGGGATATGTAAATGAATTAAGGTATTTAAGGAGAGCGTTGTAAGTTAGCAGAAAGAAGGCGATTCAGCCAAAAGCGGTAGTGACGAAGTTAATAGGATTCAAATGGATTTCGTGCTTAGAGTATTGCTGTTATTATTCAGCGAAGTAGTATTAGAAGGAATTGATCTACCTGGAGGGAACGATATTACAGCTAGGTGATATATTATAACTTAGTTCTCTGATCACAAGAGTTAATATATAATAAAGTTAGCGAAAATTTAATGAAGGTTAATAATTCTAGTTGCGTATATTTCTCGGTCCTCCTATTCCGGTAAACCCGTTTGATATTGAGAGTAGTAGTTGATTAATATCATATTTTGTAATTTAATTTAATTGTAAATGTAAATCCCTCTGACGTAGACATATTGTTTAATATTTGTAATTAGAAGGTTTCTAATTGAATCTTTTGAATAAATGTAATTTGTTATTATACAAATGGCGTCTGGTCATTCTTTGCCTCAAGTTAATCTTAGTGTCCAGGGTAGAACCCAGGGGGTTCTCACACGTCTAAACTCGTTTATGATTCATTGAAGATTTTTGGACTCTTCGAATTGGTCTAGACCAGGGATGGGCAGTTTTTTTGGCTAGTGGGCCACATTGAGAGAGCGGAGGATACCCGGAAGGCCACACCTCTTTAAAATAATTGTATTCATTATAAAGAATAACAATTATAAGTTAAATAAAATAGTTGTTGTTTGATCCAATTTATTGTTCTAATTTCATATTGTCTATAGCTGTAAGCACATTTAAGCTTAGAATTAGTTTAATGAGACAAGTGTGTGTGTGTGTGTGTACCTTATCCTACCTTTCTACGACTTTTTTTAAAAATCAGGAGTGAGATTGCTTGTTGACAATCTCCTCACATCCTGCAAGTTTATGTCAGCCAATTGCGTCGATATTTACTCTTGTTGATCCTCATGCAAGAAAAACGTTGCTAACAAATATATGTCGACTAAAATATAAAGAATATTTACCTAGCAAATTTCTTCATACACGGATATTTTTCAGCTGAAAAAGATTTGTAAAAGTCAATGACGTACCGTTAAACATTACACTGCAATCTGCCTTGAAGCCAATAAGTTTAAACTGTAGTTCCTTGGTAATAGTAATGGGATAACAGAGCAAATTGAATTGAGGCTCAATTTTCTTAAAATTTTTGAAATCTTCTTGTGACCTCGTCTCCTAATTCTGCAGATGATCTCTTAGTAAAAACACTTACAGGTAATTTGTTTGCTTAATAGAGAGTGAACAATAAAAGACGAACCTTGGATCGGTCACGGGAAAGAAATCTCGGTTCAAAGCGGATGTTCTGATTGTGTATGGTAGACCGCATAAAAACTCTTTGTGGACCACTAATTGCCCACCTCCAGGGACGTTTTAAGACCTTTTGATACCCTAAGTGAAATTTTAAGATTTATTGAGAGCCTGGGCCCCTATGCAAAAGTAGGTCCCGCCTGAGATCTTTAAAAGTAGTCAGTATATAGCAGAAGTCGCCAAAGGGGTGGTCCGCAGAAAAATGTGGAATATACTTACTCATCACGTTATGTTTTAAAAATGCATTGAAATATAATTCAATTCCTAACAATACGTGAAAAGTTATAATAAACGCCATTTCATAGAATAACGCCACGGTAAATAAGTCGTACTGACATGGTAATATGTGGATAATGGATCCGTTTGCAGCCAAAATTCAGGATAATAATTTAAGCAGTCATCTAAAAGAAAGACTCATCAACCTATCGTCAGACGAAACTCTCAAATTTAAATTTCATTCATCCTTATCAAGATAACAGTTTTGGCTTTCCATAACAAGGGATAAGGCGATGAAAATTCTGATTGAATTCTCCACAACTTATTTATGTGAAAAGGCCTTTTCATCTGTCTCAGCCATTAACACACGGTACCGATCTCAGCTTGAAATAAATGCAGTTTTCCATCTTGCAGTAACAACATTGGATCCAAACATCCCTAATCTTATTTCAAGTAAGCAGGAACATTCATCACACTAGGAATGTATAATGCTAAAAGTTTGATATACTTAAACCATTTTTTAATTGTTTTGTTTTTACATTTGTTTTGTTTATTTTATTATGGTTTATTAATAAAGTGTTCTTAATTTGGCTACAATTAATAGTTTCATTTGATTAACTAGGTACATATTATGTATTCTTAGATCACAATGTTTTTATAAATATATTTAACACCTAAAAAAATTCTATTAGTGGTCCGCGGGATTTAAATAAGGAATTTATTGGTCCGTGAGGTCAAAAAGTTTGGCGACTGCTGGTATATAGCATACATGACCAAATATCCGTACAAATAGTAATTTGAAACATAAAAATATACAAGACTCACAATATCGCAAACTTAGGCACAAACCAGCTTGACAGATGGTCACATTTCTACTAAATGAGTTGAATGAGTGCTTAGGCCTAGACATGGACAACGGTCATCATATAATACAGTTGAACCAGTTTTTCTAGTTGACATGCAGTTTGAAATTCTCTGTTTTCCGGAGGGAATAATATTTGACCAAAAATATCCGAATCATGATCTTATTAAGACAGAGTTGAGAATGAAATGAGACCCCTACCGAGGCCTAGTAAGCAAATGCTTTGAGACATCACTGCCTACTACTGTTCTAGACTTTTCCTGAACCATGTGGAACAAGTCTCGGCTCAGTAACAGTCACAACAACAAAGAATAATTCAAACGAAAGATGTGCAAATATTTTATTGAAAAATAATACAAATTAAGTTAATTATTCAACAAATATTGTCTTCGTATCTTATAGTTAAAGAGAAAACTTATTTCAAAATTATCAAAGTTGGTAAAAATTATTACGTATCAAAGTTTTTATAAATGAGTTATTGGCGGATTTTATGCATCACATATTGCTCTGTTTTTATTATAAGCAATCATAAATCTTCATCACTTTACTTTTTTCCTTGGAAACAAGAAATGAATGCTCGTATATCGTAAGAGTTTCTAGTGAAATATTATATCATTTTAACAAACACAACATTAAAATAGAGATGCAAAATGTTTCAACGCGCTCAATTTCCATACTTTTTAGGAACCATCAAAAACTTTCTAGCACAAAAAATTTCAAAATGAATTTATTGAACAATAAATCTCGAACCTTTCAATTTTTTTTTTATTATTATTATTAAGAAACCCTGTTTATATATATATATATATATATATATATATATATATATATATATATATATATATATATATATTCAGCAAATAGTTCAAGATTTATTCCATCAAACATTAAATCATTAATCTGTGTTTTCTCCGTACCTTTGTATTCTGATATTAATTAATAGTAATTACTCTCCTATTTTGTTAAAAAAATATATGCGAAACAATAGAGAAAAACTATCCGCTCTCTTATTCAAAGTATCTTTTATAATTCTCACTAATTATCTCGCTCTCTATCTTATTATTAAGTTTGATCTGAGCAAGTGTCAATGTTTTCCCTCCTTAACAGAAAATAAAAATAAATAATTATGTCCTTCATTATATATATATACATGCAATTGTTTTTCAATTCTTTCGTTCCAAATAACAGCTTTCTTCTTTTTGGAGAGATGTTACTAATGCTTAGAAAACGCTCAAAAATACTCAAATTTCCAGAAAAACGATCACGCAGAACTTATACGGAACATGCTCTATCTCTGCTACACGTTACAAATTGGCGTAGTAGGATTCAAAAGTTCCCGGACTGAGTCTATAACTTTAAAAATATAACCAATGAAACTGCTGAAACACATCCTCCTTCGAAATAAGACCCTTGAGTAACAACACACTTTTGCCATGGCTTCTAAAGGAAACATTTCTGGAATCCCTTTTTAGCCATATCCTTTAATTCAACCTGCGATGCTCTTTTAACTTCATCTACAGATTGGTTTTTGTTTAACATGTGGAGAACGATATGACACACCCAATACATGTTAAGATTCTTAGTCAGTATCCATTGACATATGGCCGAGAATATCCCGATTCTGCTAGTGTTTGAAGCCTGTTCTTCCAGACCTCCACAGAAACCTTTTTGGTGCTTTCAGCGGTGCGAGAAATCGGCGGACGTTCAGAGCGTTTGCCGTCTTCGACACTTTCCCTGCCTTATCTGAAACGTCGATGCCACTCAAAAGCTTGCGTTCGCAATAATGTATCACAGCCTTACACCTGCATCAAAATTTCGAAAGTCTCCGTAACACATTTTTTCCAAACGAACACAAAAATTAAAATCCATTATCCACTCAACACACACAAACACAATTTCTTTCAATCGCTGATGACTAAATACATCCGCCTACAAAATAAGACGCCGTGGTGATCCACCGGCCTCGTGATTTAGAATAAACTTTTTTTAGAAAAGGGGAAGAACGCAGTAACTCATGAATGTTAATGTAGTCGCTCTACTGCAAAAAATTTCTACGTTATGGATTCAGTTTGGGAACTTTTAAATACTACTAGTATAATCAGACCCACTGGCGTAGCTAGTTCTGAGTGGGCCCAGTAGCAAAACTCCTTCGGGGTCCTTTTTTACAAAAGAAAGCCTTGTTAGTAGTACTGCGGTTATACATGTTGGGGCCCCTGTAGAATGGGGGCCCCGTATCATTGATACGGTGGTAGCTACGTTCCTGGTCAGACCCCTATTTACTAAACTCTAACGAATTTCGCGATTAAACGAATTTTTCTTTCTCCGATTTAAATGAAGGGAAAAAACCGTATTTAACGAATAATTAATCATGATTTGACGAATTATTTCAACAACTAAAAATTATTTTTTAGTTTGTATTAGAAAAATAATTGGACTCTTTCAAACGATATACCCAATTTTTAGTTTGAATTAGAAAAATAATTGGACTCTTTCAAATGATATACCCTTTTTGTCCGAAACAGAAAAGGACTTAATCTTGAAAGCAGCAAGTTTTGTTGGGTCAAGGTGCAGAGAAGCCATGAGTGTAAACTACACTGAGAGTTTTAAATGTGACATGACAGGAAATTCCTTTATTACTTCAACCCACTGCGCAGGGCTGCGGTAGCCCAGTGGTTAGGGTATCGGACCATGGCAGATATGTCATGAGTTCGAGCCCAGTACCACTAAAGACCCGCCGGGTAGGGCAGCGATGCACGTTAAATCTGTCGAGAGCTGAAACGTCCTCCCGTTGGTGTGGTGTAATAGTTAGGAGAGGGGGGTGCCAGCTCAGGTGTCGTCCACGTCACTTGAGCATGGTTCAAAATTGCGTGGTCCGACGCCAAAAGCCCTCGTGTAGCTGAACAATGCGACGTTAATATTCAATCAATCAATCAACCCACTGCGCAACGCAGGGGGTATTTTAAGATTTAACTATTATGTTACATTAGGCCGCGGTAGCCGAGTGGTATAGGTATCGGACCGTGGCTTGTCTTGTCACGAGTTCGAGCCCAGTACCACTAAAGACCCGCCGTGTAGGGCAGCGATGCGCGTTAAATCTGTCGAGAGCTGAAACGTCCTCCCGTTGGTGTGGTGTGGTAGTTAGGAGAGGGGGGTGCCAGCTCAGGTGTCGTCCACGTCACTTGACCATGGTTCAAAATTACGTGGTCCGTCGCCAAAAGCCCTCGTGTAGCTGAACAGTGCGACGTTAATATTCAATCAATCAATCAATTATGTTACATTTAATGTGACGGACTGATTATCTGTGAGATTGAAATCGTTTATTTGTTGGAACCAATAAATAGCGACTCTGATGTAGAATTTGATAATGAGATTCCTATCAAAACCGTTACATTTCCTAATGTTTTGCATTGTTTGGAAACTGTGAAAACATACCTTACACAGCAGGATGTAAATCAAGCATCTATTAGTATTTTAAAATTTCCAGTGAGCCGGTGCGTAATGATTCGCTAATAGTATTTTTAGCTACAGTAAAAAGTGTGTTTTCTAACTATATAATATATTTGTTGTGTAGTTGCTTTTTATAGAATTTCCGAAAGGTGAGCGCAAAAAATTTGTATTTTGTTTGGGCCCCGATATTACGAACAAAATATTCGATCACAATAAATGATTCGTTAAATCGGGGTCCGACTGTACTAACCAAACATATTGAACGTTTTCGTATAATTTTGCCACTTCCTACTAGATGGCGCTCTAATACTATAGCTCAGTGGTCTCCAACCAACGGTCCGTGGATGAAATACTACCGGTTCGCTCAAAAAACATCAAATAATTTCCATTTTATTTGCTGTGGTCTATATTTCTTGGTTTTGGGCTACTTTTTATGAAAATCACTTTATATTCCTCGTTAAATCACTTTATATTCATTTTTGGTGTTACTATATTTAATTCTGAAGTCACGATTAATTACAATAAAATTAAAATTATTAAATCATAACAGTCTGAAATATAAACAATCAACGCCCTCCCCCTCAGTGGGCCACCGTAAAATTATCAAACGTTGACCGTTCCGCGGCGATAAAAAGGTTGGGGAACACTGCTATAGCTTTGCCACATCTTGCACTTCTGAATTCCCCACAAGATAGCATCACTATGCATTTAGCCTAATTAAACAGTACATTAAACTATTAATGAAAAGTTAAATAATACCATTGACAACATAATTTATGATTGTTTTAAATGCATAGTAAACTTTACAAAAATATTGTCAAACATATTGAAAATATGTTTACATATTATACATTTAAAAAATGTTTGGAATACTACAGCATTAAAAGTATTAATTTGTATTTGGAAATAACAGATATTGTTTTCTTTCATCTTTAATTTTACTAATTATCATTAAGGAAGATATTATTAATTATAAAACTCTACGTAAATAAATAATTGAACGGAATCGATGGAATTCTGTTTAAAAAAGCATAAGAGTTACACGATACCGTAGAATTTTTTTTATTTTAAAAATTATTTTATGAATCAGTACTAATTTCATGACGTACTGACCACAGAGTTACGATATTTTAAAAAGAATACGATCCTGCGTTGTGACTAAGCTGTTTACAAAAATTGAGGAAATATATCTGAAGATAATTCAGATGAGAACTGAAAAGGATCGGGAAGAAAGTATGTTATTACAGATAATGTGATATATTCAATTTAAAAACACATTCGGAAATTATGAAATCGACATCGTTTATGATTTTCTTAAACTTAATTGTATTTTTTTTATGACATTTCGTAAGAAAAATTCTGAAACAATTTTATTTGAAGAGCTCTTTGTATCACATTGAAGTGGCTTAATGTTACTTCATTTTGACTTATTCTCACACTTTTAGATAATATTTATTCGGATTTTGAATTAATTGATGGAACGCTTTTCATAAAAGATTCTGGGATCCTGTTTTTTTTTTTTTTTTTTTTTTTTTTGCATGCATGATTTTCAACAGACTCCCGAATTTTATCATGACACATCAAATAAAAAAAAAGATTTTCTTTTCATAGTATTTATTTTCTGTTCAAAACACGCAGAATTTTCACACAATGGCAAGATTTATCATATCTACATCAACAAATACGGCGCTGAACATCAAAGAATTCGACTTCCTGATCTCTATCTGGTGGGAAATTACAAAAACTCTAGCGGACTAAAGGTGCGACAAGATGTATACCAAGATACATGGATATTTAAGCCGATGATATATCTAAATGGATGTTTGTATACATGACCTCGCTTCACCCCCACACCGTTCAACCGATCACTATGAAAATTGGCATATATATGTATTCTTTTGTGGAGAAGGTTTTCGTGATATCCTCTATGTTGCGGTTGACCACCAGGTGGCGCTATAGAATATCAACTTTTGCACTGTTCAATCAATTGCCAAGTTGCCAACATGGTCGCTGAAAATGTGTGATGTCAACTTGGCTCCATCACCAACATTTCGCTATGTTTGCATTGAACCGCCATTATAATGTTGGGAACGGCGTTGCTTGCGAATCTTGCAATTTTAACATAAAATAAATAAAGCAGAAAGTAATATTAGCGTATTACACATCCAGATATCAATTATTTACACTATTTTGAGCGTTCATTACACAAAATTTGTAACTATGTGTTACTTTTGCTGAGCAGAGATCAGCTTAGAAAGATGTTTTCAAAAATCGTCCCACAAGAGAGTTACGGGCGTTGTAAATAAAAAAAAATAAAAAAAATCCGTATTATCGGCTATTAGATTTACAGAATTAAAATTTAACAAATACATTTTTTTGTTCAGCTGAGGTATGAGCTTATTTTTGCTTTGTTTGTTTTGCAATTCACGTGAAATTAAGTCATGAAAGACTTCTTTATCCTTCAATCTGTATTGTTTAATTTTTTAATTCACCCGTGCGAAGAACGGGTGTACCAGCTAGTTCTATTGTAATAATTAATTGGTACTTGCGTATTATCGCAACCTATTGGTGACATTACATGAAAGGCAGCACATGGTTGCCAATTCAGCGCGTACGACACATAGGATATAGGAATTGCCAACTTGGCGAGTTATTTTGAACGTTGACATTGTTGCGATAATACGTAAGTACCAATTAATTATGTGAAATGAAGGCCACTGAAATTAAGATAATTTGCAAAATTACGTTTCTGAGCCTCTGATATGCGAAACATATCACCTAAGAAAGTGAGGTGATTATCTCGAGGAAAAATATTTTGAGAATTTTATAAATCAAGAGAAGTATAAACCTTGTACAATATTCTAATTAGAATGATTTATTTAGCAAGAATTTGAAAAAGTTAACGATACATATTTTGCATTATTTAGTGTACTTTTTGAAAGAAAATGAAACGAACCAAAAAAAAATTGGGAAAATATTCTCTCGCATTTACAAATAAAACTTATTCTCACACGCAAAAAAAAATTACTGCTCTGGATGAAAGCAGAGAAAAATGCAAAAATATTTAAAATGTGAAGACGTGGTAAGACTGTATTGTTATGTGATAACCGTTGTCCATGTCTATGTCTAGGCCTAATACCATAAAGAATTAAATGCGACCAACGATTGAGCCGGTTTGTGCTTAGGTTTTTCAGATTGGAAGTCAGTCGTGCACATTTATTTGTTTCAAATTATCGTTTGAACGAGTATTTGGCAACGCATGCTATAACCTATGTACTTTAAAGATCTCAGGTAGAGTCTACTTTTGCATAGGGGCCCTCAACTTCTAAAGATCTTAAGATTTCTTCGGACCCAGGGCCTCAAAGAGTCTGAAGACGTGCGTGTATCCGATGACAGGGTTAACCTTTTTCGATACAATGAAATCATAACTTCCTAACTGGAAATGATATCCGAAGACAGGTTAAAATAATGGGAATGCAATACAAAAAATCAGCTTCCTAGGTGGAAACAGTATGCGAACACAAAGTACAGCTATGTCGAAACAAAAAAGATGTCAGCTTCCTAAGTGGGATTGATTGATTTAATATTAACGTCGCACTGTTCAGCTACACGAGGGCTTTTGGCGACGGACCACGTAATTTTGAACCATGGTCAAGTGACGTGGACGACACCTGAGCTGGCACCCCCCTCTCCTAACTACCACACCACACCAACGGGAGGACGTTTCAGCTCTCGACAGATTTAACGTGCATCGCTGCCCTACACGGCGGGTCTTTAGTGGTACTGGGATCGAACTCGTGACCAGGCAAGCCACGATCCGATACCTATACCACTCGGCTACCGCGGCCACGCTTCCTAAGTGGGAACGGTAACCATAGAGAATGTAAGGCTATGTGGATAATATAAAAACGTCAACTTCTAAGCAGAAACGTTAATTACAGATATGGGAAAGCTATGTGGGTACAGTAAGAAAATCGACTTCCTAAAAACGAAACGGTATCTGAAGACGCACTAAAACTATGTTGATACATTAAAAACGTCAGCTTCCTAAGCAGAAATAAAAGGGAGAATAAAATTATGAGGAGATAAAATGAAAATGTAAGCTTTCTGAGTGGAAATGGTATCCAAAGACGGAGTAAAACAGTATGAAACAATAAAACCGTCAGCTTCCTGAGTGGAAACGGCACCTGGAGACAGGGTACAGCTATGAGGATACAATAAAAACGTCAGCTTCCTAAGTGGTAATCAAAGAAAATTTAAGACTATGCAAATAATTCAGAAACGTCAGTTTCCTAAGCGGAAATGCTATCCAAATTCAAGAAGTTATGTGACACAATGAAAGGCGTCAGTATCCGAGGAGGAAACTGTACACAAACGCAGAGTATAGCCTTGGGGGTACAGTAGAAAAGTTAGTTTTCTAAATGGAAACGTTATCCAAAGACATGGGAGCAGGCCCTAGGTCCCTATGCAAAAGTAAATCCTGGGCCCTTACAGAAATGTATGCCCCACCCATGACCCTTAAAAGTAGACGGTACATATCATACGTTGTCAAATACTCGTACAAACAATAATCCGAAACAAATGTGCATGACTTAAATCACACAAACCGACTCGACCGACGGCCGCCTTTTTGACTGAGTGAATAATGATGGTATATGGTGGTAGGCCTTGCCCAGTGGTTGGCAAAGTACGGCTTCAGAGCCGCATGTGGCTCTTTGGCTCCTTAAGTGCGGCTCTGGCACAAATATCCACAGAAGCCGCAATAATATTTTCATTTAAAAAAAAACTTTGTAAGAAAAAAATTACATCCTATTTTGATAAATTAAAATTCTTTTATAAATCGAGAACATGTGTAATTTTTTGTTTACGTTAAAAGATAGATAGGTAATTATAAAATTTTATACTGTTGTAAAAATACGTAACGAACATCGAGTTTAATTTTATTGGTTTTCGCAAACGTAAACACAAACCATGTACAAGATACCGGCTGAAATTGTTCGTATGTTTTCGGCGTACTCCGGTGTGATACAAAGGTACCACAAGCATGCACGCGCATACTTTTTCTAAAGTAGTGGTGGTACAAATTGGCATCACAGACTGGCAGTTGCAGCGTGAACCGTTTTGTCTTATCTACCGTGTTTGCCGTTGCCCTGTCTTATTAAAAAGTTGTTGTATTTTTCAATCTAGCTGCACATCTTACAGGTATTTTTATACGATTTTATTACACCTGCTATACATGTTTGTGGTTCCGGTACAAAATTTGTAATCGATTTTTCGATAACTTCTATTTGTCCAAATGTTGGAAGTTTTTTTCCATTTTTGGTCAGATTAAAAATTTTGTTATTCTAATGATGGAAAAAATTATTTTTTTCTTTTTAGTGCCGTTACATATACTAATGAAATTGTATTTGTTAAAAAGATTTTTTTTAATTTTTATTTTCATCAATTTAATAATGATAATAATTTTGTACTGGTGGCTTTAGAAAAAATATATTTGGAATATTTTTATAGGCACCCCAATTAACATGGCAACCAAAAAAAAAAAAAAAAAAAAAAAAAAAAAAAAAAAGCAAAGAAAACCGGAAGATGAAAACCGCGAAGTTTAAGTTGAGTGGACCGAGAATTTTGCGTTTATTCAAAATTTGAATGGACTTCCGACATGTCTTATTTGTAAGGAGAAATTCGCGCATAACAAGAAGTCAAATTTAGAGAGACACTTTACAAGAAAGCACGCGTCATTTAGCTCTAAATATCCTAACGGTGATGCAAGGAAGAAAGCAGTTGAGGAACTTCAGAAGAGTCAAGAGTCGTCAACTTCTGTGTTTAATAACTGGATGCAATCTTCCAGCAATACTAATATGGCAAGTTTTTTTTAGCAAAGAGATTGTTAAGAAAGGAAAATCGTACACAGACGGCGAATACATAAAAAATTGTTTTATAAATGCATCCGAAGAGCTATTTCAGGATTTTAAGAACAAAGCAAATATTCTGAAAAGAATTAAAGAGTTACCAATGTGTCTGCCAAAACCATTAAAGATAGAACAAATAAAATGTGTTCGAATATAACCACCCAGCATATCGAAGATCTGAAATTAGTTTCGGCTTTGTCAATAACAGTTGACGAGTCTTGTGACGTAAATGATACAGTGCAAGTTTCACTTTTTGTAAGATTTATGTCTCATTCACAGGCCCTAAAGAAGAACTTTTAGGATTATTACCACTCAAAGGTCAGACGCGTGGAGAAGATATCGCAAATGCTGTAATTGAGTGTATGGATAAACATCATATTCCCCTCGATAAAATTGTGTCGATTTCAACAGATGGGGCCAAAGGTATGACCGGCGTAAGAAAAGGGTTTGTTGCTATTTTGAAAGAAAAAATAAATCACGAGATACTTGTTTATCATTGTATCACTCACCAAGAAGCGCTTTGTGCGCAAACATTTCCGGATGAAATTTGTAAAGTTATGGAATTAGTGATTACCGTTATCAACTCCATTTTAGCTAAAGATCTTAATCATCGCCAATTCAAAGAATTTTTTTATTTGAAATGGAGAGTGAGTACGCTTATTTTCTGCTCCAGAACAAGATACTTTGGTTATCAAGAAGAAACGTTTTAGAACGTTTCGCGTCCCTTTTCCCGGAAATGAAAGCATTTCTTCTTGAGAAGGGCGTTCACTATCCAGAACTAACAGACGATGAGAAGTTCCAAAACTTTTATTTCATGGTAGACGTTACGTCTCATCTAAATCAGCTTAATCGTAAACTACAAAGGAAAGGAAACTTAACTTTTTCGGTATTAGAAGTAATAACATTCGAAAACAAATTATCCATTTTTGCTCAGGATTTTGAAACGGAAACATTGTTTCACTTTCCGAGCCAGCTGAAGCATCGACAAGAAAATAATTCTTCTATTAATAAACACCATTTTAAAGCAATAGTTTTAAGTATGAGGGAAGCATTTCTCAGCAGGTTTCAGGAATTTAAAAACAGCAGAGCAACTTTAGTATTTGTCAAAAATCCTCTTAATGTTACGACAATCGAGTTGAAATTTTCTCCTTTTGAAATTGACATTGGTAGCTTTGAAATGCAATGCTGGATTTAAAAAACAAGGAGATATGGCGCTCTAAATTCGGACGTCTTTGTGTTGAACTGGAAATATTGGAGAAGAAAAATTGTGATCTTTTTTTTAGTTCACACACATAACACAAGTGGTCTGCTTTGAATGACCTGGAGAAAAGGAAGACATGATCATTTTCAACGCTTGGAATAGTATTCCTGACTCTTACGATCAGCTGAAAAAGCTCGCGTTTGCTGTTCTTTCTCTTTTCGGTTCTACATATATATGCGAACAATCTTTTTCAAGCATAACATTATCAAGAGTAAACTGAGAAGTCGTCTTATTGATGAGAACTAGGAATCATGCCTAAAATTAAAAACAACAACATACAAACCTGACTTACTCAAACTTTCCAAGGAGATGCAAGCACATTTTTCGCATTAATAAATATTTATTGAGTATGAAATTTAGTTTTATTTAGTGTATTACTTATTTAGTGTAATAAAAGTTTACTAAAACAGCAGATATGGCTCCCAATTTTTTTTAAAATTGTTGTAATGTTCATATTTGGCTCTTTGGCTAATAAGTTTGCCGACCACTGGCCTAGCCCTATACATGGACGATGGTCATCACATGTAGCTAGTTGACATGTTGTCATATTTCCGAATAATATAACCAGAAAAAAGAATTGACCGTTGAAATTATTCGAATCATAATCTTATTAAGGCCTAGTCGAAAACGAGACGAGGCCCCCATTGTGGTCGAAGCCCTGGGCCCGAGCCCAGTTGGCCCATGTTTTAAGACGTCCCTGGTAAGAAGTACAACTACTTACGTATTATACCAACCGCTAACACGCTATACAGCTACTAACATGAGCAGTAACTTTTTTATCTTTTTATGTGTTTTATTATCTAAGATAAATGCTGCAAAAATAAATAATTACAGTCAGACAGTACTGCAGAAATTTGCATTAGATAATTTTTATCACAAACAGTAAATGTATTGATAAGTTATCTCATTCAATACCACACAGCATATATTTTTTTTTCTTTGTTATCACTGTTCTAAAAAAATTCTGTTTTTGTCAACATTTCAGTGATGCTACCGTAAACGTATAACAACAATGAAATAGGTGTGTAGACATTTAAAGATAAGAGATTCTTCCTTTTAAATATCAATGAAAAACACTGTCACACAATCAATTTACTTTATCAACGTAGCACATCTTTTCTAATATTGCTGAGTTGTTAGTTATTTTAAATTATTCCAGCTGTGAGAATCGTTTTTGTAGTGATTTCCGGTCCAGTTTGTTAAGAAATTTCGATGCAAAAAAGAAATCCGTTTAATTTAAATAAATTAACAATAATTAAATATCCATTGCACAAACACAATTTGTATTCCTTTTTATGTGGAAAATTAATTCACCGTACTTTTTTCAATTCCAACTATTAAGGTATCCGACTACGTTCGGAACCGTGATTTTAAAAAAGCACATAAATGGATATTTTTCATGATATTTAGTGTCACTTAGATTAAAATACAATACATGTATAAAATTGTTTTAAGGACATTTTGAAAAAAAATTATTTAAATACAATATTTTGGCAAAAAATTAACTTAGAATAACCTTTTTTCAAAATGTTCTCCTTTTATAAAAAATACTTCTAAAATAATAATAGTTTGCTTATATAAAGTAAAGACTTTTCCAGAGAGTCTGAACTACTTTTTTTGAAAAATTCACATTATTTTCAGAGTTACAACCAATTGAAATAATTATCGGCGTTTTTTTCTTAAAATTTCTTCCCTTCTAGTGAAAACGTCTGGGATAATAAGTGTTAAACCGCAAGTAAAACATAATCAACAAAGGCAGTCAGTCCTAAAACCGTTATATGCAATGATATACTTCAAGTTTATGAAGAGAATACAATTGACAATTTCACACACGTTGTCGTAACACATGGATAAACCCACATTTAAGTTATATATTTTAAAAATTCTAGTTGAGCCTCTGTACAGAGGTCTGAGCTACATACAGACATAATATTATTATAATAGAAACATTTTTCACAAAAGGAGAATATTTTGAAAATAGGTCATTCTATGTTCGTTTTTTGTCAAAATATTATACTTAAATAATTTTTTATTGTAATACTATTCTTAAAACAATTTTTATACATTTTCTAATCAAGTGACACTAAATATCATAAATATTATCCATTTATACGCTTTTGCAAAATCACGGTTCCAAACGTAGTCGGATACCTTAATTCAAACTCTCCCTTTATATATATATATATATATATATATATATATATATATATATATATATATATATATATATATATATAGATCTTGTTCAAATTTTCAATCGCTAATATACTTTTTATTCAACCACTGAAATTCAAATACATTTTTTAAAAACTTGCAGTGGAGGACACTTGATGTTAATACAGTTTTTCAAATATTAATTAATTAAATTAAATTAAATTAATTACTGTTTAAGGAATATATTTCAGTCGATATTGTTCCTCTAGATGGCAGCACCATTGAATAAAACAGCTTTTGTTAAATTTGCGATGAAGATTTAACTTTACCTAAATAATCATACCCTACTTAGTCGTCAGCATTCCTTTTACACTGGTTTAAAGATAAACTCTTTCTTTTTTTTTTCAACTTTTATAAAAAATGTAATTACAAATTTAATGTGGTTAAAAAGTTTTTAATGTTCATTTAAAATGTATTTTGCCACTTAATATTGTAATTCCATCATATTTATATACATATTGAAATTAATGTAATTATTTATTAAAGAGTAACTAAAATAAAATTTTTCTTTGTTGACCTAAGTAGGAATTTAGTTTAATTTTTTTTATATTACTTGTAACGCATTTAAATTAACATACTTTTATTTCAAGTTAGTGTATTATGCCCACAGAACATACATTTTTTTAACATTTGTCATATATAATGTAAATAATACTTAAAACTAGTGTGCTTTTTTTGTTCGAAATATTAACCAGTGCTTTGGTAAAATTAATCAAATTTATGATAATTGTATTCAAAACTAATCTGTTTTGGCATTTATTGTGAACAGATTAACAATTATTTCCTTGCTTTAGTTATGAAATTAGAGTTAATTTTTTTTTCTAATAAAGTCATTTTTCTAATTTTTTCCTCATTACAATTTTTTCTTTTATGTGTTAATCCTCTTAATATATTCTACAAAACATAAATGAAACGTTAAAGCATAATTAGAATGTGACAGACATAATTTTATCATTCTTGGTAAATTTAAATCATGAAAAGAAGGTATTTTCCCCCCAACAATAAGTTAATTTTCAAGGAACAAACGTTCGAAAGAACGGGGTGGACTAAAGTTTCTTTTCCCGGTGTTATTTGCACATTAGAATTCTCTGTAAATGTAATATATAGAGAGAATAAGAATAAATTAAATAGAATAATGCAATTTATTGAGCTTACCAAAAAAAGGTGAGAGTACGAGGGGTGACAAAAAAAAACCGAGAGTGGTCCAATAAATCATTGTACTTGTAAAATCAGTTCTCCGAGACAATTTCGCCTTCAAAGTAGTTTTCTTCTGCATTTGGTGCTGCCATTCCAAAACGGATAATCCCTTTAGGAGATTATCCGTTTTTGTCTGAACCTCGTCAACTGAGGTAAAATGGGTTCCCTTCAGTGGCGCACACAAGAGGGAGGGTCCTGGGGGTTCGGACACTCCAAAGCCCTTGATTTTTTTCCAATTGATTATAATTCTAAGTATATAAAGCGTAAAATTTAATTAAGTATTTGCTATTAATGATTAATTTTATTAATTAATGCTAATTATTTATTCAATAATTAGTTTTTTACTGTTTTGTTCCCGAAAATCGACAAAATCCAAAGGAGCATGATACAAGAATGGTGAACTTTAGATCCCGGACCCCCCTTGAAAAATTTCTGTGTGCGCTACTGATTGATGTTTATTATTATTTTTTTTTAAAAGATTTTATTCGAAAAGGGATTCAAAAGTTGTAGCTGCCAGTAGAAGGGAAAAAAGGGGAGATCATATTTTATGGTGTTAAGTTATTTTATTGCAAATAAGTACATTTGTTTGGAGACTTATATATGAATAAAATATGTTTATAGAATTAAAATTATTTTCGGGAATACCAACGGTGGAAACACTTATTTAGATATTTATTTTTAAAATTTTATAAATATAATATAACATAAAAATATAAATAGCTGTCGTAGAGGAGAAATAAGTCTTCGGTAAATTCCACACGTTTATATGATACTTGGGCTTTCTTCATTGCTTACATAATTTACTCCTGTTTTAGAATATTTTTTCTAAAATTATCGATGAACCCTTAGTTTCTAAGAGTCCGTTAGACTTTCCTCAGCATACTTCATACATATCACAGCCGTAACTCTATGGAAAATTATCCTTTCTTTTAATCTTTGTGTAATGCCAGAAGATTTTGGCGAACCTTTGTTCCCGAAAATCGACAAAATCAAAAGGAGCATGATACAAGAATGGTGAACTTTCGACAGGTTCATCATCTTCCACACTGACCCTTCCCCCTGAAAACCTCTTATACCATTCAAACACATGTGCACGAGACAAAGTTTCACCTCCATAAGCCTCAGTTAATATTTGAAATGTTTTCGTAGTTAATTTCTTAAGTTTCACAAGAAACTTTGTGATGTCCCCCCCCCTGGAAGAATATCCCTCGGAGTATCAGCGTGAGCTAGAGGCGTAGGATTAAAGAAAGAACTAGAATCAAACATTATCTTAATATGACTTTATTAAGATATTCAACTTAAACCTTTAACAAATTAAATTATAATAATTAATGTGAGAGAATCTACGATGGCAAAATACGCAACACCACACAATATATACATTTACTTAATAAGACTTAATCTAATTCAGACCACTATTAATAATTGAACCGACTAATCACTGATTCTAATATTAAATAGTGAATCCTACCTTATTACAGCTTGGAGAATCGCTCTGCATTGACTTATGCTCAATCTTGTCTTTACTTGTATGCACTGGTGTGCAACTTGAATTAAATATATTCGATCACTTATAACTTCTAATCACAGTCACGTAAAGCTCATTCAGACTTGAACCACGATTCCTCTATTGGACATCAACTACCACAAACTAACATCAATCGTCATACATTACCCTACATTGCCATTCCGTTTATTCTAAGTTCCGATATTTAAATGCTTGTTCATTTGCATCTTTCATTCACACTTCACTTATTGGATTTGATTGGAAAAGAGTTGCCATTAATTGTGGCCCAAAGAACCCAAAGGACATGTTAAAGAAAAGACGCGTGAGCCCGTCACAACTTGATGTTAATTCGACATTTTTTCGACAGAATGTAGTTACTCGTGTTCACTTAATAACGCAGTACTCTCAACAGACGTGATCAATTAAGACGAAACTGGTCACATGGATAGAGGAAGTGTATGGGATGACGTCACCAAAACAGTTGTTGCCAGCTCCACTCTTTTTTCAAGCTACACACTTAGTCTCGTTTTTTTTTCTGTGTGTGTGCTTCACACCTTGTATATGGTGTGATGTTACCCCCTCAGGTGACCCTCTCTTTGATTATCAGCGTGAGCTAGAGGTGTAGGAATAACGTAAGAACTAGAAGCTTCCATGATCTTAATTTGACTTTATTAAGATCTTTAACCTCTAATCGTCTAACAAATTAGATTATAATAATATAAGTGAGAGAATCTACGGTGGCAAAACACACAATATATATATAATACCGAAATTACTTAACTCGGACCACTATCAATAAGTGACTCGCCTAAACTCAATTCCAATACTATCACAGATCCTAATATTAAATAGTCAATCCTACCTTGATGTAGTCTGAAGTAGCGATCACAATAATCCTAGATGAAGTTGCGTATTTACTCGAGTGCCAATGGTATGCACCTTGACTTAAAGGTTCTATATCACGTATAACTTCCGATAGCTGCCACTTAATGTTTTCCAAAACCTCTTCACGCTTGAACCGCGCGCGCGGATTATCTTTACATTCCTCAAATTGCCATCTTGCTTACTCCAACTTCTGATATTTAAAAGCTTCCTAATTTGCATCTTTCCTTCACGCTTCACTTATTGGATTTGGTTGGAATAGAGTTACCATTAATTCTGTCCCCAAAGAACCCAAAGGACATGTTAAAGAAAAGACGCGTGAGCCCGTCACAATGGGATGACGCGGAATTTTATTTTTAGGGAAAATTATTTATGAAAATATTATTGAAATAAATCAGGTCCTGACTGTCTTTTTTTTCAGAAATTTGTTTTAAACTTACTGTCAAAGACAGTACAGGTTTACCTATCGGGTGCTTGGGGTGGGTGCCCAGGGGCCCAAGACCCGGAAAGGCCCAGATAAGCTGGACTTAACCGGATCCGAGAGCCCCTCCTTGGATCCGCCAGTACCAAGGGGGCTCGTAGATCTGCGCCCAGGGCCCGAAATAAGTTTAAACAGGTAATGGTCAAAGATACAAATGCAAAAAACAAGAAACATAATGTACATTTGAGCAAAGTAAAAAAAAGAAAGAGAAATATGTGGATGTGACTGATTTCCACTTAATTCCATATTTAAAAGATTAAAAAAAAATTAAGTTAGCAACCCGTTTTTAATTCCTCTCTTTCTACAAAGAAGTTGTTGAATAAAGAAAAATATTTGTGGTGCATATTTGCAAAAGATAAAGATATTCATTTTGAATAGAAATTTTCTTTCGAATTTCCTTTTTTATTTGTCCTATGGTTATCGATTTAAAACCAAACATTTAATGATTTCCTTATAATTTTACTTTCAAAATTGTTTCCACTTATAACTACTCTATGTGCTA